>JAZFAU010000015.1:47500-213132 GCA_037178615.1 Dione vanillae
ACACACGATCGTCACCAAACAACGAACGCAAGTGATCTTTCACGACTCTGGCATATGGGGTGGAACTCCATTCTAAGTACAAATCTTACGTTCCAGTAGGTATTTATGATCCAGATTGAAGACAATGCCATTCTGTAACATACCGGCATACCACTCACCCATCACGGACCAGAACTTACAAAATCAGAATCGCGCATTCTCTCGAAGAAAAAAGACTTGATAACGGTAACGATACAGCAACATCCATCGGACATTTTGTAACTTTTTTACGTTTTTTTTGTTTTTTTATGTGCATATTATGCTATTTCGTGATTTATTAGTGTTTCAAATTTATACTGACTTGTTGATCACCCCATATACAATTATTACGTATTTACGATAATATTGGTTTTAAATTTTAGTCTTATACTGTATCTTAATTTACATATATTACAAAAAAACTTTTTTTATTTTAAACCTATTTTACATACACATTTACGTGAAATATTATTTTTTATTATGCCTGATGTTTATTTGGTCAACTAAAACGAAATGTGTTTTGCAACTGTCGATATTTGGCGGACTATTATGGTTATTGGATAACTAAAGTCGGTTATATGGGTGAATGCTCTTCTACGTCGCTTAGGGTGATATTAACTGATATAGCAACACTAGTTAGTTATATCGTAAACGTTGAACAATGCGGTTTTGTGATGCGTAAGCCATACCTGCTATAGCACTAAACGTGAATATAATCTTGTTGTCTTGGTGTAAGATGAATAGGTGTCTAGTGATGCTATTGTATGCCCTAGTATTGTTATACGTCGGTATATTAATTTTACTAATATATGGTGTTAATGTATCAATCTTTTTGAAATCCCACATGACATAGTGTAAATAAGAAAACTAAAATTTAAAATTTTTACGTGTTATTAATGAACATAAAAAGTTGAATTGTGACCAAAAAATGCAATTTGCTATTAAAGAATAGTCTAATAATAATATAATGATAGGTATGATGGAGAATAGCTTACCAAAACTATCTGTGTTGTTAGAATATGACTGTAGCTTAAACTATGCCCTGTTTCTATTGCGAACGGCACCGTTAAGAACTTAGTTGACCTCAAGAGAGTAAAGTGTATACTTATACTTAATATAAAAGTTCATAACACAATATACAAATCAATAGTAAAAATAAAACCTTAATAGTAAAGTAACGGAACTATTTAATAGCTTAAAGATCCATAAAAAATAAATACAACATAATTTTTCTTATATAAAATTTCTAAATAAAGAAGTCCGCGATATGTTTTCCTTGTAAGTATAAATAAAATAAAAAAATATTATAATTTAAATATGTAAAAATACAAAAGGATGGTTACGAAATTATTATATTATAGAAAACAACATTCAACTTTATCTAAATAATTAAATTAGATATTTTATGTATTCTGTGTAGACCAATATTACCATATAAATGAATAGAATTGTAATAAAATGGATACTTTAAAAGATATCTGCTTAAAAAGGAGTGGAGTTGTTGCGACGCCTTGGGTCGTGACAAGCGTGACTATTGTGCTTATAACTTAGTACCTACATTTCAAGGCACGTGGATATCAGGAGCTTCTGGTTAACATTTTTTTGTTCAATAATTATAATAACAGAAGTAAAAGAAATCCTAAGTAGTAAAGGCTAGACTTCACAAAAATTAAAAGCTTAATGACGAAACAGTAAAAAAAAATGGTTGCCTGTAAAGTGGGTTTTACGGGCGAAAATTTTACGTGACAACGTCTTTTTCTCGGTAGAATATTTATTGATATGATTAATAATTATAATATAAATTGCACAAATTTTAACTATAGAAAATATATTTTGTTTACTAAAACATTGTACATGTGTCAAGTGATACGCGCGGCGGACCGATCATAGTTCGGTGACAGTTGACACATCGTTACGTTACCTTTTTCATATGTAACTCCGAGCCGCAACCTAATTTAAGACGTTGTAACGTCAAAATTTTGTATCCAATTAAATATATTGTGCATTTACTGCGTCGTTACTTCATTTAGTGTACCTGGTTTACGAGTACAATGATGTCTGTAAAGTATCAACGCTTTAAAATGTAGAGTCAGCGCCTACGACGTAGCTCTCTCTCGACGTAACTCTACGACGTAGCTACAGAATAAAATAAACCTTGTATATTTTATCTTAAGGAAAAATTTCTTTTCAAATCAAAATGATCAAAAAAGTAAAACTAAATTATTAATTTAAAAACATCTTTTATCATTATATCAAATATACTATCATTCTACATATATTCAACTACTTTTCAATGAAATATTTAATAATAGGTTGTAAGTGAAGTAATAGTGACAGTGTTTAAAATATTGTTTTAAACATTAGCACTGTAAACAGATTCAGAGAGAATACGGTGCTTAATTTAAATTGTGATGATAAAAATATTATTAAGACTAGGATAAAACTTTAGATTTTGCGTCCAATATGAAATTAATAAAGACCGCAATCAGAACTTAAATTAAAATTTGACGTCATCGTTTTATTTCATAACGATTCATTCATTATTCATTTATAGCTTTAACGTTTAAAATAAAATAGTAATCGTGGTTTATTCTATTTAAAACATAAACATTAATTGAAAGAAACATAAGTTAAGCTAAGTATAAGATAAGCTGAAAAACAAAAAGTCCCACACGCTCGTGTCTAATGGAGATTTGCTTGGTAGCGGTTAGTCGACCATTAGCTTGCATTTAGCTTCTTTGTATGTGAATTACTGTTTAAAACATTGTAACAAGGGCTTATATAGCCAGTCAATGACGTTAAATATAAAAAATAAAACTAAAATTTAAATATAAATTCTATCAAACCTTCGTTGAATTTTTTTACAATCTCAAAATTGAATAACTCACGGTTATAACGTTTTTAATATTAAAATGTAGACAATAGTAGAGTAGCGATTCTAATTATTAAGTAAAGTGTCATACATGTAAGTGCCAATGCCATCCTCGTAGTAATATAAACTAAATATACTTTTAAATAATTTATTTTTGGGTAAAAACTTCAATTGGTATTAGTAATTTAATCTTAGTATATTTTAAAGAACCCCTCAAGGTAACTGTTAGGTCGCAAGTCTCATGCATGACTGCTCTGAGACTTTTTTGTGTAATATGGTATTCTACTACATACACCTTAGCGTCTATGTTACCGTCACGTCAATTTTTTTACTGTGCAGAGATAGCGTTTGCTTGCATTCCCTGCCACGTAATCGTTCATGGAGTTGAACGGTCTTGTACGGATAACACAATTGATATTTTTCCTAATTTGACATACTACTGTGGTTTGACATATTCTGAAAGGACTGGTATAGAGTGAATTTAAGGTAACTGAAATATCTGTAGCATCTGGCTTAGAGTTATATCTACATGAATAATACCCCTGAACCCCCACAAGCTATGCGCTCTATCGTGGATTTAAAGATGCTATGATTCACAATTTTTTTTTATTCCTTAATTATTGTCATATAACCTAACTAAAAAAAACTAATGCAACCAAATGACATTACACATTATTAAACTTTATAAAAAATGAAGAACCAAAATTATAATCAAATTTTTTGTTACACTTTTCAAAACAAAATACTGTTTAAAGTGAAATGAACTCACTAGCTTAAAAAACGTTAAACAGAATATTTTAAGTATACGTTTTAAAAATTCTGAGTTGTGTGATTGTTTTATACATCTAACCGGTAAGAAATATTAAAAAGGACCCAATAATCTAAGATGTGAAATACGTGTCCTTGTATCAAATATGTGTGCGATTAAATGTTGATGACATAACAATTTGAAAATTAATTATTGATGCTATGATGGATAAGATTTTAACCATTGAAAGTTCAAATCCTGTAAATGAAATGATGGAACACTTAGCTTAGCTACATAATCATATTCATGGATATTTTTCCAAATCACAATATCCAAAAATATTATTATGTATAAAATTTCATATGATATTGATAATTTTCATTTATTTTTCGTTGACAAGGTTTGGTTTCTAATAATATATATTGCTTTATTATTATAAAGCAATATATATTATTAGAAACCAAAAATAGTTAGAATTTAAAAAAATAACGACACACGTATATAGATCACAAGCTTCGAGTGCATTCGGACAGAGATTCTGCGTAACTGCATTAAATGACGTAAAAACCATAAGGTAAATATTTCAGAATATTTCCCTTTCAATACAAACTATTACTTGGACATAGCAGCCACGATAAACACGATATCATTGAAGACTACCATCTTAGAACGCAAAAACTATAAAAACAATATTTTACTAGACATTGCTAATGATGCAATGCAATATATTAGAGTATATCCGAAAACATGCGGACAAAGCCGTGAACGGTCGCTAGTCAGTTATAATAGTTAATTTGACCGTAATCGAATCTAGGTTGGTTTACAATGGAATTTAACTAAAATCTCTTGTAATTGATTTGATTTGACATTTGACTTGACCACAGTCAATGTTGGTATCCGTTTCGATATCCGTTGTACTATTCTGGTAATAGTTAAATATTGAAGAAGGGAAATGTAAACATATTGTATGTTTACATTTCGAAAAATTTTATCTGTACATAGAGAATTTTCAGTGCTAAAACATTCTGTTCACCATTTTTTACTCAATTCTTCGAGACGTAGTGTATTAAGTTTCTTTCTCTACTAAAGGAATTGAAATAATTTTAACATTATAATTTGACGAAGTAGCATGATACCTAACAATAGTCCCAAATAATTAGGTAAAAGGTAATTGAACAATAGTTTTTGCTTTAGGATAAATTTAAAATTAAATTAAAATTATTTGTTCAATATAATATTTTGAAAATTATAGATTCAGTATAAAAATTAAATGTAGGCAAAATCCAAGATCATCTTACATGGTGCAGGAGCCGACGCCAAATAAGAATAAAAATATGAAAAAAGAACAAGAAAAAAATCTCGAAAATATAATAAGTTATATGTATAAATTAATCGCAACCTTAAAATTATAAAATCAGAATTAAATCACTTGAAAGTGAAACAAGCCTAAAACAACATATGAAACCTAAATTTAATATATTATTTTTGGAGTCTGTGCCACTTTGAATAGTTTTGTTAGCTTTTATTCTGTATACTTAGTAGTTATTTATATAGTTTGTTTTTGTTCTGGCTGATTGTTATTTACATACGTTTTAAAAAAGATTAACAGAAAATGACAATATGATGAATAAAAATGACACTAATTTTATAAACTTAAATTGTTTTTGTTATAAAAATACTTATATCACATATATTTTTATATGTTTTATATAGGATGTTTTAAATTATAAAGGTTACTATAAAAAAATGTTAGTCGTATTATTTCTTAAGAAAAATATAAAGAAATTTAGAAATAAAAAGAATTTTAATTACAACAGCGAAAAGGCTCAAATGGTGACAAGGGTGACTCATAAAACTATACATATATGGACCATCAAGGCTCTGGTATCGTATACTAATTAGTGTTAAAAAGACATTCAAAATATCTTGAAACATATAATATAATGAATAGTAAATAGAAATTATTTAAATAGAATATTTTTGAAGAGAAATTAATATTTCTATAAGAAAAAACATGTTAAATGCATACTGACTTTTATTTTTACTTTAATGATTTTTTATATAGATATGCATATTGTTAGGACTCTTTTGAAAAGACAGAGTAGTCTTAGGCGATAATTACTATATAAGCAATGTATTTATGTCAATCGGGACATTTGCTCGTAGTTCTACTAGAAACTACTCCTAAGTATAGTTATTGAGCTATTTATGTAATTTAATGTAATTATCAGGAATCTTTGTTCAAATACGCTCGACAGGTATAGTGTACCTATACCTGTTAACATGTTTTTCTTTGATAATTAACCACTTCTATTCCCTAACAAGTGGTATAAACGACTTAAGCCCACATTAATGTTTATTATTAAGAAGTTTGTGAAATTGTCAAAAGATAACTACTATCATATTCTTTTATTTTTATGTTATGTCATTATATTTTTATGTTTTAATAATAAAAAAAATAAAAATAAAAATTCTTTATTTACTTTAACAAGTTTGTACTTAAATATAAATTTGTTGGAGTCTCCTTTTAAGCATATGAAAAGCCTGTGCCAGGAAACTCCGCTCTTCCATATCATGAATTATGTAACAAGTACCTATACAAGATATTTAAGTTACAACAATAATAAAGATGTTTTAGTAATAATGAGATTTTTGTTTCAATTCTGATCAGATTTGATCGAGCCTATTTTTACTTAGTTGAGTACATTTGCATATGTTCTATATGCACACTGGGACGGGAGGCGCTTACGTAGTTACTTCTATGGTGTGGTTTGAGAGGCTGATATCACATGTTAATGTGGCACGCTTCCGCTGTTATTGTCACATGTGGTGGTGAGACACTCACGCTGCCGCTCTCGAAAGATGCAAATAACTTTGAAATTTTAAAATATACTGCAATTACTGTCTATTGTACACACTGCGGTCACTGCACGTTGCGATAAAATATACTGCAATCACTGTCTATTGTACACACTACGATTATCTGAAGCAATTAAGCAATAAAATTCTAATATTTTCCTTTCTGTGCGGCATGCTGTGGCTGAGAGGCGCTCGCACTTTGTGAAGCGGCTGTGGTATGATCACACCTCCGCGATTATGTGCGTCTGTGTGGAGCTCGCGCCACTGTAGTTGTGTGTGCTCATGTGGCGTTCACGCTGCCTGTGCTGCGTGTACCTGTATAGTGCTTGCGCCGTCTACAGTGTGTAGCCTTCATATTGCCAATTTTGGAGTCAATCGAGAAAGAAGCGTGTATGCAAAGGAGAGGAGAATAGTCTCCAGATGTGTGCGCTAATTTCTTTGACGATAAGTGTTTACGCTATTTTTGCTTTTTGTCTGTAACTTAAGATCTCATTTAAGATATTGAGATTATATTAGCGGATTAACCGTAATTTTATGACAAGAATCCCCCCGTAGAGTCTCGGGGTTAAAACAGAGCAAAGTTTCATTATTTGTTATGTGGGCGTTTGTCTTAAAGTTCTTTGTGATGGTAAAATCCCTTGGCCGGGGGCAGGTATCTAATAGTCTTGGAGAATATCTGACAGTATTTGTTCTCTGAAGGAATCTGTTTTGGGGATAATCATTTTCTTGGAGAGGATTGGCTGGTGGCTATCCTTGGGAGACTCTGAGCCGTGTATAACCAGATGTCTTGGTGTAAAATGGACGGTGATTACGCTTGAGAGATTTGGACCGGGGATAGCCAGTTGCCCTAGAGTACATCGGACAATGGATTATCCTTCGGAGGACTGTAAGCTTGGGATAACTGTCTCCGAGAATATCAGACAGGTTGTCCCAGATGTGTCTTTAGACCTGGGATAATTGCTATCGTGGAGCGCATCGGATCGCAATACTCAGGTCAGATTCCTGGTTTGAATCGTTTTGGAGAGTATTAGATGTGCAATTCTATAGTTGGATGATCGATTGTCGTGGATCAAGTATTCCGAAATATAGCGATACAAGCTTGCAATGGCTATATATATATATATATATATATATATATATATATATATATATATATATATATATATATATATATATATATATATATATATATATATATATATATATATATATATATATATATATATATATATATATATAAATATATATATATATATATATATATATATATATATATATATATATATATATATATATATATATATATATATATATATATATATATATATATATATATATATATATATATATATTATAGCATAAAAGTAATAAAAACAAATTTTACGTATGAAAAGAATGTTTGAAACGGCGGGCTTATCTCTAAAGAAATCTCTTACAGCCAACCAGTGGAAGTGAATAAGGGCGAAATAACGGGATTGATTACAATACAACACATAAGACAAAACAAAATATATTTAAAAATTCGTAAAATAATATATACACACATATAAATATATTTATAAATACATGCTTAAATATACATACATACATATATATGTTTATATATGCATACATATACATATTCACATACAGACACAAATATATACATACAAAATTTGTTTTTTTTTATATAATAAATACAGAAGAACTAAAGATGAACTATGAACTGCGTCTAAGTTACCTATTTTCAATAGCGAGGAGATGCTTTTTCAGTTGAAATTTAAAAGATTTTAGGGAAGGGCATATCAGGAGCTCTATCAGGTGATTGAGAAGTTGGTTCCAAAGAGATGCGGCATATACAGAAAAAGATTTCTGCAGGAATTTGGTGTGGCTCCTTGGTACGTCGAGTGTCGGTATGACACAAGACCGCCTAGTGCGTGAGGGAGGAGGAAGGACAGTGAAGCGGGAAGTAGGTAAAAAGGAAAATTTTGAAAATTGGGAATCTTAAATAGGAGCATTAGGATATGCTTATCGCGGCGAAGGCAAATTGGGAGCCAATTGAGTTGAGCACGAAATTCAGAAACATGATCATACTTACGTAGCCCAAAAATGAAACGAATGGTTAGGTTTTGTAATCGCTCTAACTGGTAGCAGCTCCTCAGTCATATTTAGATAGCAAACATCGGCATAGTCGAGTATCGGAAGCAATAGACATTGCACTAGCATAATTTTGGTGTAGTGAGGGAGGAAGTTTAGGAGTCGCTTAAGAGAATGAAAAGAGAAATGCATGCGCCTGCTAATTTCGTTAATGTGCGGTGCTCAAGACATGTTACTGTCAATTATAAGCCCTAAGTTCTTAATTTTATCAAAATAGGGAATTGTCACTTCCGAGTATTTTAGTGTAGGAACTGCATCCATATTTATTTTATATTTTAGTATATTGCTGCCTATTATGATAGCTTTGGATTTTTGGGCATTAAGTAGTAGACTGAATGATTTAGCCCATGTTTTGATACCAGCTAAATCTGAATTTAATGCATGAAGTGCGTCGTTCAGTTCATTTAAACTATCATGACGGTAAAGTTGCAAATCATCTGCATAGAGATAGAGAAAAGTTGTGGAGAAAGTACGCCGCCTTGGAGCACACCAGCAGTGAGCTCAAGCCAGGATGACGTGGTATCATTTGCTCTACACATTTCGAGCGGTCGAAGAGATATGAACGGAACCAGTCTATAGCTGCTGACGAAATATTAACTGCTCAAAGAATACCAAGAAGTATGTCAAGGTCAACAGAGTTAAAAGCACTGCTGAAATCCAGCAGTACCATAATAGTGAGCTTAGTGTTGTCCATAACACACCGAATGTCCTTTGTAAGATTCAGCAGTGCTTTAACAATGCTGTGTAAAGGACGGAACCCGGATTGAAAAGTACGCAGTAGATTGTTGGACGAGAGATAGGAGTAAAGTTGGATGTTAACTAAGGATTCAAGGACCTTTGAGGAAACAGGAAGGATACATATTGGATGGTAATGAGTAGCATCTGAAGGATTAGAAGTTTTGGGAACTAGAATGACAAAGGCATTCTTCCATTGTGGAGGAAAGACATTACAAGACAGTGAATAATTAACAGTGTGAGTGAGCACCGGTGCAATGTCCTCCAATACGGGAAGAATCATGTCTAGACTAAGATTGTCACTTCTAAATGTCTTTGTGATATGGAGCGAACACACATCTTGACATCACCCTCTGAGAAAATGTTAAAAAAAAAGAAATGGAGTTTGGTAGGTCAACTTCAGAGAGCAATGCAAGTGTTTTATATGTTAATGAGGGGCTAATATTAAATACTGGAGCTATATGAAGGTCCACTGAAAGTCGACGAGTATCAGGGGTTTGACCCACATCAAATGTCTCCAAGAATCTCAATACTTGAGATTGATAAAGATTTTGAATAGTATTATGGAAGTAGAGACGTTTAGCGTTTAGCCCTACACATACTGGTGCAGATTTCAATATTCATATTTATCATCATCTATATTCATATTTAAATATAATAAACAATAATATATTAATATAAAAATATATTTCATATAAAAATAAAATCTGTATTAAAATTACCAAATAAAAATCACGTGCACGGGTTGACTATAGACAAGATTAATCCATTTTAAAATAACGGAGCAAAATGAAAAAATAATAATTAAAAGAATATATAATAATAATTAAAATAATAAATAAAAAAAAAACAAACAATCAATAAACGATGACAAACAATAAGTCAGAACGCATTCTATAAATAATAAGTAAATATCTGTTAAAGTTTTTATACTAGGATGAACTGACACTTGTCAATTGAGTAAACCAATAATAACAATAATAAATATGCTTAGTAAACTATTATAAAATTACAATTTTTTCGCAAAAAGTGAAACACAATGAAATTAAATTGGTATATAAAAAATAAAAATAAAACTTTTGACTATTAGTTGAAGCCTTTGAATCAAGATGTTTTTATATCAATATCAATTTGTATATGAAGAGATATTTGTGATTATATTTGTTTGTTACAGATGCATACGCTAAAGTAGATGAATTTTCTTCTGGTGTCGACCATCAACCCAATGCTGAGCAGCCTGTAAAAGACATCGAGCCACAACCGAGTTTCTCTACAATACCGAGGCTGATGAAGACGACAAAGATTATAGAAGCGCTTAGGCAACAAACAAAAAATAATAAACTCGTGCACTGAGGACGTACCACCAATATTGTAGGCCACCGGAAAATACAGCTTATAGAAACTGAAAGTGATGTCAAGTAAAGGCATTAAAAGCAACTTCCGTATGAATAATTATTTTACGATATGCTCTCTATGACACCCTGTTGAACGGAAATTACACGTAAAGTCAACTTTAACTTAATAAGCTAATTGTTATTTTATTACTTGCATATTATAATTATACATACATGCTTAGATTAATTATTTAATCTCGAATTAGACATTTATTTATAAAAAATACCAAACAACATTTTCAGCTTGTTAAAACTTTGATGAGACTCAGATTTTATTTCACAAATTCCCTTCAAAACTATTTCAATTGAAATTGAAAAAGTTTTCCCCAGCACTTCGTTCAAACTTCACCAGATTTAAAGATTCTAATAAACGATAGCAACGATACGATGCAATACTATACAAGCCCGACAATAAAAAACACTGAAACGTAGTATACCGTGCAAATGTTTCGCTGCTTTTTCGATATTTGCAGAAATAATTGACTATTTTGACAGGATCTGTTGTAGTTATTTTTTTTTATATTTATTGTTTATTTAATGTACTAGAGAAATTGATGCCAACGTTGGAACGTTGAAATCAACGTTTACACGCATAGCTCGACTGACTTTTATTGGTTTTGTATTTTTAAAATAGTAAGCGTGAAAATATGATATCCTAAAATTTTTTTCTGTGTATTTCATTTCATTTCACACTAGCAAAATTTATATGAATACACGATTTTAACAGTTTTATTTGTTTGTCGGCTTGTCTATTTGTATCTCTTCGGATCAAGTGGATGAATTTGCATTCAAGTTATTATATAGTTTTTTATTTATTGTTATTGTATAGTTTTTTTTTATCTGGACAGGGTCTAGGCTATTTTTCGTTGACATTCAAAAATCAAGGATTAACCAAAATATAAGACGTAAGGGAATGGCTTTTTAGAATATTATACAGGAAAAACAATAAAAGTTCATTTGTATGATAAATAAGGAAATGCTGCATTAGCAAAGTTTACTAAAGCTAGTACTAAAATTATAAGGTGATCATAACATGATAAACAAACTTGCAGTGGAACAAGACAGTAGTTACTTAAATATCAGGAGTTGAGAATGGTTGGTTATTCTATATATAAAAAAAATTTTAAAATATTGTTATTTAGAACGGCAAATTAACAAAACAATTGTTTTCCTCTAATACCTCTATTATATGGCTGGAAAAGGATATTTCTTTCAAAATGGACATGACAATGCGAAGGAATTTAAGACGCATAAAATGGTTAAAACGTTTATCAAACTTATGTTATATATTATAATAGTATATGTTTTGAAGTTAATTATTTCTATAATCATACTGTGATATATTCTAAATATTAGACGATCTTTTACACAAGTCCACGCTGATCAAGTAGCGGGCATCTATGAATTATCTATAAAAACATTGAATGCATGAGCATGTGGTGAAAAAACAAGCAAACCGCTTCTCACAGCTAACGTAATGTCGTCTGTTTTTTATTCAAATAACCGATAGTTCATGTGGCTACATTGTATATAGTTGACAAGTAACACTGAGGAATTTTTGTGCCTATCACGACAAAATAATATCAATTAAAAAAAAAATTACTGTTAGGTGTACATGCTTTTCTTATACAAAGCGTATACCTTATGTTTTTGTTATGTGAAAATATTACAAGTTTTGTAAATCATATTATGAATCATCTAGATTGCGGAACACTAAGTAAGAACTAGAAATTGCATTAGTACGATGTGACTTCATGATTCTCAATCAAAGGAGGATTGTCCAATGCGGCGACGTTACCGCAAAAAATTTCACTGAGAAATAAAAAATAATAATTTTCTACCAAATCTGTTTTTCCTACGGGAAAATGTAACTGTGGGCAAATGATATTAAATAACCTGAACTTTATCCATTAACCTGGATTTTTTATGTATAAATTTATTTATTTATCCATATTTTATGCATATTATTATATAACTACAAAATATATAAGTATAAAATATTTACTCAAACGTAATTATTTAAATTATTATTCGTTTCGTTTATTTTTTTATTTCAGATTTTTATATAAAATAAAGTTTAAAAATCAATAGTACTGACGAAGACTTTTTACGTTTAATTTCACGGATAAAATGACGGATTTGTTATTGAATCTTCCTTTCAACCTTTTACCAATGCATAGTCTTGAATGATATTGCAAAAACTACTAAGAAATCGATTAAAGCCGATTATTAAACACTATAATGTTAGATAGAGTTACAATTTCGATTGTTTGTAAAAATTTGGAATCACGTGGTATTTTTCTAACACGTGTGATACATGACAACTGCAACATTCATCTGAAACACGTGTACATTACAATATCCACGTGATGCTTTGAAAAAGGCGATAGGGACATTTTTAAATCAATCCGACACTTCTATTGATAAATGACACTCAATATAATAATTATGATTTTAACATCAATTTGATTTCACCGATTAATTTTATAAATACAAGAAATCAGTAAATCGTTTTACTAAAAGATTATAGATTTTATTTTTGAAAAAAATCTTACAAATAGCTAATTTTAAATCACTTCTGTTAAATTTGCAACGTTAAATTCTTTGAAGATTTTTTTAATTCCGTTTGCAAGATAAAAAGAATTGTAAAACAGTAGAAAGTATAGTATAGTTTAGTATAGTTTTCATATTGGCATAATAATATTATGAAATACGTTATTTACTTTTTCTAAGTAAGACATCCGTATAAACTTTTTGTATAAAATATAGATTATCCAACGATCCATAATTAATAATATAATGATTAGCATACTCACTGGGCTAAGCTTTCATTCTATTTTTATACTACTAATACACTCTAATTAGTCGCAATCTCGTATAAGGGTACTAAAGTACTGATTTTCTATAAACAGTTACAGATGGCGCATACTAATGTGTATCAGCTGTCTAAAAATAGATTTTCCGGGAAAGCGATCGTAACGAGCCTACCGCGCAAGGCCCTTTTTGGGCAATCCTGCTCTTATATACCATACCTTACAATTTGGAAATAAGAACGCTTATTGTATACGCACAAGTTTATCCCCTTTTCTCTTCTAGCGTTTTGTGCGTCACGCAGGTATGTGTAAGATAGAAGATGCGGATCAAAAGTTATCCTAAACAAAAAACCTTGAGGTCGAATTGGCAACGCTTAAGGCATAATTCCTATAGTAACAAAGAATAGATTGAAACAGTCAGTATAATAGTATATTGTGCTTATAAGAAATGATCATTCTCTTGAAAAAATTAAGATTAAATATCTTTAACACATTTTTCATATAAATAAATATAAAGCTGCTTTCTACCATACAATAAGAATTTTATGTTTTTTTTGTGATAAAAAAAACTTATTCTTCATATTATAAAATTTATATTTGTTTGGTTGAAGGTGATACATTCATGGACACAATTTGAATAAAAAAGTGAGTTTACTTTTTATAACTTTTAATAACAATTATTTCTAATTGACATAAGGACTAATAACAATTATTTCTAATTGACACTATTCTATGTTGACCATGGAATGGGCCATTCCATGGTTAACATAGAATAGTGTCTCAAATTACATATATTTCAACTAGCCATATTGTAGATATACTCTAATATTTAAAAGTATACAACTTAAAATAATTATTTTTTATTAAATATTCGTAACAAATCAAAACAGAAATCATTTACTTATTTATTTAATAATTATTTATTAAATTAAAAATTAAAACAGCCAATAATATCACACTTATAGATTTTCGATGTCTCAAAATTAAGAATAGTCATAGTGATCAATTAAGAATTAATTAAGGCAGTGATATTAAAAAATGTTCTTTTATACAATACAAGCTGTCACGTTTCTTTATATATGAATGAATAATGTGACCGGTCTAATAACAGACCTCTGCATGATGGGCGTACATTGTTTATATATTAAGGGGAAATTTCTTTTGTTTTTTATTGTCAGCTGTGTATGATGATTAGTAAGTTATTTTTTATAACAAATCTTTCTTTGCCAGTCAGTAGAATGATGTAATTTCAGAAATCGTTAGAACAAAATATACAAAAAATGTCTTATGTTATAAAAATCTTGAGTAATATTTAAAGTTAATATACATTTTTAATTAAATTAGACGTTTTTATTCATTTTGAAAAACAAAATGATCTGATTATTTATTATATTGAATACAAAATATAAAGAACTACTATAAGACTTTATATTAAACTCTATGTTTAAGCAAATTATTATATTATTTTTGTATAAATTATTGTTTCTGATTCTTTGCAATTAAGCTAATAACATACTACAAACTTCGATGCACGATGCGCATTATGACATTAAATTGCAAAATAATAGTAGATTCAGTATCTCAAGGCTTGTTCAGTTTACTGGTACGTAGACGTTACATGGATGATCAATTTATTTTATTTCAAACAGTTATTTAGATAGTTAGACAGAAAATGTTGAATGCCCGCTAAGACAAAAAAAAACACAAAATGAATTAAAAAATTACAAATAAAATATAAAGATATGTTTAATTTAGAAAGGTATAATTTTTTAATTAAAATTAATTTAATTACTTAGACGCTTATATGATTCAACTTAAAATATAAATTTTAATAAGCATATATATTTTTTTCTCATTTTTTTTTTAGCTTCACGCTTTATCCCGCACATGGCAGGGTAGGCAGAGGGAACTGCAGGAACCATATGAACCTAGTGTTAAGATACTCCGTTACTTAGTCCCTGCTTACTCCGTCCCCACTCATTTATTTATATTTAGTGTATATATATATTTACTATAGATTTTATGAATCCAACAAAAGTACTTTAAATTTCCTTCGATATTTAAGAACTGTTCAATCTCTTAAAATTAAATAACTTATACACAAGTCATTGCTCACTTAAAATGAGAACTTCCTTTATTAGATTCATTAGGGTTTTAGTGGAATAAATATAGTTAGGAAAACCACATACTTATACTATTATTACTTAATTACATAATTTATATATTATAGTACATTAAAAAAATATTATATTCATAATGATTGCGTTTCACTCTGAAAACTAGTTAATAGTTAATAATAAAATATGCATACGAGGGTCAAACTGAAAGTTTTTAGAACTGGCAACTTAAAAGCATTATATTAAAAAAATAAGTTTAAATTTTGAAAATAGAACTCTTTACCAATAATATTGAGTATATATTTCATTCATTTGTCATTTGTTTTACGATTTGGCGGCAAATTGAAAATTGTCTGTGCACTTCAGAATGAATTTAAGCTGAGAAAATTTTCGTGCAATGATTTTTTATGACTTTCGATGTCATATAAGTCAACAAGAAAGTTATGATAGACTTCGATTGGATGAAAGTTATGATAGACTTTTCACGATGAAGCCCCATCTTGTGCCACAGTTTACTACTGGTTTAATGAATTCAAACGTGGTCGAACTAATCTCACCGATGATTTGCGTGAGGGACGGCCTTCTACAGCGACGACTGAAGATAATATCAGTGTTGTGCGGCGTATGATAGAGACTGACAAAAGAGTGACCTATCAGCAGATTCGGACAAGTCTAGGCATAGGTATGAGTCAAGTGCACAAAATCCTCCATGAACATTTAGCGGTCAGGAAGCTTTGTGCCGCTGGATACCGCATAATTTGACCGAGGCTCAAAAACTCCGCCGTGTTGATTGGTGCCGAGAAATGATCCAAAAATTTAACGGAGGTGACTTAAAAAACAGTCTGCTCAGTGGGTGTTTCCTTCCGAAAAGTTGCCAACTAAAGTGAAGAGAGGTCGAAGTGTTGGAAAAAAGATGGTGGCCTCGTTCTTCGGAAAGACAGGCCATTACGCGACAGTTGTCTTAGAGGATCAGAAAACGGTTAATGCAGAGTGTTACACTAACAACTGTTTGCCACTTGTCTTGCAAAAAGTTCGAGAGAAACGACCTCGCAGCAGGATCCTCCTTTATCACGACAATGCCTCGTCACACACTGCCAGGCAAACGATCGACTATTTGGCGACCTTAGACGTGGAATTACTGGGTCACCCGCCGTATAGCCCCGACCTCGCACCCTGCGATTTTTATTTATTCCCAAAAATAAAAGAAAAACTTCGAGGAAAACATTTTATGGACGCCGAAGAAGCAGTGGCTGCGGTTCAAAACGCCGTTGAAGAGACCCCTAAGGCCGAGTGGGCAAAGTGCTTTTATCAATGGTTCCATCGAGTGCAGCGATGTATTGATGTAAATGGACGCTATTTCGAAAAGTTATAATAAAACTAAAAACTTGCTAGAATGCTTAGTTTTTGATTTTCTAAGAACTTTCAGTTTGACCCTCGTATATTAACGATGTGACGATGACCTTACGTAATATTTTTATAACCTCGTACTTTTACCTTGGCTTTTAATTATACCGTAAAAGTGCATACAATAATAACTCTTTTAAGTGGATAAAAAAGTTCGGTTAAAATATTTACATTTTTCACTATAGAAAAATAAAAGTTTACTAACAATCTTTTAGTTCTTAATTTTTATATTTTTTCATTAACGATAAAATAAATTAAGTTGATATTTTCTAACAAGTTGATAAAATAAAATTTTGTAAAAATTTTTATGTTTCAACAGTTTTATTTAATGTAACAGTAATGTAGTGGAGAGAAAGACGTTAGAGTTAAGACCTTAGTAATAACCTGTCTACGATTTTGTTTGCGTGGATCTCAATACTTAAATATTAGCTTTTACAAAATATAGTTTTGGTTATAGATATTTCTACACAGATATAATATATTTACAGAAATGTTACGACACTGCACGCACTGCTATACCGGTACTTACGAACATTTTCATATGTAATTTACATTTATTTATTTAAAATGTTTTGTTAGTACGTCATTCTATTATTTTCCGTAAATTTTATAAATTATTAATTTATTTAATAGCGAAATGTTAATCATAATGAACAACATCAGACAAAGGTTATTTTTATATACTTTGTGTGTTATTTTATCATTATATTTTATTAAAATGTATATAGAAAAAATAATTATTTAAAATAAAACAGTATAAACGGATATTTTACGTACATGATTTTTATTTGGAAACCCGATGTTTCGAACACTTTGCAGTAGTCCGTGGTCGCGGGTAGATTGAGGTGGCATTCGTCTGTCATTTGATATAATTATTATATCAAACCGGCAACGGCTTCTGAGTTGCCGCACATACTGGATTCCTACAGAATGAGCTGATTGTATCCTGCCCTCTGATATGATTGGGATTTTAAAGGTTTTTTAAGTGGATTCCAAGCTTTTAACCGTCTTCTATATTGGATATTATTATAGTATATATATATATATATATATATATATATATATATATATATATATATATATATATATATATATATATATATATATATATATATATATATATATATATATATATATATATATATATATATATATATATATATATATATATATATATATATATATATATATATATATATATATATATTAGCTTTTAACCGTCTTCTATATTGGATATATTAGGATATTTTTGTATTTCAATAGCCTCGTGGAAAACTAATAGGTAAACTGTTTTTATGTACCTAAGATATAAACTGTTTTTAAATCCCTAAATTATTTATCGCTAAGAAAAATCAATATCACACGTTTATTTATTTGCTAATTTAAAACGACATAATAATAACTACTCATTCACTTTAACCACTTTTTTTATACTTAGTTTCCGCTAATATCTTTTAAAAAATCCATTGAAAGGTACCTTCAATTCTACTATTTGCTACAATACAAACCGTCATAAAAGGTATCTAGATTGTGTGAGTATAAAAGCCAGGCAGGGTTGACATACCGTTAAGAATTCTATACGTGGCTGTGTTATTCATACATTTCGCACATGCGCAACGTGGACACCATCAAAAGCTTTCATTTCAAAAGATATACATACTTAAATATACACTCTACTTATAGTCCCCTGCTGTCTAATATTTGTATCGTTGGAATTTCTAATTGAAATTGTTGTACTTATTTTTACTTTCGACTGTGAGTAACTGTATATGGGATAGAGATTTAATGTTATTTTGATAGCCACATAAATTAAAATAAGGCAATCAGTCAAAGAATTTAACTACAGCACTAGGTTGTTTCTGTAGTCTACAACGAATAGAATTTTTATTTGATAATTAAGTCTACCTACAAATCAATTAAAAATTTTATATATTTATTTAACCGGGTGTTATTATGTTAGAGCCGGATGTGATGTACGGTGATACATATTTTAGACAACTGATATTTGATTTAATCATACATAGTATTTTACATTCTTTTATCATATCAAGCCAGAAAATTTCCACTAATAATATTATAATAAGCACCATATCGTTAAAGTTTATCACAGAAATATATTTATTACAAAAAGCCATTAGCATTATGTTCGTACGCTTCGTTTTGAACACTAATCATAATTAACCGCGGCTTCATTTTTTAATAAAAATAAATGAAAATATACTATTATTTTCCATTACCACTTCAAATCAATTAATTTTTCCTTCAATTTGCTTTCAGTTTTACCAAGAATTAATTTAGACAAGTATAAGAATAATGAAGTGATTAACAATAGGTTCCAGTAATTAAAGTAATGGTAAATGGAATATATATGTATCAAAATAAAAATTGACATTTTACGATTCCTTTATGATTTTGCGCTAAGTGCAATAATATATTGTTTTTTATAATATAGGTGGCAAACGAGCTGACAGATCACCTGATGGTGAATACTGCCGCCCATGGACATTTGCAACAACAGAGAAGCTACAAAATGCGTTGCCGGCCTTTTAGATGGGAATACGCTCTTTTCTTGAAGGTCTGCAGGTCGTATCTGTCCGTAAATACCGCATGCGGCAACTCATTCCACAATTTTGTGGTGTGTGGTAGAAAATTTCTGCTAAAACCTACGGTAGTACTCTGCCAACTGTCAAGGTGGTGCGGGTGTTAGAGTTGTCGCATAGATCGATAACGGAAAGAGGCGGCAGGGATCAGCCCAAACAGTTCTTCAGAGCAATCCTCATGATATATGCGGTAGAGAATGCATAGCGGGGCTACATCTCTACGCAGTGCCAAGGAGTCGAGCCGATCAGAAATCTTTTCGCAATCTACACTTCGAGTCCTTTGAATGCGGTCTAGAGGGAGAAGCTGGTACTGGGGAGCCCCTGCCCAAAGATGTGAATAGTATTCCATGTGAGGCCGAACCTGAGCCTTATAAAGTTGCAGGCGGTGAGCCGGCGTGACTGATACTATTTCGATCTATTGAGCACACCGAGCTTCTTCGAGGTTAATTTAGCCTTACCCTCCAGATGACCATGAAACTGGACTTCGCTCGATATGTCGACGCCGAGAATCCCGATATTGGCTGTGGCAGTTAGAGGAGTGCTCTCGAAACAGAGCGATACGACAAATGTCAGCTTTATTATTTATTTAATATTGAAACAACTTAATTAAATTAAATTATAGCTCACCGTTTAACTCCCATAAGGGTAGACAGAAATCTAGCGTTAGAATATATCCGTTATCCATTTTTCGCATTTCGAGAATTCTAGTAATAATATATCTAAATAATAAATCTTTGAATCTAGTACCTACCAAAAGCCATAGTGTAAGCTGATTTGTATAAGTGTAGCTTGCGTTGTGTTATAGTTTTGATATCTATTTTTTAATCACTCAAAGAAACTTTACAGATTAAGATGGGTGGAATATTCGTTTCTTAGTAACATTCCACCTGACTCAGGTGTAAACGACAATTGTTAACTACATAGCTATGAACTAACAATTTCTATTGCTGATTGTACTGAAATTCGGTTTAGACCACAATTTAAAACGTCGTGGAATTTAAGTTTAGTACAATTACTCTCGTTTTATTTATTAGTTTGTTGCTAAATAAATATAAATCCCGTTAAAGGGGACTATGTGAAGTGCTGTAATAGTATTTTGCTTTGAGTTTCAATCGAGTGTTAAACAAAATTACACCTTGAAAGTTTGACTGTTAAACATTTATTTAGATAGCTATTTTCAACGAGAGCAACAAAGCCATATGATAATGTAGTGCATCATTAGAATATGCGTTGTTAGCATCAGTTATTACTCTGAATTATTTGTAAAATTTACTATTAGGTAAGTAAAACAATAAAAACTGTGTAAGATAAGAACAAATGAAAAATACTTCGTTTGCTCTAATAGGAACTAAATAGTTGAGTGTACATGGTTAGTAGAAATGGAAGGTATGAAATGTATAATGAAAGACATATTGCTATAGGTAACAGGATTAAAGATTTTTTTCTGCATTGATCAGATCATAAAGCTACTGCACCCTTGCTCCTTTGCTAGTACACAACTAAGTGCTGACACAAGGGTAAACGTAAAATGTACCGAAATAATAATTAAGAAGTATTTTATTTATTAGTTACTATTAAAAAGCTCGGGTACATATAGATAACATTTTAATTTGATAACAAAACAGTTACATATTAAAATATATATTTAGATCATTCGCAAAAAATGCTTGATTTATAACCGATTTGTTTGAAGATTGTCGTCGATAACCGTCACCAGACTGGGGAACTAAAATAAGACCTTAAAATATATTCAAAAACCTAAATCAATTAAAAAATAGTGTTATCAAGAAACTAAAGAACTACCAAGATATAGACATGAAGTCTATAGAAAAATCATACAAGAGAAATATTAAAAATAATTCTTTATATAATATTTATCAAAGTATTTGTATTCTTTACTATCTGTTGAACAAAACGAGTTAAGTGTTTATTTTTAATTATTTAAAAGAAGTTGCTTTCTCCGATTTGTTTTTAAGATATTATTTCACATTGTGGTATATGGTGCTGATATAGTTTGGAAGGGTGTACCTTTTTTCATTCTTGTCCAATCAACTGTCAACGTGCTACTAATCAATGTTTATTGATATTTTTTAGATAACTCGGAAATATTATTCAGACAAAATATACTATTCCGAAATATAAGGCACACGAGCTCATTTCACCTGTGGAAACATAATACTTCAAAAAGGCATTTTTGTTAAATGTTATTGTTATCTTCACAATAATGAAGTGACTCAGCTCAAATACGACGTGGCTCCAAATCAGTGGAACAAAGCAAACCAATTAATTAATTTCTTTTGTCTTTCAATATTACTCTCCGTGTATTGTCTGTATGTTCGTTAAGTATGTAGAGAGTGTGTAGAGCTATAATGCTAAAATTAATATCATTTAGTTTCTTAGAGCAACGCAATCAAAAGGTTCATTCATTCATGTAAGTGTTTATACTTATTTTTTCGATGAATGAAATAAAACGTTAAATAATCAAATTTTGCAGAAAATTTTAAGTATTGCAAGAACAGAAAATATCTGACAGTAGGAAATTTGAAGGGCAGTTTCACCGCTTACAGATAAACTTTCAGATTGTTAGCTGATAATTAATGCTGTCTACCAATAAAGAATGCTATATATTTTTCCTGTTTCGCCATCTATCTCTGTGATTAAATATCTAGTAGATAAATCTCCGATTAAATATGTAGTAGATAAATTCACCAGCTATTTAATAATCGACGGATCGGCAATAGCGCAACAATGTAATTTTTGCGTTTGGTTCCTACAACGTGAATTACAAAACAATATATAAATTTTGGAAATAGTTTTATAACCTTGTTAATACAGTGCTTTGTATTAAAAATTATGCACATATTTTTTTTATATTTTCAAGTCTAATTTTACTATGAGAAAACGAAAATAGCAATATTCGTACAATTTCTTATATAAATTCCAAATTCTGATAAAGCATAAAACGCAAATGTCACTTGTTTTGACTGTCTGTTGATAATTTGTATTAGATCGCCATCACGTTGTTTTTAAATATTATTTTCTAACGCATCATTTTTATAAACTTTCTTTACTTATTTATCGTTTTTATTTTTACAAATTTTTACATAGATACAAAGTCAAAAGCTCGCTCAAAATATAAAATAATGTTTGAATAAAAATTATATAGTGTCGTTGACAACATTTTTTCTGTCAAATAACATCACTGTCACCTATTTGAATCGGCAGATAGTTTAGAAAGGTCTATATCTATTAGATGTTTCTATCGGCGACCTGTGGAACCAAGATTCGTTATTTATCTGCGAGATAAGAACATATTTGCTATTTAGGATTTTATCTACATGTGGTGAAACCGGCCCTGAAATTTATAACTTGAAGTTGCAACCACGAAGAGCAGGCAGACTGAGCTTATTTACATGATGAGACTACTCTGCGAAACCTGATATGACCGATCAATCTAACCTGATAATTAATGATAGTTCAAAAATCCTACGAATACACTTTGTAATATTGAATTTGAAACTTTACTTTATGAAATAATTCTTAAAAAATATTAGTATTATCATCTTATTGGATGGATTGGATTTAGGCTATATGTATTCATCTATACGAGTTAGAACGAACCTAAATAACTAAATGTTAGCGCAATTATTCTAAAAATACAATAATTTAACAATGTAACTCAATTGATATACCATTAGAATTTCATTATTAACTTATTCTTCCTTCATTTTTGTAGATGTTATTGTGCTTTCTTCCACTTATATGTGAGTTAGTGAGTTTTAAAATGTTTCTTAGCATTTTGCTAAATATCACTAAAATATATGGTATTCAAGTTATTAATTTCCTTAAGAGAAAAATTACGCTAGCCTAGTATCAAAAAGAAGATATTTGATTCCACTTCCACTTCCACTATACGTCGAAAAGTATTTTTTTACCTTTATATTTTTATTACCAAATCGTTTACTTTAGTCGTTTGTGCTTCTGTTGTTCTTTCTTTTTTTTTTATTGTGGAGTTATTCGATCATATGGATTTTAAATTCTACTCAGTTTTTGTATTTGAAATGTAACAATCATTTCTGGATTTGGTTTTTGTTATCTAGTTTTTTCATTTATTTACTACAATTTTGTTAGATTTCTATTTGGCCGATGGTCGTCGTTGACAATGTCTTATGATTTTATTGCGACCTTGTCTTTATAAAAATAGCCAATTTGATGTTGATGTTGAGGGCGTAGTATCAAATATTTTTTTTTAAAAATATTATATATATATATATATATATATATATATATATATATATATATATATATATATATATATATATATATATATATATATATATATATATATATATATATATATATATATATATATATATATATATATATATATATATATATATATATATATATATATATATATATATATATATATATATATATATATATATATATATATATATATATATATATATATATATATGTATATACGTATATGTATATCGTGGACTACATTATTCGAAATCCATAAAACTACTACTCTTACTCAATCTATGTTCATACAAAGTTACATTATAAAGACGATCGCGTGAGCTTTTGGCATCGCTATGGACGTTTTATATGTATGCAAATAAGCTCAAGCTATAGAAGACCTTCAACAAAAGAAAAAATACCAATTCTATTATATTGACATGCCGAGTTGCATGCTACAGCAAATAGTTTTGATTCATTTTTACTTATTTATCGAGCTTACACGCAATCATGGTGTATTTACCTGGTGTATTCATGCTAGTATTATTTACATTGGTAGCCGATCAATAAATTGAACAATAACTTGATTTAGTTTTCATTTATATTTTATATACAGCTTATATCTATGAGCTACCGCCTACTATTTCTCCTACCTTCAAGGCTGTAGAGTAATAATTTTAAACTTTAATACAGGAGTTGATTTATAAAAGTTCATACAGTAGTAAATTTGTAAGTTACAATAACTGTCCTTGACGTTTTGCCATAAAAATATGTAACACTTTTTATATTATTATTTTACTCTTGATTCTACATAAGCATGTCTTTCAATTTCTCTAAACATATTATAGTCATAGATGTTTATTCGAATAGAGAATAACGTAAAGATTTTATATCTAACAAAATGGCTTCAAATCTAATTAAGTTTAAAAAGAAAATTGTAATATCGTTATAACATTTTAGTTTTTAATTTTGTAATTTGCACTAAGAGATTGTTTTAAGGAATATATTGTTGTTAGTACTTAGTACGTGTGTATAAAAAAAAAGTATACCTATTTTCCTGTATAGTAGATTTTTCTGCAAAGTATTTCTGAAAGATTATCAAAAAATGTCAAAAATTTCTCGATGTATGGAAATTTGTTGAGATAAATATTCACATGTAGGCAATTTTTACTTTCTGACGGATTTCGGAAAATAAATTGAAATGCAGATATAAACTCTGCTATTACCAAAATCGAAAGCGATTCGACGAGTATTTGAATATTTGCTTTTGATAATCCTAGTGCATATGCTTCTATTGTTTCTAAAGTGATCTTGGAGGGTACGGAACTTTGTGTTCCTAGCTTTTTGAAATCGCGTATTGAACGACTGCCAGTATCGTGATAATTTGGTAAGCAAGGTCAATTAAGCCGCAAAGCTTTTTGTGTTGTCGGAAGAGACAACAAATCTCTGTATACAGCCCAGGTTCGGTTTCATATGGAATATTGTTCTTATCTGTGGTTTAGGGCACCCCGAGACCAGTTTTAACAATTTGATCGTACATAACGTAAAAACATTCGTATTATTAGGGACTTTTGAGCAAATTTGATAATTATCTGTGAAAAAACCACATTGATGTTGTGTAGAGACGTCTCCTCGCTTAACATTCTCTACCGCTAATTCCATAGGGAGTATTCTAAGGAACTATTTGATCTAATACCTGCCGCTAAAATCTTCGACCACACAGTTTCACACAAATTGAAATAGCTCCATCACCTGGATACCTTTGACTCTAGTCTACTGCTGTGTAGTTTTATAAGAACTTATTACCGCGTACCACACAACTGTGGAATATCCTACCAGTGGCTGTATTTGTGGAGCGATAAGATATGAATTTCTTCAAAAAGCACGCCTACCTTCACTTTCAAGGCCGGTAACATATCCCTGTTCCTGTAAGGTATCTATTACTACAAGGAGTCGTTGACGTCGCTGATCGCATATCATAAGGCCACTCAGATGGTCGTATACCTTAACTGTATCAAAAAAAAAAAAGAATATGCAGCCATAGCCAAATGCAATATATTATGTAAGATGTAAAATAATAACGTAAAATATACATGAATAGTAAAAAAGTTTAGAATAATATTAAAAAGTTAAACGTTCCCTTTCAATGGAGCTTCAATGAAACTATTTATAGTGCATACGAGAATTCTGAATTAGACCGATCAATATACAACTCGCGTAGGACAATACTATCGTCGGAGCCTTGACCGTGGAAATAATTATGTAATAATTTGATGTTTATAATATTTTGAAACGTACTTGATTGGAAAGTTTTCATATAAGTATCATTTTTGCATATATAAAAACGGAATAAAATTATGTCAAAAAAATCGTATTCCTTATATTTCAATTTTTAAGCCAATGTTTTTTTATTACGGCGATAGTTTTTAAACTGTAAAAAGTTATTTATTTAAAATATCTTTAAGATTAACCAAAGATGCATCCGTGGTGATTATTTATTATAAATTAAAATTACCTAATATGCAGTAATTTTTTTAAATATAAATCTTCTATCTTTCAGAAGAACTCAACATATAATTGTGGCCATCGTGCTGAAATAATACAAATGAATCGTCATTCAATGGCTCTGCAACTATACGATAACTTTTTTAATACAATGGCTCTGCAGTGAATTAAATCGTTTTCTGCAATCTAGGATGTGCTAGTGAAATTAAAGAAGCCAGCGTGGCTTCTGCCTCGCAGGTAAGAAAATCACACGGTCCCTCGAAGGTGGCCTAGTCGAACTTGCAAACCCTCGCAGGGCCTTTCAGTTTTTTTGTAAACGCAGTTACCTTCATATCACCACCGCCTGCAGTCCTGCCTATGTAGAGTGGCTTTTGGCTTGTTCAAAAAAAAAAAAATAAAACAAAACAATAATCCTGACAGCTGCCTCGCAAACAGCTTCAAAAAAGTCCCACTCTTGTTGTAACCACAGTTCCTAACGTCCACATTCTGAGTAATTAGTAATTTTCAAGGCAATGTTGAACAATGTTCCTTTTGGCAAAATACGCGACATCGAAATCAGGGGACGACTGGTCAAAGACGAGAATTGTCACGTTCTCTTCAAACTAAACACAATGAAAGGAGAAGATTCTAATTCAGACGATTTCCAAGCAATTTCCAAGCTTCGATATGAATAAAACCAATTTTTGTCCATCATAAGATGGGAATAAAAGAACAGAGTTTTGGAAGAGGCAGTGATCACTCACAAGTTTTCCTTCAATGTTTTTGGTTTCAAAAATAAACGGCTCATGTCTGCAAAGCTATAAAAGTTCCCTGAGCAATATCAAAGGGTTAGTAGTGCCGGTTCTAAGAGACCAAGGAAAAATAATTCTGGTATACTTGAGCGAATCCCTTATACCCGACTAGAGACTAAAATATTAAATGAAAAGTCATAGCAAATGGGATAAAAACTTAAATCATGGAGAATTGTCCAAATCTGTTGGGAAAAGCCTGGTCTTTTTAGGAATTTCTTGAGTTTGGTTGGTCCTTAGATAAGCCGAAAAATTCCAACATGGTGTCAGTCGTAAATGAAAGATTAACGGAATAATGAACAAAATATTAAAAATAAACAAGCGAGCAAAGTTGAGTCACGCTATTTTTCAATCTGTAATAGACAAACTGATGTGCTTGCTACATAATTGCAGGTGGTCAACACTTATTTATTTCGTTGTGTTGCCTACCGTCAGATATTGCTTGAGGAGCTTGCCTGAAAAACATGTCATTTGCTGGTTCTTGGGTATACACAAGATGTCTGTCACACATGCTAATATCATGTCTGTTACTGTATACACAGAGATGTTGATCATTGAAAGTTCTGGAATGTCTGTGTCTGTTGTTGGAGCACAGCACTGTTCAATCTGACAAACGGTCAGTACCACTGACCGTTTGTCTGATTGAACTATTGAGCATATAGGTCACGAGGGCAGGACGAAATCGGAATCTCTCATGGACTTGATATCTCGGGTGTGTCAGATGCTAAATCATTGCCAAATCCATGTAAGAGCTGTCTATATCTATGGGATTAACAACAGTCACACGCTGCAAATTGCGTCTCAACCGCATGCATAATGCTCCAGTGATAGACCTGTTCGCATCTTTTCCTTTTACCTCATATAGTGACCTTCGTCTTTGCCTTGGACGTTTAATCTCGCTTCGGTTCTTTCTCAACCATATTTACAGAATTTGTTTTCTTTTCAGTTCCGATATTAACGGACTTGCGCTATAAAGCCAATTTATGAATATTTACGATCTTGGCTTGATTCGATTTGCTTGAACAAAGTTTGCGTAGACATGATTTTGGGAGACAGATCACTTCCTCCGAAAGTGCTAGATGTCATAGAAGTCTGGAAATGTAGGGATAGTCTAGAAGAGTCCAATTAAGACTCCTTCAAGAGTCTTGGTGTCCATCATTCCGTAAATTGTATGTCATTCCATAAAAGAGATTTCTTGTTGATTGTGGTGGATCTTACAAAATACCTTAAACCAAAAGCTAGTTAAATTGCCAAATTTTTATTGAATCCTTATTTAAATTTTAATGGGTAATATAATAATAATTAATTCCATATCGCTGTATGAATTAAGTTACCACTTTATGTACATACAAGGTAAACATAGCACTATGTAAGCATATTAGACGCCGAAGGTTCCTATTTGCGATATTGGCGAATTCTGTATAATATATTTATATAGTTACAGTATTGTCATTGATAACAATTTTCAAGTGCAACTACACTGCTATCTTGCTGTTACTTTGCTCAGTAGTGCTCACCAGTGCTCAATGAGCTCTGTTTATCTAGTAGTGGACATGGAATGCTACTTTCTTAAAGGATAGAAGGTTGTAGTTAGTAAAGAAAATAACAAACTAAGTACGATTTTTTGGATTACATTAAAATATCATAGCTATAATAAATATAAATAAAATAAGTCCTTTAATCTCTTTCTTAATAAAAAATTAGTTCTGGCTTGCATCTCGTACCATGATTGGTAGTTGGATCAAATCCCTTATTGTTGCTGGTATATCAACTATTCCTGGCATCGTTAAATCTGCTATTGCTTCTAGAATTTGGTTATCGAACCCTTGACGAAGTTCTGGCCAGAAGTAATTTACAGAATGAAAGTAAAGGAGGCCTTCATAGAATACTTTTGCAAAGTATTATATGCATTTAATTAAATCGGTAAAATGATTTGATTTTATACTACTAATAATTCAATTGAAGTGTGTACGTGACGTTTAAAGTTTTATTTGTGATTTAATTGTGAGTGTATTTTTGCAATATCAATTCTATTGTTTTATGTATTGAACAAGTTATATCTTATTTGGTAATGTTTAATTTAAATATTTTTTTATAGCTTCACGCTATAGCTCGCACATGGCAGGGTAGGCAGATGGAACTGTAGGAATCTTACAAACCTAGTGTTAAGACACTCCGTTGCTTAATCCCTGCTTTCTCCGTCCCCGCTTTCCACCTTTTTGAGTGGCGGAATTCAACGCCGCGCTTTGCCATCATCAACAATCCATCATCCCCGAGTGAAAATCGAAAACACAAACCGTTGCGTTTAAGGGCAGACGCTTAGGCTTATATGGCGCTATTTAAATAACTTGTCTGAAATACACTATTTAGCATAATTAATATCAAACTCGAGATTATGTTGTCTTGTTACTTTTTGTAATAATCTTTATAAATAATCCATCTATGAGTATTTACTGTCACCTTAGCGTTTATCACTTCCACCAGGCGTTAATAGACACGTCTCATTTAATAAAACTTTGAATAAGGGACAGTCAAATCAACAGTAGCGTTTTGTCTGAAATAAAACGCTTATTAATTTACTTACCTTACCAAGCCGTGTTGTCATTTATAAGTTGTTTCACAACTTTTTTAAATTGTGATACAGAACAATCTTGGACGTTTTCTGGGATCCTATTGTAGAAGCATACAAACATCCCATAAAAGAATTGCGGATGCGATGTAGTGTAGTTACAGGCGCGGTAAGTTTTTGCCTTTTTCAAGAAAAAGTCAAGTCAGTCGGTAAGTTTTTGCCTTTTTCAAGAAAAAGTCGGCGATATACACAATATTAATACAAGTATTAATATTGTGTATATCGCCGACTTTGGTAAAATAGTTAATATTTTTTATATATATTAAATTATCAAAGATATATATTGATGCAACGGTCATTATACTTATTTCCTTAAATTTTTGTCTTAAGGAATCTTTTGGATTTAAGTTATAGATTGCGACTACTACATGAGGCAGATCATTTATATAGATTAGAAATAGGGGACCCCCATACTGACAAATGAGCCAGGAGATTTCTTGCCATTCATCTCAATGTGGAGTGCTAGACGCAATCACATGCTTTGGACAAGTCACAGAACAAACCAAGAGCGTCTTGTGATTCCTCCCAAGCCTATTATGTACATTAGTATGCACTATAATATTTAATTTAATTTTTTTTTTTCAAAAAAATTACTAAACGAGAGTAGTACAATTACTGGTCTAAAGTTGTTGGGATCTGCTGTACTACCAGATTTAAATATAGGTATGACTTTACTAAATTTCATTAAATCACTAAACACACCATGTTCTATACAATTATTAAATATAACTATTTAGCATGTTCTATACAATTATTAAATATAACTAATTAGTTTTACAGAATTGCCCTATAAGTCGGTTATTTTCTTCATATTTAGGGACTTAAATGTTTTAACAATATCTCTAGAAGTACCTAACTAATTTAAATTTAAATTCTACATGACATTCTGGTACGCTCTCCTTTAGTACTGATTCAGCGACGGTTATGGAAGATATAAGAGTTTTGGTAGTGGAGACTGGAATGTCTGCGAAGGATTTATCAAAAGTCAACGTCAACGTCTAGATCAGATCTTGTTACATTACCACCAACTTTTAACTTAAATTCACAGTTGTGATCCCTAGCTCTTCCAGCCTCACTATTTATTATTTTCCATGTCATTTTAATTTTATAATGGAATTTTTAATACGTAAAGATTTTGCCATGGCACACAATTTTTTAAACAATTTAGAATAGGTCTTAACATAATTCATAAATGCTTTACTGTGTACTTTACTGTCTTTATATGTTTTTCATTATAAATTTCATATAACCTCTTATGAATTCCCACAGTCGCCCAATCCTTAAATGACAAGAAACTCCTGGAATCAATTATTTTAGAAGTGAATATAGCATTAAACAATTAAAAATATTACTATAAAGTATGTTTGGTTTATTAATAAATATTAGATATTTAAGTTTTGCGCTATATTAATTCCAAATTTTTCTATACCAACAGATGTCATACACATACAATTAATTTTACGCTCATTACTAGTTTTATTTTTGCCAAAGTAAAATGAATCCATCTGTCCGCAGTGATCAGAGCTTAACATATCAATTATTGATTTTGTTTTGGTACAGAATTTGTAAAAATATTATCAATGCAAGTAGCTGTACAGTCAGTAATTATTGTTGGCTCTAAAAATAAATTAACTATATTATGAGTTTAGTAAGGACCTGAATCTAGTGGTAGGGGTATGGTGGAATGGGTTTTAGATTAATCTTTTTTTATCGCTAAGATCTTCGCCAGAAATAGCAATAAATAAATTTATTTCTTATTTAAGATTATTAATTCCTCTAATCTCTTATTATTAATTTTACTATATGATGATATGACTTTATAATGAAACAGTCGATGGAATCGATGTTAATTTAGATCCAATTTTAGATTATTGTCAATTAATTTTCAGCTTAAAAGTTTTATTATATAGGTAACATTTGCCGTCATAAAACTAATGTCGAGTTCCAGGAACTAAATCGTGTCTATATTATAGAAATGACGATCGTCGTTTACATCATGAAATGTTCGCATATAATTACTTGCTCAATTATCCCATAAATATTCAGCCAGATCAGTTTGTGTGATGCCATTAACAATGAGAACATATCAGTTCCTCTGTAATATTGTTATTATAGGAGAAACAATTTCTATATGATTTGTGAAAACGACAATTCTTAAAGTATTAAGGCAGTATAGAAGGATAGTTATATTTTCTTGATTTCGTTATTTATCATCTCCTTGATATGTAGATTCTAAATGCTTCGGCTGAAGAGCATTTTCATGTAAAAGTAATAGCTGGTTCGTGCTGTTGTGTATAGGTGTAGTTTTTAATTAAAGTTAAAGCTTTTTTGTATTAATATAATGAATTCCTACATAATATAGTTTCGATTCGTATTAAATATGCTAGATTTGAAAATGTTATACTCCTACCAACAACAAAGTTAGTACAAGGAGAATGCAGTGTACTATGTGAAATATATAAAAAAAATCTTTTGAAGTCTATCATTCAAAGATAATGTCAACATATAAAGCAAAATAATGTTCTTACCCATGCTCTAAAACTAAAATAAAAGTGTCATTTGTTTGTTGTCATCACGGTATATTATTGTCAAGTAGACGTGCTAAATAAATGGAATATGAAAATAACTTTCTGGTCTGGAACCATTGCATAACGCATTCGGGAAAGATCATATACTCGTTATGGGATGAGATCGCGCGTGTAGATGGTTCTCGCTGGCTGAAAACGACAACAGATAGAAAAACTGGCACTCTCAAGAGGACGCCTCTACCTCACAGTTTCACAAAGAAAACCAACGAAAAATATACATTTCTTCAATTTTCTTATATATATATAGAGACAGAGCTATTTTTGCTTTAATTTATTTTATTATATGTAGATTTTGTAATACATAATAAAATTTCGCAGTCGTATTTCAATAAAATAATAAAAGCACCTAGACGTAAAAGTATCATCTGTCAGCAAACAATTCAAAAATAAAAAGGAGCTTTACAAAGCAGTGTTTAACTACATTTTTTAAAAGAATCATGCGACTGGATAGCCGGTTATATAAAATAATGTAATAAAAATACTGTTTTAGTAAAATGGGTTTGAATTTCTCTAGTTTCAAAGAGTTAACGCTGCAAAATTAATCTTTTATTATAAAGGTAGAACTTAATCAAATAAAAAATATCACGATTATATTCATTTACTAGATAACTCTTATGAAATTTACTAAGGGAAACTTTAGAGCTTTCACGTAAGGGGCGATCAAAGAGTACCGTGAAATATCAGTAGGTATTATTGTTATCACTATCCTGATAATCGTAATCAGGATAAAGACTTAAATATCTCCAAATGTATCTTATGCTTTATGAAATTAATAAGCTGTCATTTTATGAACGTGTTTCAAAATATTTACTAAATTAATATAGCAATATTAATTAAGTAAGTAAATTTTAACTAAATATACATATTTAATGAAATAAATTCAATTTCAGTACAGCGTAGCATCATTTATAAAGGAAAATGGTATGAATTCCAAATTGGATGCGTTGCGTTTCGACAACAGATAAATATTTTATTAATCCGCCCATAACAAACAACACGCCACTGAGTGTTCATTTTTTGATTATTCTTTTTACTTATTCATTTGTTTTAAAAAAAATTTAAAATATTACATTAATGTATAATAATAGACACGATAATACATAATATGTAGCTCCACAGAATTAGCTGCTCTCTCTCACTTTGAACATTTTCAATATTCCACTAAATATGATCTAATAATTTTTACTACCATAGTTAATACTATAATCGTGTCATACTATTACAATGTACAATTTTCCATGGCATTTCCTCAATTCAAACTTGCCAATTACTCCTAACCCAAATGAACTCTCGTAAATTCGTCATGTTTGTTTATCTGTCTTTTTGTCCGTACGTCCTGTGTAATCTTTGAACCGTATTAAGATTTTTACATAAAAATAATAATTAATAACAAATGTTATGGCTCCCCAAATGTTATGCTTAGAACTAGACGAATTACTAACGTGGACGGAAGTATTGAAATTAGTAAAATTTATTGTCTATATCTGGAACGGTAAAATCCGAAGTATACCTACTTGAATACTTATAGGAACTTATAAAGAGCGGTATGCATTTATAATTTCTGACACAAAAATAAATTGCTTAATTAAATTCGTGAATACTTGAAGGCTTCGACTCCACAAACAATTTATGACAAGAGCATAATTAATAAGAGCACAATTGAGAGAGCAGAGCTAGGATCGAATAGGAAAATTCAAGACAGATATAATAAAATGTATTATTCAGAAAGTATACGCAATTTATTTAGTAATACAAAACGAGTGAACTATAGAAGAATTCTGTATTTCATTAACTTTTATAATTGTAATAACACTAATAAGCTAATTATTTGTCTCCAGCACTTTTGAAGTTATATTTTAATGCATTTTACTTGGAACGTATTAAGGAGAAGATACAATTTCAAAAGTGCTACAAAAGACTCTTCCATATTAAAGTAATTTGTGAAGAAGTAGGAAGCTTTAAACTTTTTGAAATTAAGCTTACACCAGCCTTACCAAATAGAAATAAATCATAACTTTACTGGCTGGCAGCATCATATATACATTCCGATTGGTTTCGAAGTTTTTGTGCAGCGCGTTGTAAACGGGCCAAAGAGGTAATTATGCGTGGAATTATTTTTGTTTCAGTATTATCACTACAGAGGAATATCAAGATATAGACACGAACAGACCATAAGCTTTAGCTTACAAAAGTAAGAGTTTCAAGGCTCTTTCCCTAAAAAATCTATCCAAAAGTAAAGCAAGTTAAAAGTAAGTATTTAAAATGTAAGGGGGCATTTTAAATTTTGCTCCACTTGACAATGATGGACATGGGAAACTACTGTTTCTTATACTAATATTCTCATCTAGAATCCCATTATATCTTGTGTTAAAATAAAACAATAAAAAAATACTTATTATGATAAGTATATTAATTTTGGCGAGAAGTATTCAGCAGATTGTAATAGTTTTAAATTGTATAGATTTAAATAAGAATTAAAATGGAGGAATATTTACATTGCAATGACAAGTTTGACTTTTATAATAATTAATATATTGATGTCAGCCACAAGATAAAATTACACAAATATTGCTTTTTTTTTATGCAAATATACTCTTATTGTAAGATTAAAATTCCAATAAGAATAAAAATGAATGGGTAAGCAATAGGTTAATACTTGTACTTAATGCATAAATTCTACCTTAGGGATAATTTACTGAAATAATATCAAAGAAGTACAAAATGACTTTTGTTTTTTATTTGTGCCAAACTATTTAAATTTATTTTTTTCAAACACACAGTAGGTTATACATTAGTTAAAAAGCAATTTATGTTTATTTTAATTCAATGTAAATTTACAATTTTCTATAAGATAATATGCTCCTTGTTATATTATGCACGATGGTGTTTCATGTTAAATAAGCGGTGCCTATACGACGTTGCACGTTGATATAACTTGGAACACGCAACTTTCGATGCCTTTGACATGTTTATATGTCGGTTCTGACAGTGGATACTACGATTAAAATATTGCATGGCCTCTTAGCGGTAGTAGGGACTTTGAACTCATATGCAGACCAACGGACTTATATTGATCTCACAAATAGAACATATCAAGAATCTATTGCAATCTTCATAATAAGGCGTAACAGCATTTTTGGAAAAACATATGATAGAAAAAATGTAAGCCGTGTACGTTGGTCGGGATTCACAGTAAGTGGCGGGGCAGGGGCTATTGTACCATGCCATGAACATAACTAATGTTGGAAGGATGGACAAGACGCACCTGTCAGTTCAGTTAATACTAATCCTTCCTGAATGCTAAACTAATACTTCTTTATTCTGTTACATACGAACACAGTGATGAATTGTATTAATCAGTAGACATATAAGCCAAAACATTATATATTATTTGTATAATGGTTTTGCTAATTGTCGACATTTGACTAAAAAATTCTAACTTTTAACAAAAAATATTTCTAGCTTTACCACCCCTAAAAATGATAGGGTAATAAAACGAAGCGTATATACGCGAGCAACTCACAAATAAACATTAAATATTTTTAAGCGTATATTAAAAAATGCACAAAATCTACCAATGCAGACACCAAACGACGCAGCAAAACAAATTACTATCTGTAACTTAATATAAAAAATATCTTGTGAAAATATTGGTTTCATAAACGCGTAGAGAGCGGCATTCCACAAACGAAAAGTTTAAACTTGTTTATCCACGCTGACCGCTAGCGGCCGACATCGTGTCACCTCCGATTTAAATCTGCGATAAAAAATATCGGAACTGAAATTGGAATCGAAGTTTTATATCATTCTGAAGTTTAGATTATTGGAACCGGCGAAGAGAAAATGATTACATAAGAATTGTATTAATAAATAATATTGAAATGCTTTAAGTTATTATATAATATATTAGAATTTGTACTTTATATATTAATCGAAAGAATATTATTAATTTTGAGTAATGAATAACTAACATTTCGATTAAATATATCAAATTAGCAAAATCAACATATTTATTTATAGCTTTTTGTATATTCCAAATAAGTAGGCGGAAATATATATCGATGCTAGATAGGTGTGTTTTAAAACACCGCCCGCCCAACTGGGCTGAATTGATCTCAATAAGACTGGTGAGAATTCACTTTGTTCTACTCTATCTACTTATGTTTTAGCACAATGTGTTCGAGTTATAAAATGGTCTACCAAAAATATTTAGATGGAATTGTTGTTACACATAAATCCATTTATGCAAGCAAATAGCGGACTAGAACTGGATATAAAGTTTATAAAGTGCTTATGACAGGTTTAACTTATCGAATTTTAGATAATAGTAATGTAAGATCAAAGTAATTTATTAAGATGGTTATGGTGGATAGTGATAGCTAAACATGTGCAGGTAGGATGTAGGCAAAATAGTGGTCAATAATCACGGCGCCATGATATAGTATTACAAATCATACGTGAAGCCGGTAGTCTCTCAGTAGCAAGAGCATAAGAAACATAACATCCAGCAAACGCTCAGTAAAGTTTGTGAAAGAAAGTAGTGCTTATAAAAACACTATAGAATCCCTGAGGACATTTGTGTTTCGTCATTCAGACTAGATATTTTTCTTTATTCTCGAAGCCTATAATGCGTAGTACTAGTAGAACTTACAGTTCCATTGCAGACAAATATCTCGAAAATTCACAATCTAAAACTTAATTGGTATTTCGATCTTACTAACGAACTCACCAGAAATGGGTTTAGAGCTAGTTTATACGCGGTTAAAGTAGTCGCTCCTTCTTCAGATATAATAGAAAATCTAACAGGGATCGCACTTCGAGCAATGCCAAAGACTCTAGCCTTTCACAGACACGAACGGGTCGTATGTTATATACGATCAAATAGTTCAAGCTGATTCTGGAGTACATTCTGGGGTCTCGTTCTTCCAATGACACCCAGTTTCCTTGCTTACTTAGATGACTTGGCTTTACTCTCCAAACGATTGCGTTTCTGGCAGTCATTCGGGTATTTCAAAAACTAATGACACGAAAAAATGAGTTTGTTATATAACATTTATACTATTATTCTATTACGGTAGATACTTTACTTAGTCAGATATTAAATCAAATAATTTTGCTAGCAAGAATGCATTGTATTGTGTTTCGTAACAATTGGCCTAACCAAGTTATACCTATTAATCAAATTCTCGTAGCATGGTCGGATAAAATCATATTTTGAATTATTCGAATTCGATGCATTGTTATTAAAAGTTATAATAAAATTATATTTTTATTAAATATGAAATAATATCGATTTTGACACCGAACTGTTAAAAAGTGACAAAAGAATTGTGTGGAAGTGCTCTACTTAAACTTAAAAAAGTTATATTTAACACTTACAATGTCCATTATAGTTTAGATTTCTTACTTAATTATTGTGGATATGTTTTACGTTTTACAAACAAAAAATATCATATACACTCAAAATTGAGGTTAATTGATACTAATGGTACAATAAAAAGTCAGAAATAACAGCACACAGTAATATTTCATGAATTCAGAATATGACTGTCAGATACGTTCAATTTTAATAATATAAAACTACGATAAGCTCGAAATTCTTACATAGCATTTTTCAAGCAGGAAAGGATCATATTTTAAAAATTTATGAAGCAATTTTATTATTGCAATTGCGATTTTTATTTGCGATTGTAATTAATGCTTCAAAAATAATATAATAGTGAAAAAGTTTGACATTGACTGAGTAAGTTTTACATAAAATATTTTTGCTTATTATAGAGGCATATCATAAATATTTGTTAAATTTTAAAACCACGATCAAATGAGGCCTCTTATTTAAATTTCAAACCTCACTTCTTATTAAAATTTAATTCACGATTCATTTCGTATTATTTTTATTAAATGCTTATTGAAAATCTTCAACAATGAGTGGAGTCGTTCAAAAAGAAAGCTTTGAAACAAAGTTTCCAGCTAGTAAACGCATGAAATTGAATATCATTAGTAAATGGACGTACACTCCCTCGCTAGCCCCATCAAGCTAATATATATCTTATATTTTACACTGAAACTGCACCCTTTTCTTCAAATGATGGTCATTATGCTATAAAACGTGCGCATAAAACAGCTACAATAACTTTATGGACAAAAATTGTTTGTAATAAGTTAAATGATTCAATGTTAAAATAAAAAACTATCTAGACTAGACTCTATGCTAGTGTTTTTTATAACCCTGGATAAGGAATATTTAGTGTAATTAAATAAAAAATATTTTTATAACGACTATTCTGATAGTTGAAAAAAGCTATAGCATAATATCTCTTAATGTAACCCATTGTATTTGCGGCCATAGACTTTGTGTCACTTGACTCTTAGTAGTGTGAATTACCTAAGCTCAGAGCATATAATTCATGACATGCTTGACTAATAAAATAAAAAAAATACTTAAAATTATGAGTCAAATATTTTTTTTACTAACGTAAAAACACAATATATTTAACTAAAAAACATTTAATAATAAAATATTTCATTAAATGAGACAAATAAAACTGAATGATAATCTTCAGTCTATTTAAGTTTCAAAGTTAGTTAGTCTTGTAAAATACACACACACACACACACATATATATATATATATATATATATATATATATATATATATATATATATATATATATATATATATATATATATATATATATATATATATATATATATATATATATATATATATATATATATATATATATATATATATATATATATATATATATATATATATATATATATATATATATATGTATGTATATAGCTAGGCCAAATATTTGTTGGTTTGATTTAACAAAAAAAAACTAAAACCTTGAAAGCAATTGTACGATTTTCTAGAGTTCCGTAATAAATGTCTTAATACATTATGCAGTCACTTAATCATTGCCTGCACGAAGCGCTATTAAAAGTTAAACAAGTAGGTCAAACTATCGACTTATCGGTACCTATAGCTTAAATTATAGTGTTATTTGTTTAACTTTCAGTCAAGTAAAGCTTTTACATTTTCTTATATTAATATCAAGGTCTCTGATAACTTGTACTTTATTTATTTAAATAGCTTTTACGTGATAACATAATTCTCATAATATTAAGTAGGGATTTCAAGATCGAAGAAAAAGACGTAAATTGATTTTATATAAAAAAATAATCTTACATTTATATTTTTTATTACTTTATTTAATAATAATAACAAATACTCACAAAATGAATTTAAAAAGTAAACAAAATTCATAGTTGAGAATAAATATATAATAAAATATATATTTTTGTTAATAATATCAATTGTCTTATTACAAATTTAGTTCCAAGCATGGTAAATTTTAAATAAACTTTATGTAAAATGTCAATATTAAATTTACTATTGAGAGCTTTCAGATATAGAGCTGCACTAGCGTTTATGTTTAATATACGGGAAAACTTGACTAACGAGGTATCTTTGATTTCATATATTTTGTTATTTTTTGGGCAGATATTTTTTGCCTATATATAAACATGAAAACACAACACGCTAGTATCATGTGATTTATTAATTTATGTATTTATTCACAAGAAATACTATATCTAATTGCAGAACATGATATTTTGTTTTTAATACTTAAAACTCATTCTGTTGGAATATATAATTTTTTTAAATGTGTATGTCATAACAATTAATTATAAAAACGTAATTGTACAGTAATAAAAAATATGTTAATTACAAATTAACTAAACAAAACAAAAATATCATTAACATTTTGTTTCAAAGAAAGTAAATTCTTTATATAAGAAAGGATCATATCTAAGGCATGGCTACAAAATGACACGTTCGTCGGGTTCCCTTTGACAAATCGATAACCTTGGCGTCACTCTACGTAATATCCGATTTAATTAAGCATTACTCAAAATTATAACTCAGTCTAAAAAAATATATCTTATTATTAATTCAACATTTAAATTGAATTAAAAAAGTATGATTTTCTTTTAACATTGTACTGAACAATTAAATTAAACTGAAATCCATCGTAAGCTGTGCGCATGCCGCAACTTAACCGCAGCCATCTTTCTTCGTAATCCTACCTCCTCACTAAATCCATTTTAATTTTTATAAAAACTATGTAAAATTACTACAGTAAAAAAATTAATACCCAGTAATTTCAAATTTGGTAAGTTCAGGATTAAATTATCGTAAGATTACATTTAAACTTTAAGATACCGTTACGAATATTGTGAAACTTTTGACACTTTTAAACTAGTTTTTTGAAACTTAAAGTTAAACTTTATTTTAAATTAAACTTTTACAATTATTATTATAATATAATATATTCCTAATTAGAGATTCATAAATTTATTTTATTTACATTCCGCGTAAAAATGTAAAAAAAAACTATTAAATTATTCAATAGTATAATAAAAGATTAGTTGAGAAGCAAAATAAAAAGAAAATAAAAACAAGTTTTCAATTTTTTTGAACTATAAATAAAGTTTTCAAAACTTTTCCAAAGTACTTACGCGACATAGTCCGCTTGCGGTAGGAAAGCGACCGCTAGCGCTAGTAAAAGCGCGGTGGTGCGGCCGCTCATAGCGCTGGGCTGGGTATCATAGCCGACCCGTTCAACACAACCGTCGTCGGACGGCCAACTGAGAGTTGCACATAAAACGTAAAAACCATATCGATTGTCGCTTGTGGCGCTGTCTACATCTGCGCCGCCGCTATATTCCTAATAACCCAAAATATCAAAATTTCCGATACTTAGAACTAAATTTGTAATAAGAAAATGGACATGAATAAAAAATATATATATTTTTAGTATATTTAGTCTCTTGAAACAAAAACTATATTGTTAAAATACTTCGTGATCACTTGACAATAGAACTATACAGCCATCTTACTTTAAAAAGGCTTGGACTTCAAGAACCAATGAAAATCTCGTATTTCGCGCAGACGCAGGGTCTATCACTATAATCACTCTGTGGGGCGGTCGCTTGATTAAAACTTTAAGTTGGCATCCACGTGTTCGCAAACTTTTTAAAATTTCTTGAAATAATAAAAAATGTTGCAATATATTGTATTGTATCCATATTTCAATTTCTATACTAAAAGTAATTTATTCCAATGCAATAAAATATTCGTGACATTTTTGCTATAAGAAAGGTTAAAATATACTTTGGGCTTTTCTTAATATCTTTCCGCTCCCGTTTATCTTTTACACTAAATTAATAAGTGATATTAAATTACATTTACATTCGTTCTATTACTTCAGATCGTATATTAATATATGTATATATACGATCTGAAGTAACAGATAATACTACACAGCCTTTTTTTTAAAACACAGATTGGCCTGCTAATATTATTGCTACTTCATACGTCAAAATAGAATACTTTAAATGGGGGTTACAATGATAGGGATTTGTAAGGCATGTAGGAATGGCATGAATACCACTGCTGGCATCCAACCGAATAATTGACCTGATATAGCTTATTATAAATAATAATACATTTAAGATTTTTATTAGACTTACTTATAGTAGATAGGGGGTTTCAAAAGTTAATTTAAGATTTATAGTAAACTAGCTGTTGCCCGCGGCTTCGCTCGCGGTTTTTAAATGTATTAAGCTTATTATATTTTTTAGTGGTACGCCCAATTTAAATTATCTTAGTAATTCGTAACACTTACCTATACAGTCTTGATAATAATAAGTACTAAGTACTAATGTTGTGGTTTGGTTTGGACCAACGTTACTCATTTAAATTTTTATGAAAAGAAATTATTACGAAATAATTGTTTTTGAGTTCTTTTAAACATGAAATAAATGATTCTTATATTATTTTTTTGAGTTTATTATATTGTGAAATATTATACGTATTTTTAAGGTAAGATGTATATTATAATCCGCTACAACAATAAATTAAGATTTTGATTATCTATTTATGCACTGTGGAATGATTCTTCTCGTTATGATTCTTTAAACAGGTAACCGTCCCAAGCCGAAGGGTAAAAAAGCTTAGTATTCACGTAAACAGAAAACAGAATAGAAATTTAGCCCCCCTCCCTCCCTTTCCACTCCCTTTAAGGCAGAATTTCCAAAAAAAATTCTTATTGCATTATTCTTAATTTCTAACCAAATAGTTAAATATTAATTTTAACCGAATTAGCTTCAGACGGAGTTTCACATAAACTTAACCCACCCTTTTACCCCCTTTAAGAGCGAATTTCCAAAAGAAGATAGCCTTTATGTTAGCAAGGACTAATAGCTATATAACAAACTATATAACAAAAATCAAAATCCGTCCAGTGATTCCTGAGATTAGCGTGTGCAAACAGACAAACTTTCAAACATGCAAACAGATTTTCTTTCCAAATTGTTACTGTTTTTTATTTTATTAATAATCCTACATATTTTGTTTTGTATAAATATTTAATTTTTCACATGCTAATAATAAATAGTATACTTATTTTCGATTATGATAGATAGATATAATTAGCGTTGAGTATGGAAGCTAACCCTATAACCTGCGTCTATACAGTCTCCACTGCACAAAAGCGTCAGGTAGAGTATATGTACTTTGTATTTGCAACTATGAAAAAAATACTTCATGGCTTGACCTACTGAATTTGAGTTAAGAATAATATTACAAAATATTAATGTTGCCACCTAATGGCACTATCCAGGCTCAGGTGCTAAGGTATGCTTTCAAGCTTAAACTGCTCCAATCCTCACGATATTGAACAACGTCAGTGGTTAATCAAATAATTATGAAATCCTGCATCATAACAGCCAGCCATTCTTTGCGTAAATCCTTCGACGTCCACGTTAATCGCGAAGTAAAGCTCGTGCGTGTGCCGAATGTACTAGCCAGCATTAGCTGCTGTAGAAAACAACTAATCAAAAGAAAAAAAGGAACAAGAACGCCATGTTTATGCTTTCAATATAGTGTATACCATATGAATGCGAATTGTGGAGAACGGTGGATAGAGTTATAAATTTTCTTATTTTAACAGATTCAGTCACTTAACACGCCAAACGAGTGTCGGAAAAGTGAAAACGAGTATCTTAACAAAAGAGTTTCTGTAAATATGTCACATGCTCTGGATTGTAGCTGTATTCTAAGTGAAGAGTCAAAATGTTACTTGAGATAACTTCTTGCTTGTTATGTTCCGTTATTGTCAACTACCCAATGAATAAAGTATTAATTATACCGGTTGCTGGAAGTAAATTAATTATATACAACTCATTAATTCATCATTTTCAGTACAAATTTCAAAGGGTGCACTCTATTTTTATGTAAGATAAGTGCATCTAAGATCTTTTATTAAATCTTCCGAAGTAAAGTTTTCACAACCAAAGCTTTAAATTGCTAAAAGCTGAGTGATTAAAAATTGTCCATCTGTCTGTATGAGTCCATTCGTTCTTATGTCATAATTATTTTTTTCAAGTGTTTGTTGTATTTTATGCTGAATTCACCACGTAATTACAAAACATTTACCTGCAGTTATGAAATATATTTCAACCTACTTAATTAAAAAATATTTATTCTATATCACAGATAAAAGCTAAGCTAAATTTGTGAACATAACAATTCCCACTCTTACAATTAGTTCAAATCCGGAACCGCAAAATAAGTACGGTGCGCGTTCAAGTTAGATGTTTTTGTGTGTTGCTTTATTGTTCCCTTTTCTTTTTCTCACGTCCAGAGCTCATTCAAAAAAAATCATTATCGTATTTTTAGCAAGATAACCTGGAAGTATTAACTAAAGTTAACAAACTAGTCTGTTGTTATAATTACCATGTAAAGATGTGTATATCTGAAATGCAATAGAAATAGTAGAGTTATTTATAATATTGCATTACTTGATATTTATAGTTATCCGGATTTATTAAAAATTTCACTCAATTTCCATATTAAATTTTGTTTGTCTACTCATATATTCTGAAAGCTCTGCGATATTACGTAGTTAATAACCAATCGGTTATGTCGCGCATCAAACGTGATTTATTCATGACATTGAGTTCAGAACGAAACTTTGCACCTGCACTGATGATTATGCATATTTATTAACTTACATTTTATATTAGTTGTGAATAGGGTATAGTATTTTTTACATAAACATTACCTTATTTCTACGAAATTTAAAGATATCCTTAGAAGTATAGCATGTAAAATGGATCAATTGCGAAAAATCAGCTTCTATTCGACTTTCTAATAATTTCAAAATAATAACCTACCAAACCATAACCTCATATAGAAAAAAGTCAATAAGATGAATAAGAAGTCTTATTATTTGAATATTATAAGCATATACAATAATAATAGTACAAGAAACATAATAATGTTAAAAAATATAAATAATCGAAACAGTTATAGTCGGATACTAGCTCTTTATCATTGTATATATATGAGCAAAGAATTACTTCGTATATATTTTCATGCTGGAAAGATTTTCATACTATGCATATCAATGTTTCTATGAACGTTCTCGTTTACCTTTCCGAGTTTATTTTTATATATTTCTATATATAATGTTCCTTTAATAAAACGTCATTTATTTCTCTAGATGGCTAGTATAATATTTTTAATGTATGTGGTATTACACAGCGCGCCAAACGCTGCGGTCACTGCCATGCTCCCATGTTCTCAGGGGAAACTTCATGCTGAATATGCTACCTTCCTCTACAATCTTGGACACCATGTTTTACATACAGTAAATAACTACGACTAAAAAGGTCAACCAAAAGTAAATGACATTATTATTATTATAACGTTATCAAAAAACCGATATTTTTAAAATATCCGCTGAACAAAGTAATAACCAAAGTAAATGACATACAAATCTGCTATTTTTGGGTAATATGTATGTTCATTGGACATTGTAGTTCTACAAGGTTCTACAAGGCATATAAAGTTATTAAGAAAATAAAATTACTGTAGTGTTATTATACTTTACTACCTAGGAAGACGGATCCCTTATAGATAAACCATTATAGTAAACGTCTACACATATTTATGTTTAAATAATTGAATAGACCTTCCCGTACCGACCACAACCATCCAATATGTATTTGAAAATATATGGAAATTAGATAACGCCGAAATATAGCATTTCACCTGCGGCAGGTATAAGTAATGAAATTGTAAATTAATTGTAGAGTAACGGTTTGATCATATTTAGAAATGTTTACGTAATTAAATATAATTTGTTATATATTTTCTTAATAATAAATAGATCTTTCGTAATTTTTTTATCATTTAAATATATAAATATATCAGAATTTTAAATGTAAATATAGTTAAAAGTACAAACAATTTTATATTACATAATATGGCGTCTTGCATATAATAAAAATGACAAAAGTACATTTAGTTGGAGTGTTTCATTTAAAATTGGGTCACGTAAGTAATGTACCTAGAAACTACTGTTGAGCCAAAGTATACTTAACTAGGGAATCACTTTTTATGTACTTAGCAACTAATGAAATATCACATTTTATTTCAAATTACATATTACGCTGTATTTTATATATTTAAGGCAATATGGGTAATTGCCGTCTGAACAAAGTGATACTTACTATTCACTTATTCAGCAGGAATATCACATATATTATAACGTAATATATAAAATTAAGCTATAAATTGTTATGTTAAAATCTATTACAATTTATACCTTAATACATCGTAAATATTATTATTGTGAATAAGGTACATTATGAAACAACATTTCAAGTAAATTGTCACTTAGTAAATGATTTTCTTAAATTTCAATAGAAAAGCAACATAATACAAAGCTTTTGACCAACATCATTTTTCCGCTTAACACAATAACTCGGTTTCTTTATTTCTTGTTGTATGCGTATTTTTTTTTATATTTGACGCCCGGTCTAGCACTTAGGGTGAGAAGTAATTAAAACGATTGCTGCTATTAAGCTACCATTAAAAAATGACTTGGACTACGTACCTCTTGTATATGTATATTACTTTTTAGGAATGTTGTGAAATTTTGGACATTATACACTTGAAGATAAATAAATCGTTATAAGCTATTCAACTAAAGAATTTGGTAAATAACAAGAAAACGTCAATAAATACATATAACATATAAAAAATATGACTTATAAACATACTGTAAAAACATAATATAAAAATAAGATGACATACAGTCAGTGATTTATAACATTGTTTTCAAAACTATAATATTAATCCTTTATTTATATTCAATTGTTCCCAAATGAATAGCACTAATGGTCTACTCTAAATATACATGTACAGGTATAAAGCAGCGAATGCTAACAATGGCGTCCTATGAATGAGACTGTCAAGGGATCATTCACGTTCTTTTGTGTAAATGTGAGTGCCTCATAGAAATAGTCTACAGCGTTATTAAATAATTTCAAATTTAAGCTAACTTTATATTCGTTTGATATTTTGATGAATTTGTTTGTAAATTTGTTACCATACACAAGTGTATTTTATTCTATAATAATTACAAATAACTTAGAATCAATTAAATCAGTATTTTACTCAATGTTAGTATAAAAATTAGGCCAAAATGTGTTAATTTTAGTTTTAAATAAGTGTTACAAAAACAATAACAATGTATCCATTAACACATTTTAGCCTATTAAAATTTTAGAAAAGCGTAATTAAATATCACCAAAATTAAGTATAAAATTATAAATATATTAAAGTTATAAATATATTATATTTATACTACTTCGTACTACGAAGACCTACTTCTCGAAGTGTAATTACACCGGCTTTGTTACTCACTAGAGAATTATAGAAGGTAAGCTTATTTCACACACTCATCTACGCTGAGTGGGTAAATTGAGAGAAACACGACGTATTTGTTTGTGTAAATTATATTTGAAAATGCACTATAAATGTATTTGGTATTTAATTTAAATACTTCTGAGGGGATTTCAATTTTCAAGTATTAATAATTCACCGTAAGAACCATCATAGTGCGGAGGCGTAGCCTTTGCCTGTAAACGTTACAGTTTGTGGGTTCGATTCCCACATGGGGAAAATGGGATTTTTCGTTTATATTTTCTTGTTCTGGCAACTAGGCAAAGCGCAGAGTTAAGTTCCGTCACTCAACAAGAAATGCCGCGAAAAGGCGGAACGCACTAGAGAACGAATTTTATTAAAATTAATTAGCGTATCTCGTATAGAGGGACAAAATACATTGAGTGGTAGGCTTCGTTTTGTATTGAAAAAGTGAGAAGTGATTGAAAATTACAATACTGTATATAAAATAATTCTGTAAAACGAATGTCACGTTAAAGACCAGATTTTACCGCTAAAGCGTAATGAGCAAGTAATGGGTAAGCAGGACGTACTCCTTTAAGATAAAATAGGTTTAGTTGTTCACTTAAAAGAGGTATGTATTTCGATTTCTTCTGCAAAATGGAAATAAGAAAGAGTAACTAATAGTAAAGCGAGGTGAATAGAAATCGAAGATTAAGAAATAAAAAAAATCAATCAAGTTCAGAACTGGTTACACATGTAACGGGTATCTTGGTTATGCTAGAATTCAATGAAGGAAAATAAAGGCTAGCTATTCAGGTGACGAAAAACCATGCGGCAGGCACAGCGAGCGAGTTCGTAAAAGTTAGTCCAAGCTTAAACTTATCGGCAAGGTCTTATCGTAGTAGAGTCGTTCTAACACCCTTTTATTCTTTTAATATGTATCTACTTACATACTTCTCTGCAAAAACGTTTCTAAATAAACAGTCATTATGAGATGAAGACAATACGTAATTACTCAGCTTCGCTCCCAAGAAAATAGCGATCCATTCAAGCGTTAATTTTTCAATACTAGAACGGAATTCATTTTAAATTATGTTGTATAATTTTATTATACAAATTATTTTTAACAAAAATCACCAAAAACAAAAGTACTCAATTTTGATAAACGTAGAATATTTACAGCAAGAAGCCTATGGTTTATGTATACGTTTCACCGCAACGTCACCACAAAGTAACTTCTATGGTTAAACTTTTCTTTTTGTTTTAACAAACGAATTCCAACTTGTAAAATTATTTATTATCCTATGGAAATTTATTATGTAATGGAAATTTAATATAAGATTATGTTTGAGTTGACTTTTGTATTTCTAAGTGTATTCAGTGTAGCTACTTTATTTTAGTTTCATTGGCTAGTAAATAATCTTGACAGTTTGAAGCTTATAACGTTAAAAATCATTTTAGAATAGTCATTAACAATTTTATTATAATTTTCAACAAACAAATATACTATAATATTATAGAATAAACATGGATGTCATCTATTTGTAAAAACTAAAAGAACAAAACGACTCTTGTAAAGTTACTTAATAGTAGCTTTAAGTGCCATTTATATCACAAGAACATCTTGAGTAAAATCTCAACAATTTTCATAAGAATACTCCAGATATTAAAACATGATATTATTTTTCTTGCCGCTTATTATTTTCAAAGCTTCTTTAAATAATTTTATATTTTAATGTAGTCAAAAAATATATTTTTTATATTTTGACAATGGTATAACATTATTAAGAGATTCCAGAGGTGAAAAAATGTAGATATTACACATAATATGGTGTAAGTTTCCATAAGGCGAAGTTTCAAACGGTGGTGTCAACAGTAATTGTTACAAAAACTTAGCTCATTACTATAGAGGTGTCCCTCTTTTATTATTGCCTACATTACTTTATTATATCTCATCACATTAAACTAAAATTTTCCGAAAAAAAGTGGAGAACGGAATATTTTGACACTAGATTGTTTCTGCCTTGCGTTTAATATTTGGATTATATAGTAAAACATTTACTAGAGAAATATTAAAAATATGCAATATTTTTCAGTCAAAGTCACCGATTGTTGTTCTAATTGTAGACTGAAATGGAAAGAAAACAATAAATATGCATTTCGTTGAAAGGAACAAGATTGTTCATATGGTATTGTTGACGTTCAATATCGAAATGTTTTTGTTTGTATAAATTCTTCGAACTACTTTTATATATTTTTTTTTATTTTTTTGACCTATCATATTATTGAGTAATATTTTCGATGTTAAAATAAATGAGATTTTTTTAAATTCTTTTCTCTCTGCTTTTAATGTGCAAAGTCTTGAAAGGCGGAAATTCATAATAAACTTTAAAATTTAATAAAAATATATTATGTAGTGTGTGTAAATTACCAAACTCTTATAGCATAGTTATCAATATTTAATAGCCTTTACTAGATAAAAAATAAATTTCGTAATATTAAATAAAACTTACAGAAGTGCTTTTCATTTATCTTCTGGAGTGAAGGTGGCGTCTCAAAAACATCCTCAAGATGGGATGATGACAATCTGAATAAATGGAGCCGAAGCTTAGTTGATTATCGTGTTGTTGGAGACGCCATCCAGTCCAACAATGGACGATTGTGGACATTTGTGTACTTTGATTACGTAACTTATAGCTAGTTTTAAAAAATACATAGTACAAAGTAACACCTACCCATAATTCCCCAGATGAATTCGCTTATAATTTTTTTACAGTTCAGTGAGTTGCATCGTCATTTTAGCTCAGACAAGTGAGAAATTTCAGTCCATCGGATATTTCTTTTATATAAATTGTGGTCGAATTTCAAAAGCTTTCACATAAGCGTTGGAATTGCTTTGAATTCTTGCTAATATTTTTTATATAGAAAATCATGTATATATACGTACGTTTTGCTTCTATTTTATTTCGAGTTAGTTAATACCGGACGAGCCAATTAGCCTGTGATTGATTTTGATTTGGCTTTGCTTTATCAAAAACAGTACGTAGTGAGATTCGTTAGTATAATTGCGGTTCTCGATTCTCGGTGCCGTGTTTCAATTATTGTAGAACAGTTCACCTATTTTGGGAGCAAAATTTATAATTAAAATTATACTATTTATAGTATTAATATAGTATAATAATTATTATAATTATTAATACAATTAATTTATATAGTGTAGTTTTTACCTGAAAATTGTGCTTTATATGTTAAATGTTTGTTTCCTAAGTATATTTTATACAAACTGCTTTATTTGCAAAAATTCTACACCATAGAAAAGAGCTCAAAGCTTTGCCATGGATCAACAGTATGTTTTAAAACAATAGGAAATGTTAAAATTCACTTCATTCACATTGATTGTTTTAGCACTAAGAATACTGTCTACAACAAAAGGTCAAGTGCAAGTCTATTCCGCCTATAAAGGGTTCGGTAGCAACAAGTAACAGAATATAGAAATTCTGTAGATTTTGATCGATTTTGATCGATTTTGATCGCTGTATATTAATAGTGTATTTTTTTTATTATACATATATCTCAAATTTTAATTCAAATTCAAATAATCTTATTCAAAATGAGAATACAAGAATGATTTTTTGAACATTAAAAACACTACCACCGGTTCACCTCAGATCTGAGAAGAACCTGCGCAAGAAATTCAGCGGGCTTTTTTCTTTTTTTTAAATGGTCAATAATTTTACATTGATTCATTTTGATAATGACACATTTAAAACAGACTGGAGCGAGTATTTCATTCCCAAGGTGTGTTGTCATTTAAAAAATCATTAATCAGGTAATAACCTTTAACACACAAACGTCTTTTCACTATTCTTTTAAATTCTGATATAGAGCATTGTTGAACGTTTTCTGGAATCCTATTGTAAAAGAGTACACACTGCCCCATGAAAGAATTGCGGACTTGTTACAATGTAGTTATAGGCGCTGTAAGTTTAACACTATTTCTAGTATATATTATGGGAATCATTGATTTTGGCAAGATCATTAATATTCTTCTTAACGTGCATGACATTTACAAAGATATATTGAGATGCAACGGTCAATATATTTATTTATGTAAATTTTTGCCTTAAAGAATCTTTATGTCTTAGATTATAGATAGCACGAATAGCTCGCTTCTGCAAAACCAAAATTGATTTAACACCGGCTGCATTACCCTTTAATATGATGCCGTAAGACATAATACTATAAAAGTAGCTAAAGTAAACGAGACAAGCCGTTTCCACGTTTATTAAGGATAAAATTTTCTTAACTGCAAAAACTGCTGAGCTAAGTCTATTTGCCAATCCATCAATATGAGCTCCCTGAGCTCAGTGTTATTTAGAGTCAATGGTGATACCGAGAAAAATCGTAGAATCGACAGGATCAACGGCTTCATCATTTAAGAGTACATTGGTTTTAACAATTTTCGTGCAAGGTGTTCTAAAAATAATACATTTGGATTTCTTACTGTTCAATTTTAAATTATTAGCACTAAACTAGTGTACTACTTTCGAGAGGTCATTGTTTACATCGTCAAATACATTTTGTTGTCTTTTCATTTTAAAAATTAATGAAGTATCATCAGCAAACAATACTATCTCGTGGCTCCTTTCAACTAAATATGGTAAGTCATTTGTATATATTAAAAACCGGAATGGACCAAGAATAGACGCCTGTGGTACTCCCATACTGATTAGTGACCCAGGGGATCTCTTGCCATTAACATCAACCCTCTGAAACCTGTTAAACAAATAAGGCTTCAGAAGATTGAGTGCACGTCCTCTTATGTCGTAATGATGTAGCTTCATGACCAATGTAGAGTGTTGAACGCAATCGAAGGCCTTGGACAGGTAACATACCAAAAGCATCCTGTGACCCCTCCTAGGCCTCAAAGATATTTTTAGGAGAGCTATTCTAGCGTCTGCAGTAGAGCGACCCTTGGTAAAACCATACTGTTTATAGTGCAAAAATTCAATCAGTCTACTATGTAGTAATTAGTTGCACAGAAATGCCCCATAAATCTACTGACTTTTTTATATCAAGGGACTTAAAGGCATTAAAAATTTAATTTGAATTGACTATTTTAAATTTGAAATTTACATTGCATTCCTCTATGTTCCCCCTAAGCAATGATTCGGCGACAGTTGTGGAAGATATAAGAGCCTTGGTTGTAGAAACTGGGATATCAGCAAGAAACTTATCAAAAGTACAAACAACTTCTTGTTCTTAAGTGGTATAACCATTATCAATTTTCAATTTAAATTTGTTGTTACGGTTCTTAGTCTTTCCAGTCTCACAATTTATTATGTTCCATGTCATTTTAACTTTATCCACAGAATTTTTAATTTTATTTTTTATATGTTTACATTTTACCATGAAACATACTTTTTTAAATAATTTAGAATAGGTCCTAACATAGTCATTAAATGATTTACCATGGTTATGTACATCGAGTACCTAAATAGTGGGTTTAAATCTTTACTATATCGCCCGCTTGTGTTTCAAGATCTTTAAGCCTATATGGGCTTGTTGTAGCATAAACATGTCTTATTTTTATATATTTCAGTTGAACAAGAAATATTTCCAAAAAATATTATCAATATGTGTATCTCCTCCTCGTGTAAGTCGTATTACACGAGGAGGAGGTACACATATTGATAAGTCATCGTATGTGTCGTGGACGAGGTGATTGCAACATTCTGCATTCTTACCTATGTATTTTAAAAAATTTTTGGAGACTTCATCTCCAAAATATTGGTATCTTATCTTATCTCATAATACTGTTTCTAGCGACCAAGCCGCGCTATGTAAAAATCATAAATATTATATACTTAAGCATCTATAACAAATTTATGTATATGAAATTAAGTTTTTTCATGAAATTTAATTATTATTATTTCAGCCGATTAAATGGCAGGTAAATTGTGTTTAAGAGTTATGAAATATTAAAAAAAAACTAGACACAAGACCTTGTTCAGACCAAATTTCCATTTGAAGTGCACATCAAATACACATCATGTATTATCAAACGTTCAATTTAATTTGTGGAAGAAGTTTCATGCAAAAAATCCACATAACTCTTTCTCAACTTTAGCTTTAGCTCCTGATCAGACTCTTATGATGAACACGTATTTGAAGCAGTATAGAATCCCTAAGGATATTCTGTTTCGTCATCCAGATATTTTTCTTTATTCTCAAAGTCTAAACGCGTAATACTCGTAGAACTTACAGTTCCATGGGAAATAAATATCCCTAAAAACTATAACGTCAAAAAACAAGTAATTCGATCTTAATAAAGAACTGATCAGGAATAGGTTAATAGTAATTTTATGAACGGCTGAAGTAGGACCGGTAGGTATAACAGCGAAACCTCTTTATAATTTACGAAAAAATTTCAACCTGTCTAAAACTATTACTAACACATTTCTAGAACGTAATTCAAACGCAGCACTAGTGGAGGTGAGTGTTAATACAATTTATAGAGGCTCTTTTAATCTACATTTGAATTAGAACTCCAAACATAGCTTGTAATTTGTGATCGCGATCTTCTTCTCCTACAACGCGATCAATCCAGGAAAAGTTAACCACTTTTTTCTCCTTTTTAGGTTAATTATATCTTATTTCAGAGAGGCCAAAGTAAGGTCACATAGATGGAAGGCCTCCTTGTATAAAAATTAGACTGCTTGAAATTAACGAGCACTCGACCATGTAACAATGACGCAATTTATGAAAAGAAATCTAAACTAATATACATTTTATAACAAGCAAATTTAAGTACGTTCTATGAAAATTAACTTAGTATAAAAGCAATGTACTTAACATGTTAGGTATTGTTACTATTTGTATTATATGAAAATTAGAAATATGATTTGAAGTTAATTTTAATCTATTCAGTAATATCTATACTGTGATAAGCTTTTGTAAAATGAGCTTAAATGTTTTAAAGCTATTGCAAAATGAATAGTAAACCTATTGTATATAATAAAATAAATTTTATTTTTACCTTTTTAGGACATTAAAAAAAACTTATTATGAAGCATTTTATTTTGTTTTACTTTATTATCTTTATAGTGTTTAATTAGTAATTTTGGTGTTTTATAGGAGTTTTGTATTACGAAAAGGTTTGAGTCACTGATAAGGCTGAGTACGGTATTTATTCTGTATACCTATGTACATATGTACTACCTACGCCTACGGCTTCGCCCGCTTGTATTTCAAGATCTTTAATTACATAATTGCATTCGTGTTCTTATTATTTTTAAAAAACACTTCAAGTATAAATATTAACATTATTAAATTTTTCTATATTTTTTTAATTCTTTTATAAACAGGTACTTTATCCGTTGAAAAAAAAGTAGTTTGCAATCGCTTTGAAATTTTAAATTTACAACAACATATCAGATTTAGTTTTTCTTTTATTTTACAAGATTGCCATTGTTAAATTATTAGTATTATTACACAAAAATATTACATGAATTTTTAAAGTCGCTTCGAACGGACGCGATTCTCATAGTAATTTGATTTTATAAGTTTTAATTTTTATAAGACCATTATTGTAGTACTGATATTCATCTGATTTTTAAGATTGTGTTAACAATTATGATATATAAATCGATTCAATTGATACATTTTAACATATTTTTTTTAATAGAAATTATGTTATTATATGGCTCAGGAATGTAGCTTATATTACTAGTCGAAAACAGAACATATAGCGGAGATAGCTATGCCTCCGAATGTGGTAGCTATTTGACCACATAACCAAACCAAATCATGTTTTGGTTACTGTATACAGTAGGTAATAAATTTGCTGGATTTTTAATATATTTAATTTTTAAAGTATTATTTGATCTGAAGTAATTATGTTGTGTATTTTAGGATTTTTAATTTGCGTGTATTCTTATTAAATCTGTTAATAAGTATTATAATCAATTCTTACTAAAAGTACACAATACCAAGGAATGATAATTTTGTAAATAAAATTAAAATCTAAATTTATAAAATGTTTGTAAATATTTTTTAAATTGTATTAAAATTTACAAGTTTAATAATTGTATTCAATACTTAATTATTATTGTAAGCTATGTTAATATTACTTTCACAAATTAATTTACCTAAAATTTATAAACCTAAGATCTTTCCAATAATTTACCAACGGAGCTATCCTAACTAGAAACAAGTAATTAACTACGTGCGATACACGAACACGGTAGCTGATATCGATTAAACTTACTTCTAGCTAGCTTTAAACGATAGATTGAAAATTTCAGCAAAGCAAATAACATTAACAACTATATGACTAACGAAATATTAATATATTCCATTATCGATTTGTGATTTAAAAAAATGTTCTATAAAATATGTTACATATATATTCAAAATGAAATAGCAATCGGATAACCGATACTCAAATTGGAAATTTTGTCATGTGAACAACATAAGTATAATGATCTAATATTTATTTGCAGATTCGCCGTACATGTTTCAGATTCACGTTGCACCGCATTGCGACTTGAGCACTCAACAGTGTATATCATTACCCTGACTTATGTGCTTGTCCCAAATCTTGTTTGGTTGTATTAAGACTAAAATTGCTGTATTATATTGTTTTGGGTGAAACAATTTTGAGTAATATATATATATATATATATATATATATATATATATATATATATATATATATATATATATATATATATATATATATATATATATATATATATATATATATATATATATATATATATATATATATATATATATATATATATATATATATATATATATATATATTACAGATTTTTTAATATTTACCCTTATATAAGTATGCCTCGTTCATTCCTTCGTTTTCTTACTCTTCGTTCATCAGCTCAAGTTCAAATATTTTTGAAATACAGGCATTTTGTAATGAATGGAATATCAATGATGTTGATATTGGATTTTATTAAATATACATTTATTAAAATTTCTATATTAACGTTATCAATGAAACATTTTTAAACATTTATTTTGTATGAAATTCGTCAAGGGCATAAAACTGGTAGAGAAGTGAAAATTATCTAAAATTGGAAACATATGAAACTACAACAATTGTGCCATAAAACTTTAGTTATTACTGATGTCTTCCTTGAGAAAAACTTATTTATGTGTGAATTATAAAAATCTACAAAGAGTTGCCCCTTGTTTGTAAATTTCAAAGTTACAAGAAAGAAGAAGTACAATCCGCTTTGTTAGACTTTGTGTAAGATATTATACATTAAATTCTCTAAGTAACAAAGCATAACACATTAATAATACCTACAAACCTTTTATCACTGTCATTATAGTACTCTATTACTTTGGGTAGGTACATAAAGTAATTGTGCGCAATAGTTTGACAAAAACCAAAATAGTTTGCCAAAAAAATCCACTTCATAGTGTAGGCGATGCACAAATGGTTTCTTTTTTAATTTATCTGCTTATAATTAACATAAAACAATAGAACCTGAATGAAATGATTTTGTAAAGTAACTGACATTGGAATATTAAGATTAGATTAGGCATGCATTACGGGATACGATATGATATACAAGAAAGTTTCATGTAAAATTTAAATAAAGTTTCTAGATCACGAAAAATATGCAGACACAGAACTTTCTTAGTCTTGTTTGTTTGAAATGATTAAGACATTTTCCAATTTTGTGTAATGTTGAAGAATTGTAATTTTTTTATTTCATTATTGATTAATCATTTTAAATTATAAAAGTAAATTATATTTCTTTTCTACCGTTTTTTTTAAATTATTACCTTGGTGTGACACAGCATCTAAGAGCGCCTTATATATATATATATATATATATATATATATGTATGTATATATATATATATATATATATATATATATATATATATATATATATATATATATATATATATATATATATATATATATATATATATATATATATATATATATATATATATATACATACATATATATATATATATATATAAAGGCAAGCTTCAACGAAAATTATATAATATGACGCCTAACAAGTAACGTCCATAAGACGCGAACAGCAACAAACTCTGTGGGAAACAGCAACACAGTAGTTTTAAATGTTACATCCTCTCACTGAATGCCCACTACTAATTCAACGGCGTTATACTGTATTGGGGAAAACATCAAATGTCCCCAGAAGAGGTTAAGACTAAGAGATAATGTTGCAATTCTTTGCAGAAATGAATATTAACTGCGAACTGTGGCGTGAAGGTCACAATAAATCGGCAATGGTCGCAATAACACTGGCTTATATAGCCATGTTAAGCTGCAACTTACAGAAGGAAAAAAAGATAAAAACCATAAGGGAAACAAAATTAGAAAACGGGTAAGTTGATAAAGACACTGTATTTGAATTAATGAATAATAAATAATAAAATACGTGGTCTAAATATGATGAAGTATAAAATAACTTATTTCTTTTAATGAATGAATATGTCCGAACCTAGTAATAATTTTACAATAATATAAATATTAAACGATTTCTACATTATAATGTACTCCATAAATCGTTTAGCCGCCGGGAAAGCATGAATTTATAATATTATCTAACGAGAATTTACAATATACAATGTACGAATACGTGGGAAGCCATTTAGCATTATTAATTAATTAAATTCATATCGAAATATATTGAATCAAAATAACTTTAAATTATTAAATGCTCTCAAATTTGTATTGACGTTGTGAATGCAATCGTGTTATGGTAATTATTGTATTAATTGAGGCATTTCATTTAGACATTAATAACCATTTACAGGATATACATATTTGTACATTATATTTGTTTAAATATACATACTTTGGCTTTTGAAATGTAGAAAAGATTAACTTCACTGTATTTTTTTTCATATAAAATATTATTTCCTAAGTAGTGGCATAAACTAATCACTATAAACTAACATGTAAATCTAATTTCAAATCTTCAGGCAGCGGAATTTTGTAAAAATTTTACATAGCGCTTAAGATGCTTACTAATGAGGTGTAAAAAAAGCATATAATTTGACGACATAAGCATAAATTTTATGGCATCATGTAAGACAGAAATCACATGTCTCATATATATGTATATATATATATATATATATATATATATTTATATATATATATATATATATATATATATATATATATATATATATATATATATATATATATATATATATATATATATATATATATATATATATATATATATATATATATATATATATATATATATATATATATATATATATATATATATATATATATATATATATATATATATATATATATATATATATATATATATATATATATATATATATATATACATACATACATACATACATACATACATACATACATACATACATACATACATACATACATACATACATACATACATACATACATACATACATACATACATACATACATACATACATACATACATACATATATACATACATACATATTTATGAGTATATAATATTTAACTCGGAAGCTTACAGTACAAAGTACTCTAAGTTCCTCAGCTCCGAGACCAGCAAAGTCAAGTACGTTGTCCACAATGCAGTACACAATATTAAATGAGTATATTCTTACATAACTAGTATAAAACAAGATATTTTATATTCATATTGATCTTGTGAAAATTTTGTTAAGTATAAATAATTAATATTAGTCACAACTTCTACTCAAAGTTAACGTTAACTTTTTTTTTTTAACGCTGGGAAATGCTTTTTTCGCAGACCACCCATGTGATGACGTGGGTGCTACTGTGGGACTCATCGATACAATATGTGTCTCGACACTACCCAGCACCTTCATCATCTTCACCACCATGAGACACCATAGGATCGGTTGAACATTCTACTATGGCGCCTCGGTGAAAGGCCCGCCTGCTGCGAGCCATCAACATTTAGGGTACCCTGGAATTTATCTCAGGGTATTCGGATGCTATATGCTAGAGGATCTTTATGACCCTTTTGCAGTAGACTATCTAAGGTAGGGAAACTTGGGCTTCGTCATAGAGCCTTCTTCTTCTCCCTGACCTTCGGCGACGGAGCGTGTCTGTAATTGCACTGGTCTCCCGTGCCCGCTCAGCGGGCTCCTTTAACGCCATTACAGACTGGCAGAAGGAGACCACTGCCGACCAGCTTCTCTCATCATCTAGCATGGCCTTTATCACATTAAGAAGAGAGAGATTTTCACCAACTATAGCCATTAACGAATCGCGTTGTGGGGCCTAAGCTGGGCATTCGGCTAGAGTGTGTTGTGCCGAGTCAAACGGCGCGTTACACTCATGGCACGACGGTGATGCCTGCCGACGAGCAATCTGGTGCAGGTATTTGCCGAAGCAACCATGTCCCGTCAGCACCTGCACCAGCCTGAACGTCAAGACCCCGAATTTTCTCTTTAGCCAGCGTTGTATGTGCGGTCGGATCGCCTCAACCGTCGCCAGGCCTGCAACTGGGGATTCTAGCTCCACCCTCCATCGCTGAATAAGAGCTTCGTTCGTACTTTTTCTGATCCGTGCAACATCTTCCCCTGATGGTCGTTCACCAAGAGACCGCTCGCGTGCTCGGAATGCATGAACCCTTGAGAGCACTTCCGCCTGCAACTCTCAAGGTGGATCTCCCGCCAAGAGAGTAGCTGCCGTCCACGATATTGTGCGGTATCCCCGGATAGCTCTAATTGCTATAATTCGCTGCGCTTTGTGCAATTGGGCTCTATTGCGAGTGGTGAGCGAATTTGCCCACACTGGTGCTCCATACAGTGCCATAGATCTCAAAACACCAATGTAAAGCTGTCGGCATGAAGAATCCGGCCCTCCGACATTTGGCAGTAACCTACCTAAGGCACCGGCAGTCTTGACAAGTCTTGTCGCAAGTTGCCTAAAATGTTGCGAAAACGACCATCGCCCATCCAAAGTAAGGCCCAGATATTGCAGATATTGCCCATCTGCCTCCTTATCTCTACGTCTTGGCCCTGAATACGTAGAGTAGCCCCGCGCGGGGGTCCTTTACGTGGACCATAAAACAGCAGGACCTCTGTCTTGGCACTAGAGACACGAAGACCCAGTGCAGTAATGCGGTCGATTATGTGATGAGAGCCGATTTCTGCCAAACGTGCCACTTCCCTGTAATTCGCTCCTCGAACTGTGACGAGTGTGTCATCCGCATAACAAATAACTCTCATCCCGGGAGGTAGGCAACCGCGTAGGAGCCAATCATACTCAAGGTTCCATAAAATAGGACCTAAAACGGACCCCTGTAGTACCACACATCCAACACTATGACGGCTGATGCTTCCGTCATTCTCCGTCCATAGCACTACTCTGCCCTGAAGATAACTATTTAACAGTCGCCGGAGATAAAGAGGCACACCATGAAAACATAGTGCCTCACATACCGTCTCAAACGGCAGGCTGTTAAATGCAATGACCACGTCAAGCGATACAGCAAGAAGAACATCTCCTTCAGCTGTCGCAGCCAATGACCAAGTCTTCAGTGTATTCAAGGCGTCAATGGTAGAACGACCAGCCCTGAAACCGAACTGAGCTTCAGATAGACCTGGACCTACCTCCTCCAGATGCTGAATAAGACTTGAAGAGATGATTTTTTCCAATAGTTTACCCATCTCATTCAGCAATACTATAGGTCTATAAGCAGAAGGAGAGTTAATAGGACGACCTTCCTTGCGCAGCAGACATAACCTTCCTTCCTTCCAGATTTTCGGAAACCGCCCAGTTAAGAAGCACTGGTTAAACAAAGCCCGAAGATTGCCAGCGAGATGTTCCAACGCGATACTTAATACTTTCCCTGGAATACCATCCGGTCCTGGGGCCTTTTTTTTTGGCATTCAGTCTCTCAAAAGCCATCTGTAAAAGTTAACGTTAACTTGCCATAAGTGAAGATGTACTAATGCAGGTCAGGCAGGCCCCGAAAGGATCGCTATATTAAATGTGCATAATAATTAAAAAGAAATTTAGATTTTAGTGATTTACATGTATTTTGATAGGAAGCACTTATCATTTTTTTATTTAGATAGATACAAAGGAACATTTTAAAATCTTCCATTTTTTTTCTCTCATAAAAAGCACGGCCTTGAGTTTTATCCATCAACCCCTACTGTCTCGAATTTTAACATTATGTTCGGACTACCATACTAATATCGATATGTTTAACTCTCTACAGTATGGTACAAAAAAAAGTTATGCAAATATTTACAACTCGTTCTTTATTGGTTTTGTTAAAAAAAAAACAATAAAAACGATGTAAACTATTCACACAAATCATTCATGTGGTATTGGAAAAAAGCACAAATAGGCTTCACTTTTTTAGTTTTGTAGGTATCGTGCATGTGCATTTTAGTATCATCTATGTTTTATTATAAAAAAAGTTATAAACGCATTTATTATGCGACAGTTGTGTTTTTTATCTTTAACGCTTTATCACACCACTGTAAAATTTTTTTAGGCTTTTTTATATAGAATCAAGGCAAGCTTTTCTAATTTTTGAATGAATTTCAAATATTGTATTGGACAATTTATCTTATTTATGATAATTTTTTCTTATTAGGAGAGAAATTTGAAAATTAATGCTATAAACAGAATGCTATTTTAATAATTTGAATAGCTATAAATATCTGCTACACTGTAAAAAAAACACAGAAATTATACCTTATTTATATAAATATGTATAACAATATTCGGATGCTATATGCTACTCTAATACGCAGTACAAAATTAAAGTGCCTAATATATACAGAGTGGGAGTTATAATATAAAGCTTTTTGGAGTATAGTAAAAATGTTATAAACGAAGTTAATAATTATCTGTGGCATTATAAACTAAATGTAATAAATCTAAGAGAGAGCATTGAATGTAATATACCCATACTCATTATCCATGTTTCACTAATCCTTGTAATTTTATTAGTATTTTATTTATTTATACAGATTTACATAACATATTCGCACTCAGGGAATATTTGTTCGATTTCCCCTTGACAAACTTATCAAAGGTACATTAAATCATATTTTATGTATCGTTAAAAGCTTTCAAAGAAACGTTAAAGATTATTTTGTTAGAACGTTGAAGATTATATTATTTTTGTTAAATAAGAATATTTATGTTAATATTTTATACAAATTCTATCAAAAGAAATAGGGAGATTTGTGTCAATTTATCGTAAAAGAACTTTTTAATATTTTTTACACCCTCAGTTCAACGGCTCTTTAAAATTGATTATTAGTTTAATCGTAATGTATTATATAATTGCGAATTGCAGTAAAGAATTATCTTTACTTTTACTCACATCTACGATTGCAACTCTTCAAAACGAAACCATAACTGATTTTTAATTAAGTATTAATGAGCTAACTTTCACATAAATTATTACTGGTTCACGTTTTTTCCTGTTGTAAAATTTCACATACTAGTATATAGTTTATATATCATTTTCAAGTAACTGTAAGGTGAAAAATGGAAGGAACAAAATGAGTATATTTATATTTCTTTAATATGATTAGCTAAAAACCTACGTGACAAGCTTAAAAGCGTTTATTTTTGGCTTCACGCTTTATCCTGCACATGGCAGGATAGGCAGAGGGAACTGCAAGAACCATAGGAACCTAGTGTGAAGACACTACGTTACTTCGTCCCTGTTTTCCGCCTTTTTCGAAACATTGTGACGGAACTCAACGCCGTGTTTTGCCTAGCTACTAGAGCAAAGAAAATGGAAATAAAAAAATCCGAATCCAAATTACGAAGGTCCTCATAGAATTTATTAATCATATTTCATTAAATTTAATTTTACTTCACACGAAAATAACAATTTGTGAATTGCTTTAAAAGCGAAAACATTTAAAATTTTATCTACAGTAGAGAATAAAACGCGAGTGCCAACATTGCATTTTACAAAATAATCGAATTGAGATATTCTGCCGAGAATGCAAACAATTTCAGAGAGCTTTTGCAATTTCCGCTCAATTGTAACTATTTTCAATTAAAACCATGACAAAGTGTACAATATAAATTTATAATGTAATTAAAAATATTTGTAGCACATTTTCGACTCATGATTAGTTTAAATTAAGATTTCTTACTACTTATTTTACTATATAATTTCTAATATTATTCAACACGTCGTCACTTTTCTTGAATATTTCAAAAATCCAAGACTTTGGAATTTTCCTGTTAAGTTCAAGAACAAACGAAAAAATATTTTATTTGGATTTTCTATATCTATAATCATACATGATCACGCCTTGTATTAAGAAACTGTGACCAACTCTTTGCCAATACTGAAACAAATTTTATTAATTTTATTTACAGTACTACGTATTATTAAAGGGCCGGATTTAATAATTAAAAGGTGTTACTCGATCGACATATCAAAGGTAGTCTACGGGTCAGAGAAACCCTGTACCCATCTATTTAAATGCTTACAGGTATTATTAGTTGGTTGTACTAATAATTATTAGTGACACCTGTTGAAAATTGAAATTTATTGGAAAAAATTTAAAAACTTGAAAACGCGATTTTGTGAAATGAAATATAAATTTGTAAGTTGTATTTGTTCAGATCATATATATTATAAGTTCTCACTTATCGTCGACCTTCTTATGAAGTACACTTATAATAGATTTAATTTTACATCAACGAAATAGAATTGACGAACAACAAAGTGATAATATAAAGGTTTCCTTTTTTACTTTTGAGATACAGAGTCCTAAAAAAGAAAACTATAGCGTGAGGATATTTTTGATATTGACCAAAAAAATAATAATAAGAAAATAAACTATTATTCTTTTCGTATATCAAACAAAATTGTCCTAGTAAGCTAATGACACAGTGCAATGGGCAGGTATGGACATGATTCGACATTCTTGAACAAGAGCAAGGAGAGAAGGAGAAGAAACTGAAACCAAGAATATCACGTTGGGATCAGATGCTGTGTCACAATACCATTATGTTTTTTTAATTTAATTGTTTCACGAACTGCAGGAGCAATTAGGATTTTTATAGGCTAGCTTTTATTTAATCATCATGCTAAATAACTTTCAATAAAGAAATACTTTACTAGGATTCTAGCGTCAAGAATGCTAGTCGTTAAAATATATTTTTTTTTCAATTTCAAGAAATCTTTTTAAGGAGTCTACTTTGGCCTCGCTGTAGTACGTGCAAAGGTAGTTGTGTCATGAAACTGCGACGACTGCATATGAAACGCTATCACGCAGCTTAGCTGGCTCGCTGTCAGCAACTTCAAGTCAGTCTCACCTCGCTGACACACACGATCTGAAACTGAGCTGAAAAATATCCCTAAAAGCTTAATAAATATTTCGAGCTTACTAACAAACTGACCAGGAATAGATTTAGAGTAAATTCATATGCGGTTGAAGTAGGAGCGAGAGGTATAGCAGCGAAATCTAGTAGTTTACTAAAAATCTCAGCCTGTCTAGAACTATTACAAATTCATTTCTAGAACGCAGCTTTGGTAGAATCATTTAAAATTTAGTTAGGTAATAGGAGGAGCTCGGACAGTGAAGATGAGCGTTAATACATTTTAAAGGGTCCCTTTTTAAACCTACTAATACTATTTGGGTCGTAAGTTTCAAGCGCTGCTCGGAGCTCCTCTTTCTTCAACACGATGGACCCGACACCCACACGGTAAATCCATGGAACGCTAAGTAGTTTCTTCTCTATCAAATTGTTATTAATTTATTTGAAACTCAATGGAAATTTAGAAAAATTTCAAATAAATTATAGGTAAACAATTGGTGTCCGTTCAGTGATAATTCTAGAATGTTAAATTTTACAATATAAAAATAAAACTTGTTATATTTGTTCTTTTTCTATACAAATTTTAAAATTATAAATGTTGTTTAATAATTTAGTTCAATTTAATAAATTGATTTAGAGTTAGTTAATTATGTCTGTAAAAACAGCATTGACGTTTAATTGTTGATTCTCGTTTCTTTTTAGGTTTATTAAATATTGCAATGGTTGATTTAACACTATATGTGTGTGTGTATAATATTGTATGTATAATACCTACAAGTAAATGGTAAAATATTTATATCAATTTTTAAAGTTTAAATCCGTCACGAAACCTTACCAGAAGTAAAAAAAATACTTATAAATTATTGACTACTTACGACTATTTCAATTAAAATGAATCTGGAAATACACAAAATTAGGAAAGATGACATAAAACTTTTATTAAAATCAAAGTACGGCCACGGCCGCACAGACTTTTCTCATGAAACAGCGTGTATTAGGACTGGAACGAAATTCATTTGTCGTAATTAGTTCACTCAGATGAGCTTGTGGTAATACGCTCTCATTGCTATAGCCTTTTGTTTCCTGTGAACATGACGGGTCAAATATTACCACGCAACTGTAAATAGGTACGACTAAACTGAAATGTGAATTTACATAAATGTTAAGGAACCAATTAAGTAATTCCGTGAACTTTAATGAAAAAAAAATTTAAGTTCCGGTCGGCCAGGGGGAGATTTTAGGCGAGTTTGAATATTTATAACGATTACAGCCTATAGAGTGATACTATTATGGCGAATGTATAATCTCAGTGAAATATAAATAATCGTTCAGTTTGACTGAATTACGAGGTTTACGAGAATTTGACCGATAATTAACACAGCATGTTCAGATGAATAGACTAAACATATCGGTTTTGTGATATAATTACTACTTGCAAATTATTGAATTTTTATTTACACTGTGTACGTAGTTCGCTACAGTTAATTTCGATGTAAAAGTCATCTATTGTCTTACTAAGCCTGGCGCCTCACGTCAGGTACGTGAGGATAAGAAATAATTAATAATATATATTTATCTACGTGTTTTGTAAATGCAAATAAAAAATCTTTAAGTAACAATTTTTTGTTATTAGGTTTTAACGTTACTGTAATATCAAGTAATCGCGTGTGAATATATAATACGCTTGTTCATGTTGCTTTAGAACAACCACGCTTTAGTTGTATATATATATGTTGTATAGTCTTTGCTAGGTTGGTCCAGTCTTGATATCAAGTAAGTTAATATGTAAAGCAGTCATTAATGGATTGAATTAAAAATATATTGTGTAACAGTTGAATATTAAACTGGTACTTCCAAAGTAATTACTGTTAGTAAAACAAAAAAAAAATAAAAATTTAACTCTGCCCTTTTTTATATTTCATTTTTTATATAAATTGAAAAACACAAGTAAATAAATTGACGTACATAAAAATAATATCTAATTTCAAGTGAAATTGTTTAAAATTTTAGTTATTTTGATAAACAAGGAATAGAAACGAGAATAAAGAATACTTGAGGACAGTCGTGGCGCAGAGGCGCAACGTCTGCCTGTAACGCGACGGTTACTGGGTTTGATCCCCAGTCGGAGAAGATGGATTTTTCTATTTCCATTTTCTTCGCTCTGGCATCTAAGGCAAAGCGCGGCGTTGAGTTCCGCCACTCAACACGCAATGCCTCGAAAACGGCGGAAAGTGGGGACGGAGTAAGCAGGGACTAAATAACGGAGTGTCTTAACACTACCTTCTTATAGTTCCTGCAGTTCCCTCTGCCTACCTTGCCATGTGCGGGATAAAGCGTGAAGCTAAATAAAAAAAAATACTTGCTCACATAGTTTCGGCGAATTGCTACTTGCAGCAAGGTAAAAAAGATATATATGAGGAAAGAGTCTGTGATAAGTATATAACAAAATGTGCAAGCTACTGAAAGATTATTTAGAAGGCATGGTACGCCCCGGAGGGGATGTATGAAGAAGTTAGATACCGTTGTCAAGATAAAAAAGGTATGTAAGTACAGAGTGTGGTATATACATACATTTAGTCTTCTCTGGTTACCCTGCTAGTTATACATTTGAACTTTCTACATTTGTGTGCCTCATTATAACATTGTCTTTGCCCCTGCTCACAAAATTCAAGAATAATAAAATTATTATTCAAGTATAAGCAATAAATTTATTGAGTGTATGGTAATAATACAGATTTAGCTCTTCCAATCATCCAACTAAAACGTTTTATTCTAAAAAACCCATCACATTATTAACTACATTCTTGTTGTGCATAAGAAGTAACGATATCACCAATTGTTATGTTAATTTGTACATAACATTACCTTAAGGCACAAACATTTCGCTTTGCATGTTCCTTGCTTTCATGTCGAGGACTAATAACTGCGCTAAAAAAATTTACCCCTTTATAAACTGTAAAGGTAATTTATTGTTAGGTATAATATCATGTAATAAATTTTGAAATTGTATACTAGTAATTTTGCCACAAATTCCACCATAACATACGATTTTATAAATATTAACCTGTGAATTATACTTGTTTAATTTGAAATAATTTATTTTTTTTTTTTTTTAGCTTCACGCTTTATCCCGCATGGCACATGGCAGGGTAGGCAGAGGGAACTGCAGGAACCATATGAACCTAGTGTTAAGACACTCCGTTACTTAGTCCCAGCTTTACTCCGTCCCCACTTTCCGCCGTTTTCGAGGCATTGCGTGTTGAGTGGCGGAACTCAACGCCGCGCTTTGCCTTAGATGCCAGAGCGAAGAAAATGGAAATAGAAAAATCCATCTTCTCCGACTGGGGATCGAACCCAGTAACCGTCGCGTTACAGGCAGACGTTGCGCCTCTGTGCCATTTTATTAATTTATATATATTCAATTTTTAATAATTAGTTATTTAAATATATTCAAGTGTTTATTTGTAAGTAAACTAACCAAATTATATATATTTTTAAGATTTAGACGATCAAATAATTTTAATCAACCTTTACACGGACATAATATTTTGTCAAAAATATGTAATATCTTATATATTTTTTTCATCGCTATATATTTGTATCAGTGACAAACAATTAAACGGTCACAGCTTTTATATAATTATAATATCGATTATAAAGCCCTTTCTTTTCATGAATTAAAAATATAAAATGTAGGACGGCAAATGTAAAACGCCACCATAAAAATGGTATTAATTTTGATTGTAACACTTATAATTTTAAATATGATTTAGTATGAGTTCAGTTACTTAATAAAAGGAGACTTACATTCATTTTAATATAATAATTTAAATTTTAGCTTTACGCTCTGTCTGGGTGCTAAAGTAACATTCCGTATCAGTTATCCTTAACAATTTCCTATTCGAAATATTATGCTTTGAGAGCCGACTGTCTGTTATCTTCAAACGACAAAGAAAAATGAGTCGCGTACTGTACTTTACTGTATAGTGCACCACAGCTTGTCTTCCATTACAGTTCGACTGTGCCAATATAGAATAAAGCCGTGTGTTTCAATATTAGAATCCCTCAGTAAATATACGATAAAACTGGAAATATGTCCAATTTGTCATAAAATTAAGCCCTCAAATAAACGTTAAATCTCACGCAATGCAAAATATATAAACATGTGCGATTATATTGATTTTTTTGACTCCCGTGACCTACTAGACTCCCTTCATGTGACATAGTGATTTCCTTTACTATACAATTTCAAGTTTCGTGATATTTAGGCCACACTTCATTAATTTACTCCTTTTGCTTTTTGAATTTGTGCTTAATTTTAATAGATAAACTGTTTTTAGTACAAAAATTTGGAAACTTTTTAGTCTCATTACTTTTTCAAGTTCAGTACTAGTGTGCACCTTTATAAACTTGCAAAATTAAAAATTTAGCAAATAGATTATACATGAGAAGACGAAAAAAATTTTAAGCAAAGATTTAAGTTACACGCATAAGTTTATGTCATACACAAACAATACTAAGTAGTATTTGTGAAATTTTCTCTTGAAATATCTAAGGTTGTAATCAAGCTCACAGGTTCTTTTCTTTATGTTAAAAGCTGCCACAGCGCTTGACAAATGAAACATAAAACGGTAGGCTTTTTGCCAAGTACTATACTGTACTATTAGAAATAGGAGCGTATATGATAAGGCTTATTTTAGATGGTCTGCGATACTTTTTTTGTATTATCTCTTTAATAAGGCATGTTAAATTATTTTTATACATGATAAATTTTTGGATATTATTATTTTACTATAATTGATCTAGAATGTTATATTACATTCTAAATACGAAGCAAAGAGAAGGATTTGGAACTTCTTCAAAGTTCAATCACATTGTTCTCTTGAAGATAACTGGCAGTCTTCACGCGTAGTTTGAAGGAACATTATCTGTTAATAGAATTACTTTCTGCAAAGAAACTTTTGATCCATTGTTATAAAGTAAGTGTATTTACCAGCAGCTTATCTTGTATTTAAGGTCACTGCTTGTTATATAGAACATTTTGCATTATTTAGCTCTTAAGATATATAATGATGAATAAATAAAATGATTCACATTTATATTATTTTGGCAACAATAATAAAATAGTGAAGCCGAAATAAAATACGTTTTGTAACAAATTAAGAATTTTGTTTATAATATTAATTGTCTATTAAGGCTCAGTAGAGCAAATTACCGTATATTTGGGTGTATATCATCTTATATGAAGCCAGGGCTTAGTACGAATATATTGTAAACAGAACACGTGCCAAGAGGAAGGCCAGAAATTTGGCACTGACGCTTAAGCAAATTATTATACCGCTTTCGAAATTTCCTATGCATTTAGGCTAATGATAGCATGGTAATTACATAGACCTTAATTGTCTTTTTGTAGCAATATATTACTTTGAACATTTTATTGTTGTTTTTAATTATGACCAGAGTTTTTAATTGAATAGGATATAACATGTCTATAATATCGTCTATATTTATATTTAGTAAAAAATATGCAATATAATAATATATTTATAAAAATATATTTTTTTAATTTTTTGTACATAAATAATAATTAAATAAAATATTAAATTGTTCATTTCATTTCAATTGCTAAATGAAATGTTCTGTAATCTGAAATTTGTGGAACGTTTTAGTTTCAAAACAATTTGTGGCGACAATCGTTCCAATAATTTGAGAATAAACGGCATCTAAACATCTCTTGAAATTCTAATGGTTTATCAATTTTATTTTTATTAATTTTTAATATAGAATTTATTTTTATTAAGAATTATGTAAATCCTACAATTATTGCTAATAAAGTTAATAGTTTGTAAATAGTGTAAAAGAATTTCGACGTGGCTTGAAATGGCTTAGTGGTAAGACTACTGGGACCGTTTCCAAGACTCATGAGCTCAATCCCGATACTTTCAAATCTCTAAACGTTATCTAAAACATAAAGTCGACCTGTCATATAATTTCAAAAGTGCTATATGTTATATAAACAATAATGTCGTTCTTACGTTTATATTATATTATTATATTAGTATAAGTTACTGTAAAGTCTACTTCCTTGTACACTGTGCACTAGCAAGTTCTTGCGAAACTTTCATTATTAAATTCTTGGCTGTCATGCGTAAGTCTTTCTATGCCACTACTCTACCACTCAACGTAAAAGAGTATATTGAAGTTAAAATTTATCTAGATTTTGAAAATACTAATATTTTACAACGAAAACAACTTTAATATATAAATTTTATGGATCGAAGACTAGTAGGAAAGTTACTTAGCCAGGCTAAGCTATTGAGATATTGATTTTAAGTGAATGCCTTAATTTACAAATTACTATTTTATTTTATTTTTATATTATACTATACTATACAATAGTATAGTATACAAGAGATTAAGAGTCTGTGAGCTAAAATTACAGTAATATATAGTATTATTACAAAAATAAAATTAAATCTATTTCACTTTGTATATATTAGAAAGTACTGTTCATAAAAAAATATTAATTTATATACTAAAACAATTTCGCAGTACATTAAAAAAATGAGCACAATACAAAATGTTCAACCCACCATATGCATGTCGGCGCTAGGGTTTCGCTGTTAGGAATCTATTTTTCACAATAAAATAAGAGAGTAATATTAATTGGCTTAATCTTACGCTATAGCTAATACAGAAGAGACAAATTTTACTTCTTCTTGATCCTTTTTATTTAATAAACAGTTGAATGTCAGCTCTTTATTAAGTGAAAAGATTGAATTTGAAACTGTTCAATATTCTAAAACAATATCATAAATAACTTTACATTACAAATACTTTTTACACACTTGAATAATTAAACGTTAAATCCAATACTAAATATTTTCTAAACAATAAAATCATAAAATGTATATTGATATGCCCATATGCACTATAACGTCACAATTCAGATTTTCCACTCTAAATATTTTATATCATTCTGAATTGAGATGAGATTAAAAAAAATAGTGAATTTGTAATTCGCATATTATAAAGTTTTCAAGTACATATCTCTATATGTGATCTTATAATAAAATGAAAAAATAAATACATTTAAATTAACAAATTTAGCAACATATTATCTACGTAAAATGGTTAACAGGTCTGTTAGTTGAGTGAGAGTCTACATTATACAAAGTTAGCGTGCTCACGATGGGTTACGAATCCAGTTTTCACTTACGTAAATATATTTTTCCATTAAAACTTTTACTATCAAGCTGGAACGCCGTGCATTGGCAATTTATATGAAATAAAATTTGTTTAGAATTTAAGTATTCGTATTTATTAACAACTTCAACATTTTATTTAAACTGTAGTGAATGAGATCAAGTTACTTAATTTACTAATTCATTAATGAAGGTTAATCGTTCTACGAGCCTTTATTTTTTATAAACTTTGTGAGTCTCTGCAAAATTTTTAGAATTATTGTTTTATTCTTACTAATACATCTTTATATATTATGTCATTTGTTTTAAATAATTTTGTTTACAATTTTCGTCTGTCTGTTAGTTTCATACATCAAACCATTATTTTCTAGTGATTTTACTATAACTTACGACACATGAACTTAAGACCAGCTGATGCAGATCCTCTTTCAGCCCAAACTGGTTATGCCATCCTGTAACCAAGTTGGCTTGGTCAGGTATCTTCAAATTTTGTAGATCAACGTATCAGAAGAAAGTAGGACCAAGTTTTAGTTAAAAAAAATAGGAATACTCATATTCTTCTTTACACACTTCCATTTGCACACTTGCATTTCGCAAGGATACTCATATATTCTTTTTTGTGTATTAATTATTTCTGTGTAATTCATTTATTAACTCCCCCTTATTCAAATGAGCATTTTCTATTGTTAAAGCTTTCTCGTCCTTGTGATCTTCGCTCAGATCAAAATTTAATGTTGAAATTCCTTCCCACTCTTTTTCTTTCTATATCAATTTCTCCATCTCTTTTACAATCACTGCTACATGTCTTTGGAATGATTTACGTCCGAACATCAGAGAGGCATAATCATTTTATACCGTTAAGAGAGTTTGAAAACGATATTTTACATATATACATACTTTGGATAGCAATGCATAGTTGTATAAGGTTATTCTAAATCCAGCATGGTAGACGTTTTTTATTTATTTAAACCTATTAGGAGGGTGGCTAATGACTAGGAAAATAAGGTGACCTCGCTTTAAAATCATCTCACTCTAACATAAAACAATATAAGCTACTCTATACAACATACAGATTTTTTGAACTGAGAACTTTAGATTTTTTTTTGAGTAAGTTTTTATTTGAGTAATTTTTCATTGAACTGCAATTACAAATTTGGAAGGTACTCTTGTTCGACTGAATCTCACACTCGATTGTTATATCTCTACTTATCCAAAAGGCAACGTAGAAATTTATAGAGATAGAGACAGAAAATGGAGAGAAAAATATGTCAAAATATATTTCGATTTCTCTCGCAATTTTAAAAAAATTGCGTATTGCCTACTATTTCTTACGTGAGTGGAGTATTGACATTAATAAAGTAAATATGTTCACATCTTAGGCTGTTTAGAAACATGCTCCCATTCAGGAGTCAACTGAGTAAATTAATTTCCCAGCGAAAGAAAAAGAAAATAGTATTTCTAAATAAAGTAATATCTCAAATGCTATAATGATCTACATGTTTACCAATAGATTATATAGAAAGAATCTATTATATGTGTATGATAAAAAAAACATTGTTTTAAATAAGATCTGCACTGTCATTTTAAATTGAAATGAAATACAAAAAACGCGAAAATACCATCAGTGTGATTTAAAATACTGCATAAATGCAATTAAATGTGTCCTCGAGCCATTTCGCCTTCACCTATTAAAATGTAGTAGTGATTAAGTAAATTGCTGTAATTAAATTTATACATATATATGCTATATACAGATACATATAAATTTATGAAATTTAATAATTCAAGTTAAGTAATGAATTACCGTGTTAGTAATGTTATAAATGTAAACACATAACACATTTATCATATTTAAATTATCATATTATATAATGTAGTTTTTGTACGTTGAAATTTTTCATAAATAATAGCGAAGAGCAGTCTGCAGCAGTCGGATACTGGAGTTATTTTTCTGCATTTTGCTGATGCAGTCGTGCGATACCATTACCGTAGGTTTAATGATTTTTTTAATATTATTTACGTATAGTACATATCTTAAATTTACTTTTATTTAGTTACACAAATACAGTTACATAGTTTTAGTATTTTACATGAGTCTACGATCGCTTGTATACTTAAATAAAAAAATAAAATTATGATGATTTATCAAAAATATCAAATTTGTCATGGAACCGAATCAGCAAATTTATGGCCTCTCGTTAAAAAATAAATCAACTTAATAATTAAAATTGCAACTACATGTTTATACGTTACAAATATATTAAAGCATATTTAAAAAAAATACCTACCTATTTGTCTTTCCGTTGGCCCGGGTCAATATTCGGGAAGATTAGCCCAGTTTTATGAAAACTTCACTAGAAGGTAGAGGAATTTGTGAGAAAAAAATATAGACTACTATGTATCCGGAAGTTCTCTCGAGATCGATAATTATGTTTATCGTGGTCGATATCTATATCGTGCAGTATCTATATTGGAGACAATCAAAATAGTTCATCAATCCAGTGAACAAAGCCTTAAACTGATTACTACTAAAAACATTCACATTTGAATTGTTGTTCAAGATGAACTACTAATATAAAAGGAGAATTTTACAAAGAAACATTAACATGATTTTTTTTTATAGCATCACGCTTTATCCCGCACATGGCAGGGAGGGTAGAGGGAACTACAGGGACCGTGGGAACCTAGTGTTAACACACTCCGTTGCTTAGGCTCTGCTTTCTCAGTCCCCGCTTTCCGCCTTTTTCGAGGCATTGCGTGTTGAGTGGCGGAACTCAACGCCGCGCTTTGCCTAATTTGCCAGAGCGAAGAAAATGGAAATAGAAAAATCCATCTTCCCGACTGGGGATCGAACCCAGAAACCGTCGCTTTACAGGTAGACGTTGCGCTTCTGCGCCACGACGGTACGATAAACATGATACTAAATAAATTTTATTTTTTTTCATATTTTCGGAATATATAATATTACGTCACTATACTCGTTTTATAACCTTCACAAACAATGTAAGAGCTGGCTCGAGTTCCGTCTAAAGAATCGACGTTGCGATAGAAAGGAAACGCAACGAATGCTCAATCATCCACAATACCACTTGAATATGTATGAATATTTACATTTTTATTTCTATGAATAATAATAATAATAATATAATTATTATAAACTTATATACACATAATGAGGTGAACTGATAGAGTCTAGGGTGGAATAGTTGATTCAGTCAGACTAGTAATTGGATCTAAGATCTAGGTAATGTTGGCGGATGCTAGTGGATGCATGTAGGGCACGTTTGATTCGTGGATATCCTTGGGAGGAGCCTAGTCCCAGCTTGGGGTAACTGGAATTATTACAATAACATAATATGTAAATTCGGTATCGATCAACAGTGTAATGGTGGCTGTCTACTTCATTGGACGTATGTGTTTTGGTCTTGGATAAATATATTTTTTTTAAAATATATATATTTTGCTATTATCTATTTTGATTAGGACAAGCGGTAATTGGTTAAAAGTAATTGTAGCAATAAAGCTATAGAAAATTTTATACAATAGCAAAAATAATAAAAAAAAGGTATATAACACGATTTCATGCCCACCCACAGAAATTTATATATTTACAACAATCTATTGAAAATAAGTAGAATTTTCTATTAACTATTAAACAAAAGACAAAACACAGTAAAGCGGCTGTTTAACATAATATCGACTCTCTTATAAGGGAATATCGCTCAGCAATCAGTAAGCTACGAATGTGCAATTGACATGCATCATTTGAACATGTCAATAGCACCATATGCTATATATAGCCTTACTTAAAGTTATATTTGTTTATCATTTTTTACATATATTTAATTTTGTCTGTTATTAATAGTGTATTTAGTATATAAATATTTAATTAACTTATTGTAGATGGTTAAAACGTAAATTTTATCATATCAATAAGTATCAGAGGAAGGTAGAAATAGTAATTCACGACAAAAAATCAGCCATGCCTTCTAAGGCACAAACTACACAACTACACTAACATAGTACATATCAATCCAATAGAAAAAGCCGCGAACTGATTACTAGTTAAAACATTTACATTTTAATAATTGTTCATGACGAACGACTAATATAAAAGGTGAAATTCACAAATATATTATATATAAATAAATATAAACAATTAAAATTGAGGACCGTCGTGGCGCAGAAGCGCAACGTCTGCCTGTAACGCGACGGTTACTGGGTTCGATCTCTAGTCGGGGAAGATGGACTTTTCTATTTCCGCCACTCAACACGCAATGCCTCGAAAACGGCGGAATGCGGGGACGGAGAAAGCAGGGGCTAAGCAACGGAGTGTCTTAACACTAGGTTCCCACGGTCCCTGCAGTTCCCTCTGCCTACCCTGCCACGTGCGGGATAACGCGTGAAGCTAAAAAAAAAATTAAAAAAAAAAATTAAGAATATAATATAAAAATTTTACGCCACAACTGAGCTCAATAATCTATTAATGCACTAAATAAAACAATAACAAACTTATTTTTTTGTTTTTTTATGTCTTCGCGATTAATCCCGCACATGGCAGGGTATATAAGGAAACTGCAGGAACCATAGGAATCTAGTGTTAAAACACTCTGTCGTCCCTGCTTTCCGCCTTCGGGAATCGAACCCACAAATTGTCGCATATACAGGTAAACGCTACGACTCTGCGCTACGTCAATCTTTTTTTAATTAATTATTGTTAATACTACTTTCACACATTTAGGAACAGTAAAAAATCTAAAATAAGCTGTCAGGTAAAAATTATTCAATTCACTGCTAGCTACACAAATAACTACTCTAGGAACTGTCTTACGTCTCGTTACTGTCACTGCCAGTTAATTGTACTCGCAATTGAAATTAAATTGTCACGTGTTTGCAATAATTGCTTGTTGCACATGTCCTACGATATGCCTACAAATTAAAATAAGGCTTACTATACTTGGCCCTCTGCGAAGACATATTGATACTGAAAATTTGTATTGAAACTCTTAAAGTAGTTAGAATTAAATTTTCTCTCTAGATTAATAATATCTCAATAATTTAACATAACTGTCACAATTACGTTCAATGTATAATATGCCATTATTTGACAGCTATTTGATCACTTTCAAGATAAGTCCTTTGTGAGGTATTACGTGACGTATATATATATATATATATATATATATATATATATATATATATATATATATATATATATATATATATATATATATATATATATATATATATATATATATATATATATATATATATATATATATATATATATATATATATATATATATATATATATATATATATATATATATATATATATATGTACATATATATATTATTGGATTTATATAGTGTTGGAACAGATGGTTTAATAGTTAATAGTTAATTAAATAGTTCATCTTGTTCTAGGAAAATATTTTTGCGATGATCAAAAGTATTTTTTATGTTTTACTATTAGTTTACCATTTGAAATATTAAGAATAAAGTTTTCGCAAGGACACTAACTTTACGGCTTCCTTTATATTATTAGGACTTTTTAATTTTATGATATATTAGCTTTTTAAAGTTTGTCTTTTCTCTGTTTGAATGAGATATTATAATAAATAACATGTAAGATATACATGTAATATTTATTATGACAATTTACTGCATGTAAAGGAAATAAATAATCGCAAAGAGTATGAGTAAGTGAGATAAGATATTTTTTAGTTGAATTACGTCACTCAAAACGCTATATTTCAAATATTTGACGTAATTTTTTTAACAGAATTTTATCATAGATTATGTAAGTTGGACGCGCAAAGCTACCAATAGTACTGATATTTGTCCCCTTTCAGTGGTTTTCAAATGAACGTTAATCTCACGTTTGCATGGTGGATGTGAATAGTGAATTCTACGCTTTCTCGAAAACTTATTAACAGTGGATTATTTTGCCATTTGGATATAGCATATTGTATGCTATTGTATATATTTATTTTTGTATTTTTGTTGAAAATCTTATTTTATATATAAATAGCTTTAGAAAAAATGTTTTAGTTCGTTACTCACCGAATCGTGAATTATATGAGCCAAGCATTACATGACTTTGACATATAGCATGCCACTTGAAGTCTGGCTTAAAATTTTTGGATGGGAGCCAATCTCGCTTCCAAACTACCTCCATAACTTTTGCAGGTGTGTGATATGAATAATCGTTTTCGTAACGTAGGCCCTGGTAAAAAACTGTTCTTAATAGCCGCCGTATATCGATAACACTGATATTTTCGTGACAAAAATGTTGTTTCATTTTGAAATTGTGTATTTTTTTTAATAATAGGACAAATAATAAATAAGTTAGTGAGCGTGTGACATATTTCACGTATTATATGTATATAACGTAGTACCTATGGTAATTATATATAATAGGAGAACGACATCAGATCGATTAACGTATATTAATACAGCTTTTTTCTATAAATGGATCTTTTTAAATGGTTTTTGTCTAAAAAAGTGAGAAAACAAAGAAAGTGAAATAAAAAAAATATGTCAATATAAAATATACTACGATATTATATAGATAGAAAATATTATATCAATAGTTACAATTTTTAAGTAATAAACATAAATAACTAAAGTAAATGTACTTTGGTATTTTGCGTTACGTTGCGAACTTGCTTTCTTGGAGCAATTTTAAAGTATCATAAGTCGCTTCCCACGTTACTGCCGTTTGTGGCACATTATGACGTAAGAAGTGGGATAAAGCGATGCGATATATTTTTTCAAACATTTTTTTACCACTAAATACCATTTAAGTGTAAAAAAGTGCTTGTAAAAATATATCACAGTCCCAGGGTCTGCCAGGGACGTTTAAATGTGAATTTTTGACGGATATTGTTTGTGATACAAATTTTAATTAATATATTATTACGTTTATTTTCTATTACATTATGTAAATGATTTCATTTTCTTTTTGATAATTACCCACAAATTATATTCTGGAAAATATTAAATAAATTGTTCCATTTCAAGTAACTTCTGCTTCCTTACATTTCACGTTCAACCTCCATCATAAATGTAAGATTAACCATGCGTGACATTGATGTAATTACTGAACGAAAAGCTTTTAAGAAACATTTTATTAACGCTTAGAGAATGCTACCTTTAAAGAACCCAGAGTTAAGCCAAAGTAAACTGAATATTAAATTTTGTTTTTTAATTAAAATACAAAATCATATTGCATTCTTTAAATTTTAATATAATATCCAGGTTATTAAATTAAAAGCCGAGTTTTATGATTCGTTCTTTTCTTGTAGAGACATTGTACATTGTACATTTCTTGTAGAGATCTGAGACATATATATACTATTTGCTAAGCGTCCTCAATTTTGTAGCAACACTAGGTTTTTCTCCTCTCCTCAGCCAGTTTCAAAATACAACGTACACAGTAATTTGTCAAGTAAACTAAGCGATATTTATGCAAATCGATTACATTTGTTTTTTAAAATTGTAATTTTCCACTACTTGCTGTAAATTATTTTTCGAATTAATGAGACGTCTCGCAGCTGAGTTATGTCATACTTAACATACTGGCGGTTGAAAAAATCAGTTCAAATTAAATATAATTGTAATTTTAATACTTGATTATATTTATATTTTTATATGGATGTCTAACTAAAGTCACGTGCCTAAAAACTTTCAAACTTCGTTTATTGTGTTCTTATAGTTATTCACAATTCTATTTGTTTACTTTATAGAATATTTCATTATTGTTTTTTGTCAATAAATTAATTTTATAATTAATAGGTCGAGAAAATCTCATTGCGGTAAAAGGTTGGCGATGAATTCAACTTAAAAGCATCGAATGTATACTGTTTCGTTACGGTAGATGTATTGCGCGGTAGTGATTGTTTGAAACACTTGCATTATGAGATTAAATAAGTTCTTTTGATGTAGCGTATGAGAGAAGTAAGTTTCTGTTATTTGCTATGATGTGTTATTCGTTTCGAATCCACGTTATATTTCTTAAATCATATTAAACCTAAAACACAGTCATATCGTGATAATAAAATTATTCTAAAAAACTTACCCACGTAACTCACTTTGCCTTAAACTTTTTTTGCCTTAACTTAAAATAATATCTATACAAATCCATGTTTTACCCAGTTCAGTCCCGATATAATTATTATAACATAACAACGAAACTTAAAACATATCGTTATTTTCGTCTTCACATTCATTCTACACGAACCCTTTAACCAAAATTAATATTTCTATCCATATAAATTAATGCTTGTAATTAAAAGTTTTCGTCTGTTTTACTCGTAAGTTATATTTAATATTATTTTAAAGAAATGATGTTTCGACAACATTGTAATTTAATACTTACAAAGCTAGAAAAAACTTAATTAATATTAATATATTGTAATTTTTAAGCAATAAATAACATGTGTTAAGTCATAAAGCAAATATTACTTTTTGTATAATTATCGTACTTATATTTTAATTCGTAATCAAGTTCACATAATTTGTTCAAAATAAAAGATTTTTTTTTAAAGTCACAAACATTACGACTAAAGTTTTTTATTATTCATTAAAGTTTGTGCCTCTGACCTGTGAAGAAGAAGAAAGAAATTCAGCGGGACATTTTTTATTGTAGTATCTAAAAATGCCTAAGTGAAATTTAATGAGTTTCTATTTTTAGTATAAATGTCAATAAAAAGCCATTGTCGTTTGTAGTATTATTGTGAAATATATATATATATATATATATATATATATATATATATATATATATATATATATATATATATATATATATATATATATATATATATATATATATATATATATATATATATATATATATATATATATATATATATATATATATATATATATATATATATATATATATATATATAAATATATATATATATATATATATATATATATATATATATATATATATATATATATATATATATATATATATATATATATAAATATATATATATATATATATATATATATATATATATATATATATATATATATATATATATATATATATATATATATATATATATATATATATATATATATATATATATATATATATATATATATATATATATATATATATATATATATATATATATATATATATATATATATATATATATATATGTATATATATATATATATATATATGTATATATATATATATATATATATATATATATATGTGTGTGTGTGTATGTGTGTCTGTTTTAATATTGCTGGCAAATATCATTTGAGTGAACCTTAACATTTGTATAACAGAGTAAAAAATGTCTTCCATTATTTAGTAATGACATGTGCTTTGAGAACAATTCACTTCGTCAATGTCACCAAGTATATTGTGATTGAGGAAGCTCTCTTGTAAACGCTCCAATACAATCATTACTGCATCTGTCAACCTTTGATCAATCCATCGATATATCTAAGTCCTAATGTATGCTAAATTACTCTACTAATGACTAATTACTGACATTGATATATGATATGACATAGACACGACCTGTGAGGGGATGATTTTCTGTGTCTTTTATTTAGAGAAAAAAGAAATACATGGAATAATATGAAATACAAAAAATTTATTCTAAGAACCTTTTATTTTTTACAATAACTATTTTAAGATTCAGTAGTAGTACTGCTGTGTATCACATTAAAATGTAATAGATATATAAAAATATACGCACTTAATAAATTAAAATTCATTTAACATTTAAGGTATATTTTTTAGTTTACCCTTATATAAATAAAAATAAAGGAGATACAAGTTTAAATAACTTGACAATATAACTCGTGGCGCTCTCAACTACCCACAAAGTGGGCGGGCGTATGTGATGAAACCTGACCTAAATTATCCGGAAAGACTGACGGCTTAAAAATAGTGACTGCACAGACACAATAGAAATTTAGCGCGGAATATGTTTTGTATTCTTCGTTATTGTATAGATATGTGCACTTATATTTTGTTTTTTCAAAAAAATGCTATATCTATCTAATGTATATATTAATGTGTGTTATATACCGGTACCAAATCAGGTAATAGTAAAAAAGTAAATTAAGAAGTAATTGGTAAAAATATTTTAGATTCGCCTTGATTAAATATTCAACTATTACAGTAGGAATACAGTCATAGTGTGGGCCAGTACAAGGTTTGTATTTAAGACAGCTGACCGGCTGACGAGTTAACTCGTCGTTGCATTATTTATTTCAGCTTACTACACTGAGGTCGATATAGATTATTGCAAAATCGTGGCAGGTATTTAGTCAAGTTGTTATTTGATAAGCTATTTGTACCTCTCTAAATAATTAAAATTATTAAATTTTGCAAGTTAAATTTGTACTACTTTTCGGTATGTGACTAAACATTAGTTTAGTTAACCTTTAGATCTAATTACTTAATATTATTATTATTTATCGAGTATTGTTATTTACCCAAAAGGGCGACTACAAGAAAATAGTGGATTATGTAATTTTGTACAATCTACCTAATAAGAGTATTAAATACTTCATATAGTTATCTCTTTTTCTCAGTGTCTCTATCATAGTTCTCAATATTTATTGAATGCACAATTGTATTAACAACGTAAGATAGTAGGTTCATGGTGTAGCCTAAGGATGATCATGTCTATTGATAATTTTTTAACAAGTAGTGTTAATTAATATGTACTTCTGCTGATGTGGAATACTTATAATGTTTATGTTAGCGTTAATGAGGTCAGTAAACATGAGTGCACCGAGGGTGTTCAATAATAATCACATTTCCATCTACGCTTAGGTTCCACCATTTTTTCGCTCCCTATGAATCGAAGACTATTTATAGTTTGGTCAAATTTTATTGAAGTGATAAATTTGAAGTGGTTCACATGAATGTACATGAATGTACTCTTTTAAGCTTAAGGAAGCTATCGTAGTACTATCTACATTTCCCTTACGCTCTTAACTTGTAGAAGTTAATAACTTCATCAACGATTTATGTAGTTCAATTTGATTTCAGGAGAGTTGGTATGCTGGCACCACCAAATGTGCTCTATTTCATTTAACACGAGCAGTGTCACTTGTTACAGACTGAAAATAAATATATTTTAACTCTTAACCATTACCATAACGTGTCTCAGCATTTTATTTTAGGTTGATAATACAATTTACAAAAGCAAGAAGACATCGTTGGACCAGTAGACTTGGGCTAAAAGTAAAAAAGTAAAAAGAGAGAATTTGATCTAATTGATGAGTGACGAGTTTAGATGGCTTCATGTTTATGATAGTCTAATCAAACACAAAACAGATATTTTCTCACTGAATATTTTGGTAATCATGACCAAAATCATAACGTAGGCGTTAAATTGTCTCAAGCTCCACAACCTTTATTGTAAGAATTTTAGGGACAACAACTACGTACACCTTACTAAAGGGAATAATGTATAAAATTTTATTAAATTGTTTCTAAATTACCTTTAGGGCCAAATTACATCATGCCTTTTCTTCTTTCTATAAGTGCCCTCATCAGCATCAGAGGACCGCAGCTGAAGAATTTTAGCTAGTGCACTTATATCAGGAGATGATGCAGTATATATAAGTAAGCCTACTTACAATCGGGGACGTAGTTTTAAAAACAAAAAGAACTTTTATGAAGTACCTCAGGTAAAGAGCCTATTCAATAGTTATTCGAATACGAACAAAAACTAAACTTGCTAATTTACAGAAATGAAATATTGAGACGCTTGCTAAAGTTAACCTATCATTCGATTACATACGATACATTTAGTACTTTCTTTCCTTAGATAATTAATTGAAATATTTGTTTCCTATGATTGAGGTAAAGTGTATAGTTAAAGCGATTATATTTGTAAAGAATTGGCATTATTTTCCATGAACAAAATTAACGGAATAAAATAAATAAAAGTCAAGAAAGTAGTAAAGTAAGGAAAAAGTTTAAGCATTGTTTTTTGTTTAAGAACCACTATTTTTAAGAAAAACAAAAAATATACAATCATTTTATTCATATATATGATAAAAACGACTGCTGATACCAGTATATATGCCATCGTTCTTCCCAACATATTTCTCATATCCGGTAGGAATTCCGATTTGCGTCGAACGTGTATTCCATATCGTGCTTATAGTTTATTCTTGTGTTAGAAATCTATAGATTGTACAGAATTATTAAATATGTACTATATATAAAAAGTATTATTTTATTATCATCAATAAAAATAATCATTAAAAACGATCGTAGAAATTTGATATAATTATAGTTGATAAATAATAATAATCTACTATTGAAATTTATTAAGCTGTGATTAAGATAGTTATTAAAAGTTTTTTTTTTTTTTTTTTTTTTTTTTTTAGCTTCACGCTTTATCCCGCACATGGCAGGGTAGACAGAGGGAACTGCAGGAACCATACGAACCTATTATTTTATTATCATCAATAAAAATAATTATTAAAAACGATCGTAGAAATTTGATATAATTATAGTTGATAAATAATAATAATCTACTATTATTGCCATTTATTAAGCTGTGATTAAGATAGTTATTAAAAGATTTTTTTTTGTTTTTGTCTTTTTTTTAGCTTCACGTTTTATCCCGCACATGGCAGGGTAGACAGAGGGAACTGCAGGAACCATACGAACCTAATGTTAAGACACTCCGTTGCTATAGTCCCTGCTTGTTTCCGTCCCCACTTTCCACCTTTTTCGAGGCATTGCGTGTTGAGTGGCGGAACTCAACGCTGCGCTTTGCCTAGTTGCCAGAGCAAAGAAAATGGAAAGAAAAATCCATCTTCCTCGAGTAGGAATCGAACCCAGAAACCGTCGCGTTTACAGGCAGACGCTTACGCCTCTGCGTCACAACAACAACAACAACAACAACAACGGGTAAGTTTATTTTTACTTGATATACAACTTAACTAAGGTATGGTGGTGAAAACAGCCACTTAACACGTATTGTTAGAGCTCTTCAATACAGCTAATTGTATGAAGACTCTCTCTGCTCACTTGTGAAACGGCTTACAGCTAGAGCCGTTTAAGTGGAATTACCCATATACCTGCTGAAATTAGTATTAACAGATTTCTCAATATGTCGTGGCGCAGAGGCCTAAATCTGTCTGTAAACGTGATGGTTTTAGGGTTCAAATCCCAATCGGGAAAGATGGATTTTTATATTTCCATTTTTTTCGCTCTGGAAACTAGGCAAAGCGCGGCGTTGAGTTACGCCACTTAAGACGCAATGCTTCGACATAAGTGGAATGCGGGGACGGAGAAAGCAGGGACTAAGCAACAGAGTGTCTTAACACTAGGTTCATATGGTTCCTGCAGTTCCCTCTGCCTAAAGAAGCTAAAAAAAAAGAAAAAGACAAATCTTTTTGCACATCGAAATAATCCAATAATTTATCCAGTGACCAGGGCTAATAAGTAGCAACTTAAAAAAATAAGTTGAGTCATTTGGAACATAAAATGTAATTAACGCAAATATAGTTTAACGACTTCATAGCAATCTATGAGTACCAAATGTAACGGTACTTTTAACGTCAATTTATTCCATATAAATTAAAAAGCTATATCTATTTTTTTTTTAATCTTTTAAAACTCAAATATTGACTGCTACTTTATGCAATTAAGCAAAACTTACCGATTTGAAGACCTACATACCTTTTGGATGGTAGCCAATCTCGTAGAACTATCCTATCGTGTATATCTCTCGCAGATGCACCAATAAATAATTGTGATTCATATATATATATATATATATATATATATATATATATATATATATATATATATATATATATATATATATATATATATATATATATATATATATATATATATATATATATATATATATATATATATATATATATATATATATATATATATATATATATATATATATATATATATATATATATATATATATATATATATATATATATATATATATATATATATAATGTGTACGTGTGTATGTGTGTGTGTGTGTGTGTGTGTGTATATTACATAACCCATTGTCAAGAGGCTTAAAACACATTATATATATATTTGAAAATCTATCTAAATCAAAGACCTTAAGGTTAAAGTTAAATTTCCATAATATATTATTGAGAAGTAAAACAAAAGGCCGGACAAAGGACCAAGATCAATATGATCCCTTTTGTGTTGTTAAAGCGATTAATTAAATTCCTTTTCTACTTCAATAGATGCTGCATATTTGAATCAGTGTAATAATAAATTTTGAATGAATTAAATTTTTCTACATCTTTTAATCATTTCTTTTCATATTTTCAGAATTTTATAGGACAGGATTCATAGAGAAATGCTTAACACTGAGAACCGTCTTGGTGCAGAGGCTTAAATCTGCCTGTTAACGCGACGATTTGAGGATTTAATTCCCAATCGGGAAAGATGGATTTTTCTATTTCCATTTTTGATAATTGAGTTACGTCACTTAAGACGCAATGTCTCGAAAATGGCAGAATGCGGGGACGGAAAAAGCAGTAAGTCTTCAATTATAGCCTCATACTACTGAACTTTTATTTTTATATTACAACGAGATTTATGCTACTTCAACATTTTTAGGGCATACGTTATTACAATAGTAATGACTGTGTATGATTAATAGTAAGTGAAGTCCTGATAAGTAATCCAAATAATCTAATTATAATTAATGACAACATTAATCACGACGTAAAGTACACAATAATTTATATGTTATGCAAGTTAATAATTCAAAATTTACAATATTCTCTTTTAGTTAAAATAAATATGGTACATATTTAAAAGGTAAATTCAAATTCAAATTCAATAATATAATTTTTTTTCAAAATGAGAATACACAGTTCGCTAAATGCCTCAGACCTGAGAAGAGCCGACGCAAGAAACTCAGCGGGACTCTTTTTAATAAATTTATTTAGGTAATTATGAACAAAGCCTTAGAGAGTCACGTTATCTTTTTAATGCGGTCAACATACAGCTTAAAACGTCCACTATCAACATATGGAACGCTGCGCTAAGAGGATTTTGCAGCATCTGTGTTGCTCTTTTCTGTGGTAGCTTATTATTTATAAACAATAACATTATTGTCAAACTTTTACTGTATAAATAATAAACTAGATTCAAACAATTTATTTATATTAATTAATGATAGCAAATTATTCAATTTGCGTACCTCAATAAATCTTTATATATTTTATTGTCAATGTTTATTATTAATGTCAAGTACATGTACATATTTAAAGTTTGTTTAGGTGGAACATTAATGTTATCTTTTTATGAAAATTATTAAACGGTCTCACGTTTTCTATAAAAATATGTTTATTATTCACGAACAAGAAAATGATTAAAAAAAGACTATAAAAGGCGTTTGATATTCTAAAAACAATAAGATTTCATAAATATGCTATAAATGTGGATAATAATAAATTTTATAAACGATTTTCATCTGATTGAATTTTTTTCTTACAAAGTCTAGCGGCCAGTTATATTTAATAGCTGAATGATTTTATAATATTGCTGACATAAAAAGCTTTTTAAGTGTGCAGTTTATAATGTAATTTAATATATGCCTAGGTAAATAATTAAATTAACAATATTCTTTAGAGATACGTGGAATCCTTTTCAATTTTCAAAACAACACGACAGCTCACTTTGTCCTAATTTGGATATAAAAAATGCAGATCTAATATTTATTTTTTTTTTTTTGAGCAGAAAAATTATATAAAATGTCTGTAAAATAAAGTTTTCACAACTTGTCTAATTATTTTTTATTTTAAACTAGATTGTATCTTCCGGTTACAACTGCAGGGAGAAATGAAAACTAAGAATTGTTTATGACACTTTGTAAGTGCTTGATGAAACCTTTCTTCATAGACGGCTTACTTATAAGTTCCTTTTAATTAAAGTACTAATTCATGTGAGTCAATTGCGTCGTATGAACAAAAATGTATCAGAACAAGCTCTTTAGATTTAAAGTAAAAAAATTTGAAATACAAGTTTTTGTACCAATTTTCTAACAAGCAAACTGATCAATACTTTCTGTACTGTTTCAGCATTGCGTGTGATAAATATCGTTCGGGAACGTGCAGTTGTGACCTCAATAATTATCGTCCATAACGAATGCAACATACACGCTAGTTAATTGTTAAGTTTATAAGCTATAAAACTGTAAAAAAAATGAGATATATATATATATATATATATATATATATATATATATATATATATATATATATATATATATATATATATATATATATATATATATATATATATATATATATATATATATATATATATATATATATATATATATATATATATATATATATATATATATATATATATATATATATATATATATATATATATATATATATATATATATATATATATATATATATATATATATATATATATATATATATATATATATATATATATATATATATATATATATATATATATATATATATATATATATATATATATATATATATATATATATATATATATATATATATATATATATATATATATATATATATATATATATATATATATATATATATATATATATATATATATATATATATATATATATATATATATACCCTTCGCAAATGAACATTTTCCCTACTTCATCCGCAGCCATGTAGACCTAGATCATTACACTGCCTCCACTGTGTTATATGGTTGAAACTACGTAATCCAAGTGCCATTATTCGCCTTTACGTCGCCTCAGGAACGTCACACCTGGCGTTCCAAATATCTGCAAATTCAAAAAATTGCACACATCACAAAACTTCATAACATTAACTTTATAACATTAGTAATTATAAATAATTGTGATAACAATTACAACAATGATCGTTGTAATTGTTATCACAATTATTTATAATTACACTTAATTGGTAAACTAACCTCAAAGTTTGATTCATCAGACTACAGCACTTTGGACCAATCCTCCTCAGTGAAATATTGATATCTCATGGCGCAATCAATTTGATTTTTACAAGGTTTTCTAGAGTAATTTCGTATCTTTTTGGCATGTACCACGTTTACGCTAACTCTTGCAAATGCAGACTGTCTAAAGAATAAAAAGAAATTTTGACGAAAAATTAATATTTTGTACTTGACGCACCAGATGTTTTATGACTTTTTAAATATGCCACCCATTGATTAATATAGTGGTTTATATATATATATATATATATATATATATATATATATATATATATATATATATATATATATATATATATATATATATATATATATATATATATATATATATATATATATATATATATATATATATATATATATATAAAGTTTTTATAACTTTATGGTGCTCTATTAAGGCATTAAAAAAGCATACATGAAATTACGTAACGGATCGGGATTATTCGTATTTAAACATATTTTCCTCAGTATTTACTATTATAAACAAAATATATTTTACTCATTATTTTTTAAGAGATAATGTTACTTTAGGCAACATTTACAAAAGCAAATTGAAACTATTGCATTAAAATCCAGAAATAAGAGCATGTGGAAATAGTCCCAGATAAATACTGGTTTCGGTTCAAACTTTAAAACGTTTCCAAATTTAAGCTAGAATGTTTTTCAAGTACTCATGGATTAATGATTGGACATGGATGAATGATTACTGATGGATTAATGTCGACGTTGCAGACACCAGAAGTGTATATCTAATATTCCTATATATATCATACCCATTTCTGTGTATTATTTATAAATAAATAATTAAGAAATATTTACAAATAAATATAATAATAAAAAAGTTATTATCCCTCTTACTCATTAAATATTGAAATGACATTTTTTTCATGCTTCTAGCTAATAACTTGGCTTAAGATTTCCACAATCCGCTCTTTCTTTTATTTAATATTTTAAAGAATTGTGTCAGAAGAGACCATTGCGGAATTAATAAAGGTTAATTTATTGTACTGTAAATAAATATATATTTTCATCGAAATTAATGTATTGTATTTTTACTAGCTTCACGCTTTATCCCGCACATAGCAGGGCAGCGCTAATACCATATCTATAATGATAAGTCAGAGCTAAATCTCTCGATAATTTGGGCTGGTGGTAACTACTGTGATTCCTTGGATAGCACTTTGGATCTCTTGGATATCTTGATCTTGGGAGAAAGAGAATTATCGTCTACTGTATTGATACGAATGCTCATATATTTCTTTCATATTGTAGACCCTCCATGCGAAGTCTAAAATATAGCATCAAGTATAAATTGGTCAGGAGGTTGAAACTCTATAACAAGAACAAAGTAGATTTCCACGTTCCATTGAAACCAATTTAGAAGCAACGATAACTATTCCTCTGGGAAAAAGAAATCAGATACGCGGGGTCAGCAGTTCTTATCAAGTTTTTATAAGCTGGCTTCTTATTTTGTTATTGCTTTAAAAGTGTGAAATAAATGTTTATAAAAATGTATGTCAATTTAATGAATAATTACGTAAACGATACTACATAGCCGATTACTCACGTCCATATAATTGAAGAATAAATATTTAATCGACATGCACTTTACCAGCAAAGTGTATGTCGATTTCGGACAGTAGGTCAGTAGTAGATATATTTAATAAAGCTAAGTGTACTGTTAGAGAAATTATATTATTAGTGAATAAATAATAAATATAAGGAGATTAATTCTTTACATTTTAATAGTATAGATGTACATTGCATGCGTTAAAATACTTGGATACGTGGCTTGTGTGTAATGTTTTCTATTTTCTATTTAAGCATAAAATTAGTATTTTTAATTTAGGCATAAAAATTTTAAAAGTAATGTACGTAATATAATGTACTAATAACTTTAGTAGCATAATTTTATACTGTACTATACTAGACTACTTAGATTGTAACTTCAATTAGTTATAGTGTTATAAGAATATTTCTCTTGCAACACTATATAAGTTAAAAGAAATATTTTTCCTCTAGTTAAACAGAGGAGCTTCAGATAAAGCTGATCAGCTTAAAAATAATTAAAACTATATCTAGTATAAAAATAACGTATCTTTTATAAAAACGTGACTGAAATATTTTATATTTCTATTTTCTTTATTGTATTATATCTAAGTTGGTATAGAGAGATGACAGTATTAACGCACTTTTCTCAATTTTTGCCCATTTTTGAGGCATTTAGTATTCAGTAGCGAAATTGATTCTGGATTTTACCTTAGCCTTACAACGTAATTCAAAATACTCTATCGTACAATTCCCCAATGGGACTGTTTAACGAAATATATGACTGTAGGCAATATACATAAATATATTAATAATTATATTAATTCACTTTTAAGCACACAAACACTCACAATAAGACTACTCAAGTATTCACTTGGTCACGAGTGTGAAGGCAATACAAAATGAAAAAGAAAATTCTTTACCATTTATAAAGAAACTCAAACGAAAATGCTATTTATTTAACTTGGATAACCTATATTTATTATCGAGCATATCAACTTTTACAATTATATTCGAAATTTGCGAACTGGAAAATAGGTGAGCAAAATGATTATTGTTTGGTTCAATTTTTTTTGTTCAAGGTTAAAAAAATATAAAATAATATAGCTACGTTCAGACATAAGTATTATTTTAAAAACAAATATCTTATTGATTAGTAAATATTATGTGAAATTAATATTTAATTTTATATAATGCAATAAATTTTGTACCTAAAACACAGCAAGTTTAAGTACTAATTAACGTTTACAGCAAACAAACGAAACAATGACACAACAAGGTAACTATAATAACAATACTGATTGTTTGTATATAACACAAGCTTAAACGTGTACATTTAAGATTATATAAGTATATAAAAGTCTATTTATTTATTTTGTTATCTTTTCAGTTTTTATAATATATGCACATGCATTGAATACAAGCAATATTGAAAGCAAATATAGCGTATTACCTCAGTAGAAAAAGGAAACTAAAATACTAATATACTATTAGAAACACAAGATAGTACTTATAGCAATTTAATTTACACTCATTAGTAAATAAGATCAATTATCAAGAAAGAAATATTATTTAATTTGCTCAGTATAGTCAGCTCATTTTGCCAGTTAGTAGAGGATTTTAATGAAAAACCCAAGTGTTTTGAACCATAGCGGTTTAAACTACATTCCATATTTCAAAAGGAAAAAACAGAACCCATGAAGAATTTTTTCATTGTTTCTTTTCTTGTCCGTCTGTCAAGACCATTTTCTCTAAATTGTGTAGTCCATTATGCTGAACTTCACGTTTTATATCGCTGACAACAGGATAGACAGAGGGGACCGTAGGAACCATGGGAACCTATTGGTTCACTCTCACTTTTCCGCCTTTCGAGGCAGAACTCAAGGGAACTCAAGGTGAAACTAATAAGTTTTAAATTATAATTGTTAATAAGTTAATGATTTATAGTATAAGCCTAAAAAAATCAAATACATATGAAAATTGAACGTAATCATGAGAGACTCTTACTATTTTTTTTTCTATAGTTTTTTTTTAAATGAGCGTATATAACAACGGCATTAAGTTTGCTAAATACAACTACTAATTTAACTAAATTGGTAATTTATAAGACCTATATATATTTACAATCGCCAATTTAAACTTACCAATTTTTTGTTAGAAGAAAGATCACAAGATTGGTAAATCGAATCGAAATGGTTCTTTGAAGAAAGATTATAATATAAAAACTATATTATAACTTTTTATTTTTTATACTGTATAAGAATAATTAAATAATTATTGTGACTTTATTATGCGCAATATATCCGTAGTCTACATAAAATGTATTTTTAAATTTTATATTTTCTTGAAACAGCATAAATTTATATTCTCAGTAGGGATATTACTTTTCACAGCAACAAGACTATATGCAGACAGTGAGAAAATTCCGTTTATGAATAAACGAATATCATCGCTATTTTCTTGAACATGTGCTTTGCTGTACAATGCCGACGTAATGATATTCATTCACCCATTTATACGTAAAATATCCTTCCAGAAGCCGTTCTGCGTCGTTTGTATTATATTGGCCTCATTTCTTCGAATAAACTTGTATTATGAAAGAAGTATTTTATAATTATTTCTATATTTATGTACACATTAAATTTTTAAACTTTGGTTGATTACGTAGTAGTAAGTTGGTGTAATTTGGATCTCACCACGAAATTTTGAATTGATGGTAAGTATAGGATGTGGAGAATTCCGTCAGTAGTTAGGTTTAGGATTTTCTTAACTAAATCTATCATTATGATAATTTTTTAATATTTGTTTTATTTTTTAATATTTGGATCAACTCTTATATGATATAGAAATATGTTTGCCTAAGTATATACAATTATTTATTACGTAAATTAAAATTATTTTTTATATAATAACAATTGCACCTTATTATTCTGATACCTTATTACAAAATCTCAGAATAATAATAAAAAGTTAAAATCAACATTTAAATACATGTTTAGCATTTAATACGAATATATTTTTACTGTTTATTCATATCTTATGAGAAACACACAGAAACCTGGCCCAGATATCAGATAAAAGAAGTAACTGTGTAACACAGTAACAATGCAATCACCATAATTAAACTACATATTGAGCTTTACAAATTCACATAATAATCCCACAACGTCAGTGCTGTGGGGTAGTACATATGTGATTACACGTTGGTAGTGAGTTCAGTGCCCACTCAAAAATTTGACACTTAGTACGAAAAATGATATATGTAAAATGATTTAATTTTCCACTTACCACATTGGACCATTTTCGACCATTTTAAATTATTTATATTAGCTTCATGCTTTATCCCGTATATAGCAGGATAGGCAGAGCGAACCGTAGAAACCATGGAAATCTATTGTAAAGACACTTCGTTCCCCGCTTTCCGCCTTTTCGAGGCATTACGTGTTTAGTGGTGAAACTCAACACCGCGCTTTCGCCACGCCTCTGCTTCACGGCGGTTCTCAGCACAAGCAACATTTGTAATAGAGCCTTTACTAAGTATTCTTCGTTATATATTTATTTTATATTTACTATACTGTACATAATAAAATACAAAACAATACAATATATAAATTGTATATAGACGTAACTGTCAATTAGTTTCTGCTCTGCTTGCTAATACATCAGCATAATTTACTCTAATTACATCTAAATAATAGTGTTGAATATTGGTGGTTAATTAACCAATATTAGTATAATAAAACAATTTACCATGTAATCGTGATAATAATAAAAATTCAATACAATTATTTTTTTTTTATATTATTAATTTAGTATTTATTTTAATTAAAACATGCATCGTAAGGCATACATATATCGCGGTTACGGTGATGGATTTCTTGTTGGCATAATCAATTCTCTACTTTCTATGCATTTATATAAATTTAAAACAGAACAATTTCAATGTGTGTTAAGCTATTTTTCCTTGACTATAATATAAGTTTAAAGATATTTACACAAAAATATGCAATATAATTGACAATTTTCTTAAAAGCTTATTACCATAATGACAACTAAAGTATAATAGTATGTTTTTTAAACGCTAACGTACGTAAAGATTTATGACCCTCAAAAATTTCATCGAACTTATTATACCCTATCTGGTTCTTGGGCATAATGCTGAGAGCAGAGTGTGTGTTAACTACTACATTTGTAGTAGTAAATTCTGTCGGTATACATTGTTATATTTGTTATACACTGTGACTGTACGTGTAAGCTTACTATTAAATATGACTAATGAAACGGAATAATCTCATTAGCGCGCCGGAAGTACGTCTCGCTAATTAACCGGAGTTGAAAACAAATATTAAAACTTCAAAGACTAATTATTGCCAGTAACAAATATATTGTTTAGTAGACAGCTTTTATAATATGATTATTTATATTACAGTAATATGATCTTATTTTATATAATTATAATAATGTTTCCGTAGTGTGTGCAGTATCTATATTTTGCTTTATTTTTCAGTCAACATTCTAACCCGTTTGGTAAAAAAATTCGGGATCCTAAATTTCCTGACTTAATTCGGGACATTGCATGATCGTAAAACTTAAGTTCACGTTTTGCCTCAGCAAAGCTTACAAACAAATACAGTAATTTACTATCTTGAGAAAAAAATATTTGGCTCATTGTTCCGTGATTCATAGCATTTTGTAATCCTAGCCTAGGCCAGCATTAATATAATAGGATATCTTCTTCTTCTTCGTTCTTGTTAATTTTTTGACTACCATGCCATTGATAAGCAACCATTCATGAAGAGTGGCATATGAATTTTCAGTTTTTCAATCTGAATATTATCTAATTCTGTGTTTTAAGAAACTGAAACTTAAACTGACTTAGCTTCCTTAACTATCTCCTATTTTATATTTCCTATTTGTTTACTATCTGGCACAGTCTGATCAGTTCAGTTTCATAAATAGCCTGCCCTATCAAGTTCAATCCACTTTCCGTTGTACGACCAGCCGTTCTATAGAGGTAACATCATGTCTAGAGACATAGCCAAAATATTGTACTATGTTCGACAAACACCTAGTGATGCCGAGTTCTTCGAGTACGGATATGTCGATTCAATATACCGAGTATCAGCTTCCAGTAGTAAATTTCTAGACGTACAAAAGAAAGAAAAGTGGTCCGCCTTACTCAGTTTTAAAACCAACTCAGTTGTAAACGTATGAAAAAATCTGTGATGATGTTAAGTTGGTTGATTTGCTGAAACGCCTGAAAAGTGTTATAAATTTCAGTTATCTGTGAAAAGATTACAAAAATAAAGCCCTCAAATTTTTAATGACAACTCATATTTCAGCCAGCGCATAAAAATAAATTTATATAGTACTTTTATCGTTAAAAGAAGAAGCGATTGCTATTACTGCGATTCAATATTATAATAGATTCATTCATTTCTAAAACATAACATTTTTTAATTATTTGCAACACTTAAAAAACTTAATGTTAATGAAGGATAGGACACAGCCTAAAACTATTTTAATGAAGGTGACAGTTAATGTCGTTTAAGGGGGCCGTAAATCTGAAGCGATATACACTTGCACAGTAAGTCCATGAAATAATACAGAATTCTTTCTTTTTTCTATAGAAATTAAAAAATACCAGTGAGGGCTCTAAAGGTGTAGTGAAAATATAACCACTTAAAACAATAAAATAATATTTTATTAATAAAAACTGTAAACTACTTTAGTTTACTATACATAAAACGTAATTAAAGGCTTTCTTATAGTATTTTAATAAACAGTCATTTAAAGTTACACAGTTTTAATAAAATTATTACAGCCTTCATTTATAGTTTGACAAATTATTAATAGATTTTATTTGCACATATAATGTCTTTGAGATAAACCGATGTTTATATCAAACATATTGATATGTGCAAATAAAAATATTATAGGCAATAAGAATTATTGTATGAAAGTATACAATTCTTAGTAGTAAGTGGCTTATAGTAATAAAATTAAGGTATTGTAGCTACACACTAAAAACGTCGACGTTCTAAAAATACGATCATGTCTACCGTACAGAGCTTTAAAAGCTCAATAGCGAGCTTTAGTGAAGCAAGTCTCTTATACTGTTACATTTAAACCTTTGATAGTTGATGTGAATAACCGAGCTTAGTTGCAAAGTAAAAGATCACTTTAGTTGGAAAATCTTATCAAAATATTTTGTGTAAAATATATCAAGCGATTACAGATTATTTTCTTTTCTTTTTCTATTTGTACATATATATAGATATATTTTCAATTAGCTCCTAGAATAAGCAACGACTGTAAATGAGAGACAATACTAATGTGTGAATGTATGTACATGTGTACAGTAACATAACATTTGCTTTAGTACAAGGTAAATCGTAATTGTTTTGATTGACCTTAATTGCTCAATGTACCAAGAAGATGAATATATTTTTCTTTATAAATAAAAATTTATATAATATTTTTTTTTTGCGGCATATATAAGCAAAATGTTTAATTCGATTCTATTTCAAAACATTAATAAAAAGTTGTATTAGTAATTTATAAAGAATTGTGTTAGTAATTTGTATATTACACGTAAGTTTTTGAGATCTGGATGGTTAAAGATTACAAAAAGTCATCCCTATACATTATGCCAGAGACATACAAATATAATAATTAAGATTATTTCTTTTTAACCGTAGTACAATATTAAAATATATTACAAATGAGGTTCGCTCTGGCTACTAGACAAAGCGGGGCGTTAAGTTCCGCTGCTCAACACGTAATACTTCGAAAAGTGGAAAGCAGAATGGTATATCTTAACACTACAGTACCCACAGTACCTGTGGTTTCTTCTCTCTACCATGCTATAAGCGGGAAAAAGCGTGAAGGTTTAAAAAAAGGAATATAACAAATTACATCCACAACACAAAATAATTCATTATCAGGGTAGCCCCTCACTCGTCTTATGTGCTTTGCGTCGGCTGAGTTAATTTATTAACTTTTTAAACTTTTCTTTTTACTAGCAATCCACCTTCGCTTTGTTCAGAGAATTTCAAAGTAAAATTAATTTTATTTGATATCATAGACCTTTTAGCAAGTTAACTTAATTATTATTTAACTTTTTCTATGATTTAGACTACAAAACATAGTATAGTGAGAAAAATATACAAAATTTGATTATTTTTATAATTTTTAATACCATCATATGTTGTACGTTGTACCAACGTAATATATCAATATGTCACTTTAAGCTGCTCCAATTGGCACTGGATTGATCTTGGCGCGACCTACCCCATCTGCGATATAGATGAATAAGCTTGGTTTAGGTAGTTAAGCGTTATTATCGATAATATACAGACAATAGTAATATAGATAAAAGTTATTTATAAATACTTTTTATATATACTGAAAGAGTAAAGAGGAGTAAACTGACGTAATAGTAGTCATGGGTTCCGTTGCCACTGGTCTCAACGAAATATGTTAATTTAATTGCTTTGGTAATAAGATAAAGCGTGATGTGTTCCACAACTTAAAACGCAATATCTCAAACAATTCTAACTATACTTGTATATACTATATATATATCTTAAAATACCGAGCAATTTTTATTTCTGTGTTAAAAGCTACTTACAAATGTACTGCATTAAGTAAGCACGAATTAAATTACTTCAAATCAGATGAGGCGTGAAAAACTAAATTTCTATATTTGTGTCTAAATGACACTGTTAATAGAGGAAGCGACAGGTCCAAATTTATTAGAGCTTATACCATAATTCGTTACGTATTAAAGAATTGTATGGTTACATTACTATTAGAAACAGAATAAGAAAATATAAAATTTTAAAAAGTATTCAAGAGAATTACATTAAAATATTTTGTTTATATCTAATACCTTAAAGACCTAAAATATTTTTTTTTTGATGAGCCTAACTAGTCAAAATATGGCTAAAATGTAAAAAATAAACAGGCGGAAAAAATTGTATATATATATATATATATATATATATATATATATATATATATATATATATATATATATATATATATATATATATATATATATATATATATATATATATATATATATATATATATACTAGCTGACCCGGCAGACTTCGTACTGCCTCATCGATAAAAAAAAACCTAATCTTTTGTATAAAATCATTTTAAAACAAACAAATCGTATTTAATAAAAAAGCCATATTTAATAAAAAAGCATTTATTGAATAAAGCATAAAGATTTATTATTATTTTCGATACATCATGTTGCTTACTTAGAAAACAGAGTTTACCTGAAATACTGGCTATTTATAAGGTTTAAATTTGATATTCACAGACACACACTGTTAAAATACAGTCTGTTAATTAATTTAAAGCTTTCTCATTAACTATACTTTTTGTTTTGTTTTGTGGTGCGTAAATAAACAAAGAAGACGGTTTTCCGACGCGCGAACACGCGACGTATAATTGTCCATGCGCGAAACAGGGAAACTCCAAGTTGATTCCACAAACTTCTAACGGCTGTCCTTGCGATTTATTTATGGTCATCGCAAAGGCCAGACGTACTGGAAATTGTAAGCGTTTAAAATCGAATGGTAAGTCCATTGGAATCATCGGTATCCGCGGGATCAAGACATCCTCTCCTTTATATTTTCCTTTTAAGATTGTCACATCAGTGAAGTTATTCATCAGTCTTTTCACAGCCAGTCTTATTCTATTGCATAGTCGAGGTTGATTAATGTTACGGAGCATGATGACGACTGATCCTACTTTTAACTGCAAATTGTGAGGTGGTAATTCAGGCAATTCCAGTGTATTTAAAAGCTCAGTGGGATATTTGATTACGTCATCCTGGTTCATTACGGTGTCGACTGATTTAAAGGAAACCAACTGTCCTGGATGAAAATTCTGAATGGTCGCATTAAGATCCTCGACATCTTTATTTTTCGCTGCTAATATTGCTCGTTCACCCAGCCAATTATGGTTATTGAACTTTTGCGCTATATCTGGGAAAACTCGCTGAATAAGCTCCACTTTTGAGTCTGTGATGTGACAGAAATCTGTAGGTAATGTGATGAATCCGGTCGAGGTGTCCACTGCAACTTTATTATTTCCAATGTCTAACAACTGCTTCGCAAACACATTTGCAGTTTCATCTTGTTGCAAAAATACTCGCACGTTAGTTGTTAAGTGGAGTGTCTTTACGTAATGCCACAAATTTGATCATTTTAGGCATGCATTTAGTTGATCAGCAACAGTTGATCGGAGAATAACTGGAAGAGTCTGACGAAAATCACCAGACAACAGAATCATGGCCCCACCGAAAATATTTTGGTTGTCACGAAGATCTTTCAACGCTCTGTCCAGTGCCTCCAGTGACCTCTTATGGGCCATTGTGCATTCATCCCAAACAATCAATTTGCATACCTGTACGATCTTGGCCATTGCGATATTTTTGGCGATGTTGCAAATTGGTGTGTCGGTGATATGCATGTTTAGTGGTAATTTCAAGGCAGAATGTGCAGTTCGCTCGCCTTCTAGCAGAGTTGCAGCTATTCCAGATGAAGCCAATGCTAGAGCAACATCATTTCGCGTTCTGATCCTCGCCAAAAGCAATGAAATTAAAAATGTTTTTCCGGTTCCTCCGGGAGACAAATCTTTTGGATTCGAGGGGAAACATGTCGATATGATAATCGCAAACAATGTATGAATTTGATGCGGCGATGAAGATATTACGGAATCCTTGAGCGTATCATCCCAGTGTGAATCGTTCTCAAGTAAATGTAATAGTTGACATATATATATATATATATATATATATATATATATATATATATATATATATATATATATATATATATATATATATATATATATATATATATATATACAATTTTTTCCGCCTGTTTATATATATATATATATATATATATATATATATATATATATATATATATATATATATATATATATATATATATATATATATATATATATATATATATATATATATATATATATATATATATATATATTTATATATATATATATATATATATATATATATATATATATATATATATATATATATATATATATATATATATATATATATATATATATATATATATATATATATATATATATATATATATATATATATATATTTCATCGCTTAAATGTTATTACAAATATCCTAAATCAACATTAAATTTGCTGCTAATAACTTATAGACATTGCTAACTGATGAAAACCGCTTCCCAGGTAGGTATTTGCCTCGAACAAGCTTTGTAATAATTAAACTTACTCCGAAATTTAATTTGAACTCACTCTAACACCGATTTAATGAAGTTTTCAGTTATGATTGATTTTGGATATTGGTGAGGCTTGCAAGACTATAATTTAAGTACGACACAAGTACAATATTGTTTCTATACTTATAAGTTTTGGATATTCAATAGTATTGTAAACATTTTAAGGGATCAAATATTGTATTATATTGAACACGTCAAAACTTGTTTTGATATGAACACGGAAATACAAGGTTATTTTTTGATCGACTATTCTGATATTCTTTAAGATATTATTTAATGTAGTATCAGTATTCAGGATATCCATTTGAAGTTCTGAAGAATCCATATGCTAAGGTAAAGTGTAAATGAAACAAATATTTTTTAAATTAATTCCATTTTAATAGTTTTTCTTTAGTTGGTATCTGATTTCAAGAATTGGCACCATTGAACAACATTCATGGTTTTTAAGACACAAAATTACATGTTAACTAGATAAACAATTATAAATACATACTTCTCAATTTCTTCTTCTGTCTCAACAAACCAAAGGAAACCTAAAAAAAATACTATTGCCTTTATTAGTGTATATTTGATATACTCAATATACTCAAGAAATACCAAAAATATGTTAAAATAAACTAGTATAAAAATGAAAATAAAAAATAATTTTATTCTAAAGCTATTATTACGTTTATATGAATATACCAATATGCATCTCACAACGGACGTGTGTCGTTTAGGGGCTCCATCTGCATACTGTGCTCACCTTGCTGAAAAGAGATGCTTGTAATTTGTGAGAAAAGGCAAGATATACCTAAACTTGAACTAGGTCACTTTAATACACGTATATTATTATATAAGTGATCTAGATAAACTTAATGATACCTACTACACTTAATTTCAATATAAATTAAAATTTTTGCTTAAATTTTTAATACTAAAAATAAAAATTTAGTTCAAAACTTTGTACTTTTTTTTAACTTCTGTTAGGCAGAGGGAACTGCAGGAACAATACGAACTTAGTGTTAAGACACTCCGTTGCTTAGAGTCTCTACTTTTGTACTTTTGTATTTTTACTTTTTTTTAATTGTAGCTTTTTTCGTTTTGTTTCGCTTAGTTGAAAATGTACACAAAAATCTTTCTTAATATGAGAAACAGTATAAAACCATGAGATATTTGGTACTTTGTCGTTCAAATCGAATATAATCCTTAACTGTAGAAGGGACATTGCTAAAGGGTGTAATAGTGATGGTAGAACTTGCAGTTTCAAATGGAAAAAAAATCCATAAAGGTTATAATTTTTGAATTAGCAATTAATTATTTCGTAAATCAAATAGATGTAAAGTTAAAATAGGTTTAGAAACAAGATTACAGCTACATGTTTTTTTATATATATTATCCGGGTAGGCATATGACTCCACTCCACCTGATGGTAAGTAGAAGTAGAGTCCAAACGCGAAGACGACTAGTACTGACAGCAAGAATGAGCTGCACTAGTCCTCCCACCCTCGCCATGCCGGCCCGCAAAATGCCTCTTCACGCCTCGTTTGAAGGCACCCAGGTTATAAGAGGAGGGAAACACGTGTGCTGGTAGAGAGTTCCATTTTTGGGCGGTGCGACAAAGAAAAGAGTTGCCAATTTTTTTTTGTGCGCGTTGGGATATATGTAGGAAAAGGGGAAGCAGGGATTAAACAGAATAATTCCTCAGAGCACTCGCCGTGATACAGTCGATAGGAAACGCACAGCGCCGCTATTTCTCGACGCAAGCGTAAAGGTTCAAGGGTATTTATGACCTTTACGTCGCCAATAATGCGGACTGCACATCGCTGCAACCGATCCAAGGCTTCGATTAAGTACTTAGCGGAGCCATCCCAGAGGTGTGAGCAATATTCAAGCAAGACTGCATCTGCGTTTTGTATAACAGGAGCAGTTGTTGTGACGTGAAGAAACGCCGTACCTTGTTCAGGACCCCAAGTTTCTGTGAGGCTGTTTTGATAACAGCCGGTATAATGAATGGATTAAGATCACAGCGAATGTCAATACCCAGTACGGCAATTTGGCTTTGTATCACTAGCGTAGTGCCACAGAGGGATGGAACAATGGAAAATGATGACTTTTTCGTTGTGAACGCGCATACCTGCATTTTCTTAGCATTGAACTCGACAAGATTATCAGAACCCCATTTGGCAATGAGTTCTAGTGTCTTATCGAGTTCAACAACAAGTACCTTCCGCTTCTCTTCAGTTTCGGCTCGTCCGGCTACTGCTCGTAGTAGCCCCCATGGATCACGTCGTGCGATGGTATAGATGAATATGTCTTGACATTAGGTATTGGAAGACAACGTAGGATCACACTCATAAACGACAAGTTGAGCCTGAATTAACTTAACAGCACTTTGCTATGTAACTACCCACAGTATTCTTTTGTCAACTCCTCCCAAGATTTTCCGGCCTTTACTCCATATATTTTCCATTCTGTCGCTAAAATTAAATATGTGCCACTGTGGAAAATATAAATTAGTTTGTAAAAGGCGGTATACATTCAAAATCAAGTCGGTTCGGAAAGCAATCTACTCTGATGAGTCGAGTAGTAAAACAATTATTTACTCACTACTCTGTCATACCTTTAACTCTTCTCTTTCTGTCAATTTTTTTCACAGTTTATTAGTTAATGGAGATTTCCTTTTGGACCCCTGTACATCAAATTGTCAAACCTTCTGTTTCTTGACTGAACGTTAACAATGCATGTTAGTCAGAATAAGCAGTCCTTATACTCTTCACTCAGTGCTGGGCTACCTCAAGGTTGTATACTTTCCCTATTATTAATCTTAAGCAAATCTAAGTTGTACTACCTTGGTAAAATAAAGCACCTCTCCAAAATTCACTGCTCTCTTCTACTTTGTCTATTGCTTGTTAAATGGAGATTAACGCGTAGTAATCAAGACATCATGAAAATGTAAGGAGATAAAAATAAATTTGTACTAAATATTAAAATATATCTTATGCAAAATATTTTTCCATTCTATCGCCGCCAGAACTTCATCATAAGATTTAATTGTGAATTGTGGAAGTGTCATCATATAACTCAAACTCATTAAATATCGAGTTGAACGAAATGTTTTAAATTGAGAAAGTAATCCTATCATCATATACATCTAACATTTAAGAAAAAAATGATTTAAATCAAATACGATTTAAATTATGATTTTTTTCAAAGAAAGATATTACGTTATATATAATATATATTTTACTGAAAGAAATATGTCTAAATGGAATATACAATGTTTACTTTTAAATAGAACTAGATTTTTATATAGGTATTATACGCTTTCCAGTAGAATATTTCTCTTTACTTTTAGCTTCAGTGTATCTACAATTAAAATAAAAGCCTTGAGTTTAAAAATAGAGCTCTATAAAATTGAGATGTGAATATCATTTAGCTTAGGTTCTGAGACAGAAATAAAAAAACAATACTGCGTAATACTATTGAATCTGTAAGATTTTTCTTAAATTTATGATATATAAATTTAAGAAGTTTAAAAATAAGTTATTTTTTAATTTGAATAGAGAAGAAAATTATTATCGTTTTCAGGTTTTACCCGACTTCGAATTTTTTTTAAATATGACTTTATTTGTCCTAACCAGTGTGACAAAACGATAAATAAATAAAAAATGCGATATTTCATTAACCCATAAATGCAAATTTAAGTAAGAATGGAAAATAAAAATAATATAATATTAGATGATTACAGTTTAGAATCACAAAAACGATGAATATGACAATATAATTGGAAAATTACAAAGCAAATTGCATCCACTGTAAGGTCTTGGGGTGGCATCGTTAATAGGACTAAATACGTATTTGTGATTCTTAGTCAATAGAAAGTTTTATATAATAAAACTATTTTTAAACAACTTTTGTGCTATTCTACATTTTTATTACTTCACGCTTTTTCTCGCACATAGGCAGAGGGAACCACAGTAGCTGTGGGAATCTAGTATTAAGACATTTCATTCCACTTTTCACCTTTTTTGCGTTGTTTTTGCGTTCCGTACTTGCCAGAGCGGAGAAAATTGATATAATATAATCCATTGTATGTCCAATATGGGACTATATATTTTTTAAATGTTAAAAACCTAAAACGTTGAAAATCTATATAGTTAAACTTTATTTTTCAACATCTTATTATTATTCAAAGTTTGTTGTGCTTGTAGTGGTTGCAGGTCCAAACCTTGGTATATCGATTATGCCAGTTTATTCTATTCTATCCTAGTTCTATTCTAATCTAAACATGGCATATTTAAAAGTAAGTTTCATGCTTGTACGAGACTGAACATCTGACGTGAGATGCATTATTGATTTCATTTACATATCCCTCACTTGGAAGGTTGCCAATAAATATAAAAATCTGAATATGTGAAAAATGGTATAGATTAAAATATTTTATATTTGAAATATAGTGTAAAAATATTTTGTAAATTACGTTTAATTAATGTTTATGTATTGAAAATTTAGTGGAGAAGGGGAAAAAGAGTGGTATAGCATTAAGTAACTTCTGATCCTGTCATATATATGATGTAGCATGAACCTTCTTATTTCTTTAGTAAAATTTAAGATATATACTTCAATTACATTTGATTTAAAGAAAATCGTGCAACTATGAGACCAAAACCATTATTCACCGTCATGTATGAATAAAGAAATGTTTTTTAAGGAAGAGTGAGAAATGTATCGATGACATATAAAATTCAAAGATCTGAAACATCTCCTGTGGAATTCTAAGAAATCATATGGTACGTGCAAAAACTATAGTATCAGGCATCTAATAATAAAAAAATTAAAAATACTAAGTAAATATTTCCATTTCATTTTCCAAAACTGGCCGCATTCTGTCATCATGTGTGCAGTATATTACAAACAAGGCCTTGCGACTATAACGAGTCTTTTATTTACAAAGCTTGCCGAAAAAGCACACAGAAATGTTGATTACGGATGCATAATAAAATTTTCTTTGAGCTGCATTATATGTGAGTAAACTATAAAACTTTAATATGAAGCACAATATTTGAACTCTATACTAAGACAATGTTTGTCTTCAAAGTAAAAATAATATTTATGTATATAAGTATCACACACATACTTTTTAAAATTTATTTTGGCTTTGAAGCATGGTAGAAACTACGTCAATCGCTTAAGCCCAACCGTTATGACAGTGTTTTTTTTTATGGGAAGGACAAGGCAAACGAGCGGTCAGGTCACCTGATGGTAAGTGATCAACGACGCCCACGGCCCTGTGTAACAGCAGAGGTGTTACAAGAGCGTTGCCGGCCTTTAAGGTGGACGTAGACGAGCTTTTTGAAGGTACCCATGTCGTATCAATCTGGAAACACTACCGCAGGTAGGCTAGGCAAACTTCCTACGGAACCGCACGCTGTCCGCAATTCCACGTGTCCAGATGGTGGGGATGATACTTTAATTTGTGTCGTACTGTGCGGTTAAAGAATTCAGCGGCAGGCACCAGATCAAACAGTTCTCCAGAACACTCTCCATGGTATAAGCGGTAGTGAACGCACAGCGAGGAAACGTCTCTACGCAGTGCCAAAGTGTCTAGCCTTTCACAGATATTTGGGTCCCCAACGATACGAACGGCTCTACGCTGTATGCGATCAAATGGTTCAAGTTGATAATGGGGTGCACGAGACCAGAGATAGGAACAATACTCCATGTGAGGCCGAACCTGGGCTCTGTACAGAGCCAATCGGTGTGCAGGAGCGAAGTACTGTCTCGCAGTTTCTTCGCGGCCAGCTTGGCCTTGCTATCCAAATGATCGCGATACTGACACTCATTAAAAACGCTACATTATTATATATCATTAAGTATGATGGTAGAGATACTCTTATCCATATATTATGAAACAAAAATATATAATAAAATATGCAATGGCACTGTGAGATTGTAATACTTAGGGACTCAATTTCCTCTGAGGAGAATTAATTGATAATAACTCATTCTCTGTTATATACTATTTATATATTTTACTATTTTATTTGAGTAGAGCAGCACTTACTTCCAACATTGTAATATTTCAGAGATGACCACACGATAATTCACAATATTTATTCATCTACAAAAAAAAATTCTACTATTTAGACGCTGTGGATGTTAAAATATATTTATCAATTTTATGATTTACTTACTTTTAAATTTATTTACACGACATGAAACACGAGTTGTCAAATAAATCAAAACAAAAATAGCAATACAGGAATATCAAAAAATACAAATTACATTTTCTCTGTATAACTTTTGTGAATTTGACGGGTTTGAGCGATTGTATCTCATATTGTCGCAATTCGTTATATCTACCTTAACTGGTTTCAAATTTTATTAAAGGATTGATTTTAAATGTGAAAAACTTAATGTAGGCTACATGACAGTCAAATTAAGTCAATATTATTGTTTTTGTATTTCTATTTTTACTCAGTTCTTATCAGGCATATTTTAGCATCCCGTTCTGTGATTTCCATGACGTTGACGATGAGAACAATTAAATGCTTAAATATGGCCTAACGCACTTTGCTACGGCGTAGCACATCTACATTTATATTTATTTAGTAACAGTATTCACAATACTCATTGGCGCTGGAAAGTATACATTTTGTACAAGTTTTCTATATTTATAAGAGGAAATATATTGACATACATCATATATGATTCCCAACAATAACTGTAGGTGAGAGCCAATCTTCCGATATGGTACGTATATCTTTAGAAATATTTTATAAATAAGTACACCAGACAGTGTTATATAAATACAAACTTTTGTGATATTATTGTTTTCTCCAATAAATATAGGAATACGTAAATATGATTTAGCAATATTTAAAAAACACCGATGATTATAAATTTGTTGATTGCAAAATATATTAAAGTTATTTTTTATATTTATAAGTTATTTATTGGTTTCATTGTTCTCTGATGTACATTTCAACCAACGAATAAAATGTTTTGGTTGTAAATTTTATTTTTTAACAATAAAAGATTTCAAATTTTACCATCCCCAAGTGTTAAGATAATAGGACGGAGTGCATCTGCGTGGGTAACCTACTAATACTTTTCTATTTTGCAGGTAAAAGCGTACTATGTAGTACAAAAAATATATTGTAACTTCTTTAGAATGTATGAATCGCCCAGGAAACACTTTCCCAGTATTTTAACTTTTGCATTGTTTATTAAGTGGTAAAACTCAATATCTATAAAAATATAGATATATAATAAAAAATTAAATTATAGATAATTATAGATATATCTATAATTTTATTTTTTTTTATAACTTAATATCGCCCTCTTGGCTGACTATCAGAGGAAATGAAAATATTTTACTTATAATCTAATTCACAAGGTGTTGCAATTACAGGTAAAAGCTGCGCTTCTGTGCCATTTCGGTCTTTTTAATTTTCTAAACCTAATTAATTTTATATAATTTATCAGAGAAACGATAATAAAATATAAAATTTAAGATCTAATATAACAAAACATATGTATATTATTGTACACTTATCCACTTAAATGGAAAATGAAAAGTGAATTCTAATTTTATAGTTCATGACGATATGTAAATATGTATGATAAATCTGTATTAAGTACACGCGTAGTACTCGCAGTGAAACAATGCATCATCGTGACAAATATTGCAAATTATTGAATTACTTAAAAAAAACATAAAAAATTAAAAACACAACGGGAAAAAGTGTTTTTTCTATTCTTATCGTGGATTTACTCTTTTAAAAGCATGAAAATATCTGATATATGAAATTATGGACTTAATGTACTCACTAACATTATAATAATTTCATCATATCATCATTGCAATAATATTCTCTGCAATTACTGCATAATTAGAGGAAAGAAATCATAATAAAAACATTAATTTAATATTATTGTATTATGTCGATGACTCTTGAAATTTTATTCCTGTGAAAACATTTTCTCTGATAGCAAAATTCATTTAAAACTTCAATATGTAATTAAACTAGACTTTCATATTCGCTTAGAAAGTTGCACCTGCTGTAATTATCTACGCTTCTGGTCTGAGCTTATATGTAGTTTTATATTAAAGTGGCTTTTAGAAAATTTTCAGATATCATTTTATAACTTTATAAATAAATTTCAAGTTCATAATGTTGCTCTGAAAATGCTAATTGGGCTTTTGGCATTTTATTTAATATATTTTCTTTTGCATTTTGAAATCATTTGTTTAGATTGATTAATAAAACTATAATTTATATATGAAAATAAATTCAAAAAACGTTAAGGCCGTAGTGGCTCTGTGTAAGAATGTGTGATTTTAAACCTGACGGTTGTGGGTTCACTTGGAAACATAATTTATTTTCCTCACCTTGGTAACAATGTCTTGAAAGTTGGAAAGTAACAACAAATTGTCACGGCACGAGACTTTCTATGTCTATCCTGCTATAAATCCAGGAAGTGTAAAGCTGTAAAAAATATATATAAATGATTTGCCAATAAAATCAGCTTCACTTACGTATTAATTAATTATAAACATACACCTAGTAACTTTACACGGGATGATACGAAATAAATGGAAACGTCTATATATGAAAATAACAAAACATCTGTATTTTATACTTTTAAAATGAGAACCAAGGCCAAAGCCTTGTTATTTCTAGAAAAGTAACAGACTTTCTTAAATAAATAATGTGTAGCCACTTCACGAGATTGCCACTGCGCGTTGAAATAAGAAAACTGGTGGGTCTTTTGAAGCTTTGTACGCTATTATAAAATTTTACTAACGCAACTTAAGTGTAAATTAAGCATATTTGTGCTAACGTTAATAAACTTATTTATAATTTATATTGGTCGTACATACGATATATATATATATATATATATATATATATATATATATATATATATATATATATATATATATATATATATATATATATATATATATATATATATATATATATATATATATATATATATATATATATATATATATATATATATATATATATATATATATATATATATATATATATATATATATATATATATATATATATATATATATATATATATATATATATATATATATATATATATATCGTATGTACGACCAATATAAATTATAAATAAGTTTATTAACGTTAGCACAAATATGCTTAATTTACACTTAATGTATGTTATTATAGATTCTGTCTATATATTCAAATTACATACATACATACATACATATCTTCACGCTCTGTCCCTAGCGGGGTAGTCAGAGAGAACGGAGCGCCAAACGCTGCGGTCCCTGCATACCTCTTTCGCCTCGTCCACTGTCATTAACCTCTTCATACATGCTCTCCGGGGAGTCCTCATGCTTTTTACGTGACCTTCCTCCAGTATCTTCGATACTGTGTTTTCGAAAGTCAACCGAGGTCTCCCCTTACCTCTCTTAACACACATTTTTCCATCGTATATCTTTTTTACCATTCTTTCGTCACTCATTCTTTCGACGTGCCCAAACCACCTGAGCACATTCTTTTTCATTTGGAGGACGGAGCTACAAATATTCAAATTCTTAAAACAACAAATCATCGTTTACGGGAACAAAACGATCCTATAGGAAATTGTATGAATTAATCACTTGACGTTTTGTAAAGCTTAATAATACTTCAGAAATTACAAGGCTTTTACTTTGTAATTTCCAAACATGAGGATGTACCATACATGAGGATTGAAACTTAAACAGGGAATAACTGCAATAATGTATGTGTGTATATTATAAGGACTAAGCAACGGAGTGTCTTAATACTAGATTCCTGCAGTTCCCTCTGCCTACCCTGCAATATGCGGGGTAAAGCGTATATATATATATATATATATATATATATATATATATATATATATATATATATATATATATATATATATATATATATATATATATATATATATATATATATATATATATATATATATATATATATATATATATATATAAAAATAATATTTTTTAATAAAATTTATAATATAAAAAAATTATATTTTTTTAGAACTATCCTAGAGACGTAGCGTAGGTATATCTCTTATAACGTGGATCACGACCTGACGGAGGTCGCCAGAGTCCGACGGAATTTTTTTATAAACCAAAGATATACAAGAACTTAATTTTCGCTAATCGACAGAGCTTCGCGTAAATGTTGTTTGTATAGAACATGCATAATAAGAGTACTTTGTGCACTTTGCGTTAAAAACCTTGAAAGTGGACGTAACGGTTGTAGGTTCACTTCCCAGTCGATTTTATTTAATACTGTTATTTTTTGTTATTTATAAGTGATTTCCTTAGGTATCGTTTGTATCAATAGCAAGAAATATGTTAATTTGAATATATTGTTTGTCCTCTTATTTGTCCTCTACAAACCTCTCTTTTGCATAATGCTACGGAGTTACTTTATTATTATAGAAAAAGGAAGTAAAGACATTTATAATTTTTTTGAAAAGGCAGTAGACATCTGGTATCAATTTCACAGATTTATGTAGTGCTGAATTTCCGAAGTAATTACGAAACATATTTGTGAAACTGCTAAAAATCAATACCTGTGGCTATGAACAAGTACACATTGTGACTTGTAGAGGGCAGTGTTCACATTTATTTATTAAACTAACATATTTTATGGTAATAATTGTATCATTACGTAGTTTTATAATTTTCAATTCAATTATTCAAGTATAATGTGTTGAATAATAAATATAAAATATCTGATTGTCACTATCATTACAAATGGATCATTACATTTGTGAAAAATAATATTTTAAATAAAATCATCTCCTTCAGACTCCTGAAAGGGGAGAGGGGAAACGGCATCAGAGCATTGCCCTCTGGCCGTGGTGTCTCTCGGCCATGACTATGGGCGCGTAATTGGGTTGGGCCTAGGCCCTTGGTCCAGTCCCTTTGCAGAAAGGGGCGGAGAGAATGAAGTATCGGTGGGGGGGGGATGGACTGCGGGCCAGGGCGGTCAGTCCAGCTGGGTGGAACTTCTTTTTCAGAGGAAGCCCAGCTTAGACGACCAGCTACCTTAGCAGCAGCTCAGGAATAGAGGGAGGGGGAGGGAAGGATATCCCTAGGGAGTCATCGTCTAGGGGCAGAAGGACAGGTGTGCTACGGTGCGATGTCTCGGATATCGGAATATCCGGGCCACGACCACTAAGACGTGTCCTTTGAGGCTCTTGATACGGAGATCGCGCTAGATGGTAGCGTTGGATCAAGGCACCCCGACCACACGCCTCATGCAGACGTTCTGCATAACTTGCAGCAAATTGCACTAGTGAGTGTGTATCGCGCTATTAAGTGAGTACCAGGCCGGTGCAGCATATGTCAGATGCAGCCTGACATGTCTTATAAATGGTCAATTTTTTTCGGAAAATGGGTCGCAGGAGTTTCCTTACCTGGGCAGTCATTGTCAATTGCCTGTCAATAACCACTCCCAGGTAGGTAGCAGTCGGAGTCCAGTTAACCTCCGTGTCGTTTATGGCTAGTGGAGGAGGTTTCTGGTGTTGTCTCATGAAGCAGACGGCTTGAGTCTTTTGCACATTTAGCGAGAGCCTCCACTCCGCTAGCCAATCCGGCAGGAGGTTCAGCGCGGCATGTGTCGTGTTCAGCGAATTGGTCAGGAGCGCTATCACCAGAGCGCTATTACCAGAGGCAATTTGACAAGGCTGAAGCATTTTAACTGTGAAACTGCTGCTACTTGAAATTTTTACCAACATCAGGAATATCTTGTGAGATCTTATGTTTTGAGGATTAAAAACTTAAGAAGATATTTCACTTGTCGGGTAATATTGTTAAAAGACGTTTGAATTGTTTAGGATACGATGCAACTTCTTTATATTCCAAAGCGGGGACAGAGTAAGCAGGGACTAAGTAACGGAGTGTCTTAACACTAGGTTCGTATGGTTCCTGCAGTTCCCTCTGCCTACCCTGCCATGTGCGGGAAAAAAAAAGGAAGCTAAAAAAAACTTCTTTATGCACCTTTTAAATAAAGTGCACCAACACTTATACAAAAATAAAATACAAATAGAATAAGAAGTAATATTAAAGGTTTCTATATTCTTAGTACACTAAACCAACAAGTAACCACAGCAATGGCCCCAGGCCTGAGGTCATGAAACGAATATGATTCCTATAACAGGCGACATATATACTCACTATACAAGGTTGTAAAGATTATCTATCGACAAAAGCTAAATACTTTTAATAAAATTGTAATCTATATAAGTATTTTATTATTTTTTGCTGCAACACATTTCAAAACTTGTTGCTAAAGATTAACAAAAAAATATAAGCCATGTTATTTATAGTAAAACTCAAAAGCCGTGCTTTCTCAAGAAAAAAAGTATTCGTCATTGGTCAATAACTCAAATCATGATACGTTAAAATTTTGGTTTAGTTAGCGTATTACTTTGGAATATATACTTTCCAAATATTATATTTATTTTATTGTATAATTATAATAATATAAAATTTCAAATGTGAACCCTTAAATAAAGCTTTTAATGTGTAAATGTAAATATCGCCCTCTATAAGTTTACGCGGGTACTTGTTTATAGTCACAATTGGTTAATAGCATGTGTTTTGAGATGTCTTGTACCTGCTACTAAAATTCAGTACAAAATATATCTATAACATTAACAAAAGATGTCTACTGCTATAATACTGAATTGTCAACGTAATGTTATTACATTGACACAAAATGGCTGTAAACTCTTTAAAAGTTCTTCAAGTATTTGACTTATTATAAAAAAATATTCGGAAACATAATGGTAAAGGGCCTCTACGAAATTAAATGTAGGTAAAACCAGACGTATAATATACAAAATGCAAGTTTTATACTAACACAAAATATACTTCAATGTATTTAGATGCAAATTAGAAATAATAAAACTCAAAGTTTTTTAAATAAAATTTAATCTTTGTAATCGTATCTCGTAGAGGTGCTACGAGTCAAATACATATAATACGTTTTCACAAGTAAATGAAAATCACTAAAGATAAAAATATATTTAGATGGTATTCTGCAGTAAAAGAAGACATAGATTTATCTAAGTTCCGTGATCCTCTTTCAAATTGTTTTCAAGCACCACCTCTGAGCACAAAATTATGTTTTATATTACGTTTAAATTCACCAGGAAGTGTATTAAGAAAAAACGACAAGATTACTCAAGCTAAAACTACTTACCACCAACAAGCGTTTCAATGGAGCTCCTCTGGCGACTTTCGTTAATCTCCAAATCTCAACTACCACAATAAGGTCTGCTTGTAAACGTGACGGTATGTCGGTTCGATTCCCACTCAGGGAAGATGTATAGATTTTTCTATTTCCGTTTTCTTCGCTTTGGAAACTATACAGAACGCGGCGTTAAGTTCCGCCTTTCAACACGCAACGTCTTGAAAAAGGCGGAAAGCAGAGACAGAAAAAGCAGCGACTAAGCAACGGAGTGCCTAGGATCCTGTTTTTCCTGCAGTTCTCTCTGCCTAAACTGTTATGTGCAGAAATTTTAGTAAAATGTTAAGTAAAATTTTATATTATAGACTATTTTAAAATAGTGACAACATTTAAAATTTTAAAGTAATTTAGGTTACTTGGTTTACAAGGGTTAAAATAATACACAAATTACAACATCAAAAAATTTATGATTACAATTGTTTATAACATGATGAGCTATAAATACATTGATAGCTTATAAAGATATGTTGTTACTAATGGCAGTATTCGTTAGAATAAAAATCCCGTAAAGTTCGCATAAACTGTCGCATATTACCAAAGAGTCAGATACGTTCAAAATACAAACACTTATCATAAAGTTTTTAATAATCAAAAAACTTAAAAAAAATATTTATTTAATTTAAAACTATTATTAACTATTACACGAACCGTAGAAAACATTGAAGCTATAAATTAATAAAAAAATGATTCATTCATTAATTAAATAAGAATACATTTAAAATTGTTCGTGATTTTAATTTAATTATAATATAATAATAAAAGTATATAGATAGCAGACCACTACAAGCTCTACGTCTAGAATATAATGGTAAATAGCTTAACAGTAGTTCAAAAATTATCAAAGCTACATTAACATATAAAGAGCTCTTATGCAACAATGTGGGGATATTATTTTTATCTTTGCTTAATATCACTGATAGTATATTGGTTAAATGAAGAAGTATGTAGAATTTCTTTTATATGAACTACAATTACGTTTTCAATTTTTAAGTCATCGCGAACCAAAACTTGAGTACGCTATGTTGTATTTTGAAGATATTTCTTATTAAAGAGGTCAAAGTATGTGTATGTATCTTCATATGGACATTTTTTTTTTCTTATATGAACCTTATATGTCAACTTCTCTTTACTTACATTTTGTAATATCAATAGGTACTATTGATATTAAATAATGATTATTTAAATATATATTATATAGAACTACCACCTAACTTATTATTATACGATATATGATTAATATTATGAAATTTCAATGTTAATTATGCGCTGAGTTTTCTTTACATTGATGTATAAGCCAACTTTTTTTGGTTTCAAAAATCCATTATAAGTTGATTTTTTTTATTTAACAAAAACATTTTGATATATAAAAAGTAAGAATATATAATTTTATAATTTTCATAGAAATAGTTACAAAAATCAAACCATTAATTCTGATGAAATCAACAATGAATCAACCTTAAACTAATAACAGGATACAATACGATTATATAATGTACTACTAATATTTCAAAAGTATATTTAACGATTTCAAAATGCAAAAAAATAGTAACATTACATTTACAAAATGTTATCCTAAAAATACAATAGAATATTAAGATATTTTACATATTTTCAAGCAAAATTAAGACTGAAGACGTTATAGGATCAATTTATTGCTTGTCCATCTGTTTATCTATTTAGACTAGTTTTCTTAAGATTGCATAAAAGCGTGAAGCTGAAATTAATATTAAATATTGAGATCCTCTAGGAATCTCAACAGGAACAGGAAAATCAAAATTAAGTAAGTATAGTGTATAGTATAAGGTAAGTAAGTAAGATATGATTCTGCGTTACTTTCATGAAATTTAACAGGAAACGAAAACATATACAACCCGTATCTTTACTTCGCCCTATTCTAGGTTACTAGAGATAGGACTGCAAAAAATTCGATTTTTTTAACTATATCATAGAAATAAGTTATTATAATGTCATTTTAAACGATACTTCAGTAAGTTACGAAATACGAAAATACGAAAATTCAGTTACTTACTTTACTACTTACTGATATTTCGTTTAATGTAAAATTTTTGAAATTTCGTAAAATATTTATTTATAGAAAAAAAGTTATTTATAGAAATATTAAATTAAATTGTATTATTGTTAGCTAAGCTTCGAATTAGCTTCTATATGTAACGAAAAAATAAATTATATTAATATGTATGTATCGTAAACCTTAATTTCTTGTAAAAGAAATGACTAGCCTAAAGTTTATCTTAACAATTAGTCCACAAATATTTAGCAAAAGAACATGTAAAAGCTACCAACTACAAAAACTACGACACTACTATCAATAATAGTACTAGGTATTCAGCCCATCCGGCCTGTTAATTGAGCGAGCGCGGAAGCGGTACAATAAAGACACTTTTTGAAGCGAAGCTCTCATATGTTTACTTCGCCGTTTTTTGTAGCCTGTCCCCTCCGAGGCCGTTTGACAGAACTCGATGAAATTTTGCATGGAAATTAGGTCCAAGTGGTAGCTATATCGCATTTCATGAAATGATGTCCTTGAGGGATGAGGGGTGATAATTGTACCATAGAGTTATGCTGGGGAATTGAAATCTCTGTTTATGGCGCGCGCTAGCAAATTTCAATAGGTTTCTCAATAAATTAAGTTCACAATGTGTTTGGCCATAGATAAATTGCACGCGCAAGCTAATCCAATGCATTTTCAATGAAAATCGAATTTTGTTGGTTTTTTCTCAATTATTCCTCAAGGACATGTCCGATCACAGTTTTTTATATATGTTGGCACTCCTCATGACCACAGTGATCGTTTAAAACAAATCCGATCAAAATCGGTTCAGTGGTCTAGGAGGAGTTAGCGAACAAAGAATGCATAGACCCCCACTAACAGAGAGCCTCGCTCGTCACTGCGCTCCTCACTCGCTCAATTAGTTGACATATAATAATACTGATTGTTATTATTATAGAGATTAAATAAAAAAAATTCAAAAATTTATTCTATAAAACATTTTAAATGAAACGTACATAGAAACTATGTAAAATTACATAAATATTTAATATTTTAGAAAATTTCAATGTAATGCAGTTTACTAAAATTCTTAAATTTATTTTTCTATAACAGAAATAGTTGCTATATGATAAACAATGGAAAGTATGTTTGAACTGAAAGTGACTACGACGAATATAATTAAAATTTCAAATTCTAAGCAAAAACTATACCTTTAACAGCTACAAAGCTATAAAATTGACAAAACGAAAACGTCACAGAATAAATATTAAATTAAATTATTATTATTATGATACCTAATAGTTACTTTGCATACTATGCAAGACCACATCAAAAAAGACATTTAGAGTTGAAATTAATTGAAAGTTTTGTAATGTTTATACAAAACCAATTTAACTCAATTGAATGACAAAATCTTCTCATAAGCTCATAAACAATATAATAAAATTTAAAAGAAAACAAAACAAATCAAAATTTTACAATTGATATAAATCAACACCGTTTTTAGCGACGGAAGAGCGGCGTACATTAACGCCGCTCTTCTCCGCGGATCACACGTGCGTGAAACTGGCATGTACGGCGTCCTCTTGAGAGATTTGGGCGCCTGGTGGGAAGTACTGGAATGATGAGGCAATAATATTTAGAAATTATAATCAATAAGTTGTTATATACATATATATGAGTAAATATTATTTAAAAAGAAGGACACAAAAACTTTATATAGAGAGAAAAACATATTCGTATGTATTGGTTAATAATTGCAACGTAACTTAGATTGAAAATGAAGTAGTTTGAATTATAATTTATTATTTTTTGTAAAAAATAAATTATAATATAGCTAACTTATTAAGTCACAATATTTAATTTGTCACAGTTATTTCAATTAAAAGGTATTATTTAAAAGCTTTATACAAAATAATCAAAAAATTTCAAAAGGTTCTATCACTCCTTAAAATTAACAGAGAAAGGAAAACGAAACAAAAGTTAAGTATTTCAACAAATTCGATAATTATAAATGTTATCATAATACCTACCTTATAGCAACTAAATAAACAAAATCTAAAGAAAAATAAATAAAAACATAAGTGTGATCTCTCTACAAGGACGAATGGGCTCAGAATGGAATTTATAATGGCAGTTAGAAAGCAAACTGTTGACGTAACGTTTACAAATAGGCAATAAAATGTGTAGCAACATGATGTAAGATGAATAACCTCCACAATACTGCATTAGATTAGTGAGTGGATCGCGCTTTATCGATGTTTTATATAAATATATTATGTATGTTTTGAACATATTTTTTTTTCTTTTTCTTTTCAAATCCTTTTTAAACATATAACACATAATATAGGCGATAAGACCCACGCACATTTGATACCAGTAAAAATCGTTCTTACTGTACAAATTTAGATTCTGTGGAAATTCCGGGATAAAGCTTGAGGGCTGTGTCCAGATAGTTCAGTTCTTTCTAAAAATCTTAGTTATTTGTAATTATAAGCAGACATTTTAATTCTATTTTTGTAATATTTTATTTTTTTTATATGATAGATTCATCTCATTTGATGAAAATGACATAAGATTTTTAAAAATTTCTACCGAAATTCATACAAAAGAGGTTATGTTTAAAAGTTATTTAATAAAATGAAAAAAAATGACTTTAGGATGTTTAATAATAATATTTTAAGACATGAAAAATTATTTTCATGGAAATAAACACGAGTAACACACACTAGGTTAATGCCATGACGACAGGGTATAATTATTACAAAACTTACAAATTTACTTAATAAAATTTGTGATGCCTAGTGCCCGTCAACTCCCTTCCTAGGAGGAAATCATTGAACTAAAGTTGAAAAGTAAAAAAGAGTATATTAATATGATATAAACAAGATAAATTACAAATGTACACATGATATTAAAGTATTCAATATTAATAAATTTCATGATGTTTAAATAAAAAAAATTGTGAACTAAATATAACTTTTTGATTTAATTAAATTGTTTATAAGTAATATGTTGTATAAAAATAATAATTTATAATAATAAAATAATAGCATGTAAAATCCACTGGCCATCCGGTTTGATACTCCTACTCGGAGTTTGAGCTATACTTGAATTATTATTATATTCCCGCTTTGCTAGACAGATTATCTCAAAATTAATATCTCGATAATTGATTATTAAGCCCACTTCCTGACACTCTATTCCCTAGGAATAGAGTGGCTTAGCACTGTTTTCACCTTCTACTCTTACAGCTTTACCGCAGGGTAAAAAGCCTGAGACTGCTATAAGAAGTTTCTTAACTATATTACTAATTGATATTTTTTATAAAATACCATTTATTTTTTATTTTTAAAAGTTATGAAAATAAATTACATTACATCTTTTATTGTATATATCTTACATTCACAACTTTTGATTTGTCATCAATTACAAGTAAAATTAACCATAAGGCGATACATTACCCCAGTAAAAGCTGCGCCATTCCAGCCAAGTCTGTCCTCTCTTTGCGGGGTCCTTTGTGGTGTTTTACGTTCATGAGAAGCAAGTCTGGCTTTGGCACGCAGGGCAGTTCCAAGTGGTACATTGGCTCTGGCGGCTTCAGCTCGACCGTGCTGACAGAATTCCATTAAAGCAACACCCAAAGCTAAGGCCAGTCCTCCAACTAATACGTAGAATATCCCAGCCACTTGTGACAGAGTCATTTCTGTTATTGTTGTTTCCTGAAATTTCAATTGTTAATCTGAATTACTAATAATTATTAAATAAAAGTGACGCTTAGTTTTAATACGTATAAGTAAAGCGACTATCGCTCCTGACATACGAAAGTCCGTGATATCCTACGGGGTTGACAATACACACCACGAGGGCACTTGTGAGATGTGCATACTTGTTAGCCGAGTCGTAAACTAAAAGACCACATTTAAATTGTGATACGTTGTCAATCAATGCAAGTATCCTTCTGTGAAACCGCTTGAAACCTGCCCCGTTCTACACTAGAGCTATTTATTTTTTTAATTTAAAGGTGTTTCACTATAAGTCAACATTACCAAGCCTCTAAGCCTAACTAAATTGAGAAGGTGAAACGTTGCTCTCTCTATACATCCTTAACATTTTGCTATAAGCATACATGTATTGCGTATATCTTTATGTTAAGGATGACTAGACGTTTGATGTAACAGTAAAAAATACGCTAGCGTGACTTTTTTCATTAACATACATATAATATACATATATTTATATATCTATGTATTCTGTAAGCGAAATATGTAGTCCATATTTGTAACCAAATCAACTTAGTATTACTAAATATCACTAAATTAAATAACAATAAGAGGATCGAGAATCAAAACAAAAATCCTAGTACATTTCCACTGTCATTTCCAATATAACAACGGTAAATATTTTTGAATAATTGCCCGATAATGACATCAAATATTTTATGTACATATTACTTTATTTTTTAAAGCTGTATAAAACGTTGCTTTCCCTGTGTCTTTTATAATAAACAAGAGAGAATTTCTTATATTTTTTTTACTTTTTATCTGTTAAAGTTGCATAATATTAGCCTTACGTTTGGCAGACGTCCAAAGAGACGACTCACAGACCAAGCCTCTAAGACGCGACAGATCCCAACAACTTCATTTCCGTGATCATTGTTTCTTGTGAGAGAGATTTTAGAACTTTATATACTTTGTTTTTTCTTTATTTTATTATATAATTACAATAAATTACAATTAAATACATTATGTTTATAAGTAATTAATATGGAATAAGCGTTAGCAAGAAATAAAAAAGTAAAAAATACAGCCACTTTTTATTTCTATATGATTGTTCGCCATTCCTTTGTCATTTGAGAAGCGGCTAAACTATAATTGTTTTAAAAACCAATGCTTCTTGTAGTCAATATGATGACTGAGAGATGGTGTTAATGGGAGGCCGACCGACCATCTGACACCAAATATAACAAATTTAATAATAAATATATGTATTTTATTTGAAATTATTAAAATATTATTTTATATTTGTTGATTTTTGTTTAGATTTGCCTATAGATTTTTGGTCATTTTTTGCAAATAATTTCCTATTATAAATAGCATATTAGACATAATATTATTGTATACGGTTATTTTAATTACGTCACTAGAGGCGTTCATTATTTTAAAAATTTATACTCAATTGTCTAGGAAAATAATTACAAGTGACCTAAAAGTAGTTCCACTCTGCTAGTAGTATAAAATCTCGGAAGATTGTAATAACATTGTGACATAAGCCAAAAAACAAACCTCATCTTTGACCAAATCGCAGTCAGGTTTATTCGTAGTCAACAGCCATTTCCGCCATAACTTTGCAATGAGGCCATCTCTCTTCATGTTGACGATCGCTAGATTTATACCCTCCCTGGAATAATAATATTGACTGTCAGCATTTTTATATTTTAAAAAATTAGGACTTGTACCTGAACTTTTATATTTTTATAGGTAATTGTTAATTAATGTCACATATAAACTCATGGTATGCTATACAAATATTATCTATGTATATATATATATATATATATATATATATATATATATATATATATATATATATATATATATATATATATATATATATATATATATATATATATATATATATATATATATATATATATATATATATATATATATATATATATATATATATACGCATATACTCTTAACATGTACAGTTACATAACATAATATAGTATGTATCTATTAATTATAATATAGTGATTTTATACAGCTTTGAACACTTGTTGTTACCAAAATATATATTCATTATGACAATTACATTACAAAAGTATGAAGAGCCCAATAGAATTGTAATATCTAACAATAGACGTATTATCCGCAATTATATTATCCGCAATGTTATTTAAATAAGTCTGGGATCGTAAGAGAAATTACCTATCCATACCTCCACACCTCGCACCGCACTGGGAGAAGAATCTCGCGATTTCACAGTATCCAATAAAGTCCCTGCTGAATCGTGCTATCATAAAATCACAGCTGTACGTTATAAAATGTAAATTTTAACTTGTTGTTAAAAATCACGTTCGCAAATCGTGCACCATAAAAATGGGGTGGTATAAATTCGAAATATAGAGCACCCACTTCCCTACTGACGGGCCAATGTAAATTTACGAGTTTTCAGTATTCAACTGGGAATTACCGCAAGAGATTTAAACCAGATATCGGGGACTTCCCAACACTGCAGCTAGTTCATGCCCATAATCTCATATACTATACCTATACATGTTACTCTATTTTCATTGCCACTTTAAATGGACTTTTACCGACCATTGAGTTTTTTCCAGTTCGATCCTTATACGATTTGTAGTCTCCTTCCGCTTATATTTTTGAGGCTATTCCGGTAAACGAAGGCCATAATTCAGTTTCCCGCTCGAAGACACGTTATAAACGGTTGAGCCATCATGACGTCAAACTAAAAATCAGTGCTCTTTATGCCCGCTTCAGACTCTCTATAGATTTAAAACGCCAGAAATCACTCACGGGTCAGTATTTGTTCAATTACAGCGCTTTATGTTTTTGTTCTGTTTTTACGAGTTTAAGTTTTGCTATTTAGTTGTATAGTTGAAATGACTATTGTTTTCACGTTTATTTTCTATAATTAAGTGAATTTATTAATGTTTAAGTTTGTTCTCTTTATTTTAAAACGATTTCAATTGCTCATCTTTTATATTTAAATATTCTACAATTGTCTTTTTTTCTTTTTATTTGTTGCCATGGCTTCTAAAGGACTATATACCTTTGTATAATGTCATGAAAAATAAGCTATCGTGGTAATACAGTCACCAAGATAATATAACTTGCATAATAAATAGATTTGCTAAAAATAAAATTGGACCATTCAAGTATACGTCAATGCTAAATGTCATAGATTGTTCTGAAACATTGATGAAAGAGAAAAAACTGAAAACGCTTTATGATACTATGCTTTGGCCGCTCACTTGATAATATTACCCCTGAAAATTCCGCATGAAAATCCCAGGGGTTAAAAATCTCTATTTCAGTTTTACCAACTGACATTACGGATATTAAACCAGACACCGTTGATGGCATCACGTCTGCACCCGTTTGGTACCCCATCCAGTCGTACTGAACGCTGATCATGTACTTTGAACAGTAAATTAAGTATATATAACTTATTACGAAACAATTAGTGTTTTTGCATCTAATTCTTGGTATTAATACAAATATAACATACCGTTATGTACAAGATTAGTTACTTATTTAATAGTCACTTATTTAATTTTCATGGACTAACTACCACTCAGAGAAACAACTGGCAAATCAATATATTTTAATGTCAGTCAAAGATATACACGTGCCACAACAGACCAACCAATATCATTATTATATTATTTGTAGTATCACTTTAATTGTACACACTTAGGATGGCCATATAATTTTGCTTTTTATACTGTTTTAAAGATTTCAAAAAGACAGTTTAGTGAAAAATATAGCCGATGTTCGAACTAGTAATCCAGTAGATGATTAATCAGACAATTATAAAAAAACATTTACGTGTGCTTTAGATCAGTCTCTGTCTTTTAACAAAAAAGATTTCTAACGTTGCCATCCCTAAAAAAAATTAAGCCGATGAAATGAGGTGCAAGTGCGCGGCTTACTCTCTAGTGTTCGGTTAATATGTTATAATAATATTAAATATGACACTCATGTTAAAACCAATTACGCCGGAAGTCCAGATGATTATTGATAGCGACGTTGTGTAAACAAAATGTAATGTGAAAAATTACAATGCTAATGTTGCAAGTGTTGGAAATGTTCCGAGACCACGCGATCTTTGCCAATAGTAATAATTTTTTCCATCATTTGAATAATGAGTTCAACTTAAATTATTTTGTTGTTAAATTAGTTACTAAAATAATAGTAAATCTTAGTATACAGCACATTTTTTATGATATACAATTTTTTTTTTACCTTCACGCTTTATCCCGCACATGGCAGGGTAGGCAGAGAGAACTGTAGGAACCTTGGGAACCTAGTGTTAAGACAGTCCGTTGCTTAGTCTCTGCTTTCTCCGTCCCCACTTTCCGCCTTTTTCGAGGCAATGCGTATTGAGTGGCGGAACTCAACGCCGCGCTTTGCCTAGTTTGCCAGAGCGAAGAAAATGGAAATAGAAAAATCTATCTTTCCCAACTGGGGATCGAACGCAGAAACCGTCGTATTACAGGCAGACTTTGTGCCTCTACGCCACGATGACGACAACATATTTATCTATATTTATGTTAAAATATCTACAAAGATATTTCATAAGATATAAAAAGACTTTATTATAAGTTAATTATATAATATTCGTGGTGCTTGGACGTAAATACGTGAAATGGCCTTTTCTTTGATTCGTACTCAATGGAATGAGTTATTTTCATTTACTCAATATGGTTAGAAAAGTAGCGGCGTTAAGATTGACCACTCGTTACTCAATATCTTGAATTTTAAACTTCTCTATTAATATTTAAATATACATTAAGGTAGCTATATTATGATGCACTATTTAATTGTCAATCATAAATAGCTTAAAACCAATACGGCATTCGTTAATATACTACATAGCACAGGTTTTTAATGATTGTTACATTATTGCTTATTTATTATATTTGTAAGGATTTTCAATTCTTATATTTTAATATAGATTTTATTTATTGAATGCTATTTTTTTATTTTACTATTAATTTAGTTTTTATCTATGTCAAACTTTAAATTCAATAATGTTATGTGAAAAAAGTTCCACGTTATATAAGACAAATTGTTTTACAATTTCCATACGATACTTGACTTTCTACCAGATTTTAGCACAACAAAAATTAACAAACTATACTGAGGATAGTTGCGTTTACAATTTTAAAATTACATATTTTAAGGTTATTCTTACCTTAAAGGAGATCCCTTAGGTGAAGCTATTCCAAAATTGATAAACTTGAATTTACAGGCGCGTGTAACAGAACAGTCCTCGGTGCTTGGTACTACCACGTTGACACTATCGTCCTTCACCAAGCTCGTTGAGAATTGTGTCTGAAATTATATACTTATGTAGATATCAATCATTATATAGAAAAAGTCACCTAAAATTTATTTATGCTTAATAAAGCGAACTTTTTTTAATGCGTATTTTAAAGATCGTAAGAAGAATTTCTTAGCATCTTCTTAACTTTTGGTATGGAAACTCGTCTTCGCTTGGTACAGAAAGATAATTTTCTTGGTCGCGTATAATAAAGCAGTCGTCAACGTCGTAAAAGTCGTTAGTCTTCAAAATATAAAAATGACAAAAACATTATTTTGTCTCGTCCCGAAGTCTTCAATAAATTATCTTATTGCGTCCCGAAGCCTCCAACAATCTTCAACAGTCTATAAGTCTTCAAAAATATTCGTCTGGCATTTTCTATCAATATTTTTCAACTACGTCCCGAAGCATTCGGTTCGGGTACAGAGAACTGAATTCTTCCTTAAAACTCGACAATCCGCTCCATATCTTCAAAATGCACGATCCCCGATATCCCGGACGAGCCCCCAATAAAGTTGTGGGATCGTTAATGAGAAAACATGGATAAATTGCCGAAAATCTTTTTTTTTTTTTTTTTTTAATTATGGCTTGATTTTGCGGAGACAGAAAATCTTTTTATTATTCTTCTTGAAAATATATCATAAAACCAAAATCGTAACGTCATCTGTCAGTCTCCTCCAACTTCATAAAAAAGAAATACATTGTTGCTACCTTTTGACAAACGAGGTCTTACTCACATTTTAACAAAAATAAACTTAAAATCTACTACTTTCCACACACACACATATATATATATATATATATATATATATATATATATATATATATATATATATATATATATATATATATATATATATATATATATATATATATATATATATATATATATATATATATATATATATATATATATATATATATATATATATATATATATATATATATATATATATATATATATATATATATATATATATATATATATATATATATATATATATATATATATATAAAAATATACTTAATTGAATATAATATAAATTTTATGTTGAAAAACACAATAAAAGAGAAATATAAACGCTTTAAAGTTATAATAATATCATGTTGTTAAATAAGCGTTATTACTTTGCTTTGAATTCGTAACTTTAGGATTAATTTTAATATATTTAATTGAATGTCTAAATAGGATCATTTATAGTCCTTACAACGAAACGGGGTAGGTCTCATATAATTAATGACAGCGGGAATAAGCTACTTTATTTAGAATTCGAAGCACGTCTTGGAAAAGCTCTAAGGCACGTTGAAATATATACTTAAATGTTGTCAAACGCTTGGTTAAGCTAGAATTCTAGAATACATTTTGTAGTTAAATTATTTAATTAAAATTATTGTCTTATATGTATAGATTTTATAAAACATTAATTTTTATAAAATATACTTTAACAAAATATATTTAGGCGACATGACAAAAATAAAAAACATAATATATAGGTATAAGTCAGTATATATAATAAATAAACCAAATTGTATAGATAAAATAATAACTATAATACAATAGCTTACACTATAACACCAATTCGCTTAGCATTTAAAGTTAATTTTTATTCCTAACTACGATAAATTTTAATAATATATTAATTAAAACAAAAAAAGTGTGTTACATAGTATATTGTTAAACAGATGTTTCTTGCTTCCTAATAAGTACTTAGACAGTTCTTACTACAAATTGCACTTATGAAAAGCACTTCCGTGAGTAATTTCCTTTTGACTGTAATACGTACACTGTTTTCCTTGGGAAAACTCCGCCTAGAATATTACATGAAGTTACTTCTGACAACTTACTTTGAGATTTTAGTTATTTGTGCATTTAATTTTGTATTCTTTTATTTATATATTTCGCATTGTACTTTAAGTAATATAAAAATTATTATAATTAAAAATGGAGAGTCTTAACATTGCTTCATCCTTCGTGGAATGCATGTCACTTACAATTCAAATATGGAGCCTTAAAATTCATAATAGTGTAGTAAAATCTTTATTAAAATTAATAAGAAATACTATTACCGCTGCATATTAAATTCGCCAGCGATATACCATACATCTACCTCACCTGCTGTTATATCTTACATCGGTTCTCTCGAAGCGCAGTACGGCAGGCTCGATCCTTTCAACTATGAGGTAGGCAGCAAGGTTCGCCGTGTATGAACAGACTAGGACCAAAGCGAAGAACCACCACACCGTCCCTACTATGCGGCCAGAAAGAGATCTAGGGGAAAATTTTATACTAAATGTAAATTTATTATGCGATAATTAGTAATTAAATTTATTTATTTAAACATAGTATTTAGTAAAATATATAAAGCTAACCTCACAAGCGTTTATTCTATTTTTTATATATATAATTTCGATGTTACTAACCTAACCAATTAATTATAATAACAAGTGATTTTCCGCTTTTATATAGTATGACAAAGAAAATATAGTATTGAGATAAATTATTCAAAAATGAAATAAAACATATTTGCAATGGGATAAAATCGAAGCTCTTCGCTTGTACTGTATAATATAATGAATCAGTAGTAAATAAATTTCTTTCCTACTATCTCGTCACGCTCTGATAGCGACTTTGTAGATCAAACTGTGGAACTAAGTAATTGTTAGATAGGTTTTATACTGAACAAGCAAAAAACAAATATTGATATATTACGGTGAAGTATTACACTATTTTTTTGGAAATATTCATATCTATTGCAATACAATTAACTATCACCACTTCATCTATATAAGTATATATAGGTATATACATATACATATATTAACACCTCATTAAGCATTCCGTTATAGCAGTACACTAATTAAATTTCTATTACAATATATAATTTTAACCAATACAGTAAAACAATCGTCGGAGTTAATTAATTTGACTATGACGAAGTGGTTAGCCACAAATATTGATTTGTATCAATATAAAAAGTGACACTGACTAAATGTTATCTCACATGATGATGTAACCGCAATACTATAATGTATGTTTAAGTAATAATGTATTTCAATAGCCTAACAATTTATCGACGTAAATAATCATTATCATGATTTTATTTGATTAATTGTGTTGATTATGATTATTATTGTGTAATGAAGTAAAAAGTGCGCCATTGTATTCCAGCACTTAACTAGCAATATATTGACTATGCAATAACCTTCTGTTTACGGCGTTATAATAAGGGATAAAAAGATTTAATTTTTCCTTCACATCATCAAATATTCCTTGCGTAATGTAGAGGCAAAAAATATCACTAATAAATAACCTCAATTGCATTGTGCGAATTTCGCAAAGAGTATCTAAGGTGGTGCATTCAATAATGCAGTTTATCTAACGTAATCATTTGCTTATACATTTAAATTACAACACTAATAATATAAATAACTATGCTACACAAAACAATTTTTTACTAGTGATTTTAGTACTAACGGAATTTGTACAGCCATTTATTTTTATAGACATTGGTGTTACCTCGGAACAACGTCGCTTCCTTGTTGCATGAATGAGCCCAGCGAGAACCAGAACGAATTCCAAATACTGAATTCATTGTGTAAAATAATCTGCAAAATTATTATTTCTTTTAGTGTCCTAGATTACTTTGTACAAGTACTTTAGTAAACAAAATAACTTCATTTAAATAAACTATACTTATTATTAAGTTTTATTCAAAATATATTTATATCTACTTTTTGTTATTTATTTCTATTAACTCCTTATATTCTTAATACAAAAAATAATCAAATTAATAAAATAATCAAAGGATTATGACAGGGCTTTATTTTCTTGTAATTTTAAAAGCACATTAACATACAAGTAAATAAATAAAACAAATATAATCAAATATTCATAAAAAAAATTTTAAGCGAAAACAAAATTATATTCCAAATATATTAGAGATATACATATACAATATAAAAGAAATAATAATATATAAACATACCTCATTCGTATTGCTCATTGGCTGTTCCAAATGTGTATCTGTGATTGATACAGAGCGCCATTCGTGGGGGGAAAACCGTGACACTAAGAACAAAACGATGCTGACGGCGAAGAAACTGAATAGAACGCACAGCTAAAAAAAATATTAGTATAATATTAATTTTAGACTATATTACCATAAAGTTATAGTATAAATCGGCATATTTGTACAAATAAATGAAAACAAATCAACATACAATCCATCTCCAATACAAAAATCAGCAATACCCAATAAAAATATATCGTGAGTTTTCTTTACAACAGCTAATACAATGCAGTTGAGATCATAAATCAGGGAGCAACTTAACAACGCAGTACACTCGCCCAAGAACTGTCATAAACATATACGGACACGCTTTTATCGGAAAATGTTTGGATACGCTTCCGGCGCTCGTTATGTAAATGCTGACGTTACTTTTGCTTGTTCACTTTTTATGTTTTATTATATATTTTTGTTTTATTATTTCTGTTTTAATTAAAAACATGTTAAATATATTAAATTTTAATATTTTTAGTGTTTTGGTATTTTTTTTGTTTCACTTTAAAAGAAGTCCATCACTATTGTAAATCATTTACCAAGCAAGTAGCAAGTAGTTCAATTTTTGTATTAAAAGTTTCTTTAACGTCATTGCAAGGTAACAAACGTATTTAAAAAAAAATGAAATATTAGGTCGAGCCATTTCAATTATGCATACAACCTCATTAGCATTGTGTGTACGACCAAGCAGATTTTTTATTTATTCGAATAGTTATTAGTTGTTTTAGAATCTTCGGTATTACGACAATAATATTTTACTAAAGCCGTTATTCTTGATAGAGTTTATAAAACTTAAATAAGTCTACTTCAATAAAACTTGTACCTATCTTAATAAGATTTCTAGCAAAGGTGTCAGTTACAAGACTAGTTTGCGGAGATTGCTCATTGCCCAGCGTAATACAAAATATAAAGTTAGTGTTTATATTTAAAAAGCTTGCTTGTTATTTCGTCATTTGCATCACTTTAATAAAAAAAATATAATAAATGCATTTTTTTAATTTTGTACATAACTTTATTTATATCAAAGTTAAAGTCAAACAATTTTATTCAAAATAAGAAGTACATATATGCTTATTTTTGAACGTCAAATAATTTAATTAACCACCGGTAGTATAAAGCTATTTTTGTATGTAAATTTTTATTGGAATTGAGCCATTTTAGTCTGATATTATAAATATTTTTGTATTGTAGGTGTAAGAAACGCTTGCCATCGTTGCCTATAATTTCGACAGTACTTTCTTATTTCTGTTAAAACATTTAGTCTTACATGCATTGCTGGTATACATTGTGTTGGCGATTTAAATAATTGTAAAAAATAGGTAAGTATTTATTCGATTTTTTTTATTACAAGGTGCCCTTAGTAGGAGCCAGAAATAAAGAAACTTACTAATAGTATTTTAAATAAACTATAAATAAAATATCTGAAACGAAAAATATTCAAATATTCTTTTTTCGGATAAAAAATATCGGTCGATTAATCTGCTTAGTAATTTTGTGTAATCATTTTAATTATTTTAATCTGCAATAAAAAGATACTAGTAATATAAGTTAAAGAAAACGTTTAATAGAAACTTGCTCTCTTTTTAATTTTATTTTACTATCTACAGTTTGTCTATTGTTTGTATACCTTTTGCACACGTCTACCGTCATCACTCTCTTAATACATGCTAGTATCATCGACACTGTGCTCTTGAAAATATACCCAGATCATCCTCTACGTCTTGTACCACTTTTGCCACTAATCGTATAATTTCTTAATGTTCAATTTTCTGGAATTATTTAAACTTACCCATATCTCTTTAGACAGTGGCCGAAGAAAGCTGAAAGTGCCCGCACGTTGCTTTGGCGTTTTGGTCGGTTTGATCGGAGTCTCTATTGAAAGGAATGGTTCGCTGAAGTCAATAGCTTTCTCCCTTTCAGGTGTTATTGCTAGAGGTGCAATTGCCAAATCTGCTTCCTATATAAATAATTAAAAACAATAACGTTAATTATCTTTTAATATTTTTAGTTTAAATTTATTTTACTTAGGTATGAAAGCAACACGTTTATGTTTTTTAAAAGCTTTTGTAAAAGCTTTACAATTTTTGTTTCATAACTTTAATATGAATCAATTGAAATAAGTTTAATAAGAATCAATTGAAATGAGAAAAAGCTATTTAAATACTGACAGTGGCTTCTGAATCAACAGAACGTAAAACTATTAATCTTTCATTTTCACGTATGTCAACTTCGCAAGGCATTCCGTATTGTAAGCGTAATAATATAAATGATTTCGTATTTAAAAGGTAAATAAAAAGTTAACAACAAAATAATATTTCTATAAAATATGTTTCTACTAAAGTACTAGATTCGATGATTCAGGTTATGAGTTCTGATATATCATTATTTAAGTCAAGCAAGTGTAGTAAAAATATGTTGTTCCCTCAACAAAAGTGCATCCTGCAACTTGGATACAGAATATTGAAGTTCTTAACGTTTACACATAATATAGGCATTTATTAGTTTTAAAAAATTAGAGTGACAAATATATGAGGAATCGTATGAAATTAACAATTATCTGTAAAGGAATGGGATATAAGAAAATGACAGTAAATCGAGTGTCCGTCGAACACAAATTCGTCCGTCGAAAGCCAAATATTGGTGAAGACCTATAGTTTAAAATTACGAATCAAGTTTTAAAAGTCCCCATCGATGCTATGTGTGCTTAAAAAGTTATTCGAGGTCAAAGGTCAAAATTTGAGATTATTTGGATTTTGCTTGAAAATGGTAAGTTTTATCAATAAACACTTCGAACCGAAGTTGTAGATCTTCAAATCATCTACAAAAATGGTATCAATGACTTTTTTTCCTAACAGTTACCATTCCTGAGATATCGCGATTCTAAGTCATATTATACATGATATGCACATGTAAGCCACGTATATACCTACAATACATATTAGGCACTTAATACAAGTATAAATACTTATTTGTTTCTCTTTTAGATATTATACTATCCTAAAAACATTTATTCAAATGGTAGCCAATCCCTAACTGAATTTCCTCTATGCACGGCTTGAAAAACATCGGGCTATTCTATTGTCCGTAGGTTTCGTTCATATAGTCACGCAAGAATTTTTTTTTCGAAGATGCTGTGCTTTCTTTTACTCAGTTTCTTCATTGGCTTCATTGCCACAAAATAAACAATATTTTTTAAAACAAAAATTTGATTCACTTACTCGCATTCTAGTACGAGGTGGACTTATTTTTGAAGTACTAGCCTGTTTATCTTTACGTTGTCTTTTCACTGCAGAAATTGAAGTTTTTCGGGTATATGATTTTCTGCAATCCACGTGTATTGTAACGAATTTTTGTTATTTTACCACTTGTTTTATGTCTAAATTGACCGAACTAATATACTAACTTAAACGTATTATCGGGTGGGTAACACTAATACGCCTAGTAATGAAGTCGACACTGGCTATTATATCATTAGTTGATTGAAGCCGGCAACTACGTACACTGTGAGCTCTATTCCTAAAGGCATAGTCTCTAGACAAAACACCCTGATTGGGGTTGGCTGTATGGCTAGCACTAATTGTCCCAGTATTGAAAGCAGGCCAGGTCTTTGACGCTAAGCGCATCACCATATAGATTGCATATTATTTTAAATTACTTTATTCCTCCAATATAAATTTCCTTGTACTGTAATATTGATGGAAATCATAGACAAGGAGGGATACTTGATGTATTTTATCAAAAGGCGCCTTACTCCTCAGAAATACAAGCAGTAAAGATTAAAGTTACCTACGCGAAATACAAGTTATTATCATAATTAAATATTGATTTTTATTATGTTATGATTATTTACATTTTCTTGTTACACTAAAAGTATGGTATGTTTACAATGAATGAGAGTATTTTGTGAAGCTATTATTAAGAATTTATTATAGTACCACTTAAGCTAAAGAATTATTTGTAGATCTCGTTTTCTGTGTACTAATGCTTGTAAAACTTCTCTGTGTACTTATGCTTGTGACACATTTTGAATTGAGTGGCATAAGTTAACTATTGGTGATATCATGCCAAAATAGAAAAATGAAAATTCTTCTCTAAATGGAAATCGAACCCGGGAATATGGCAAATATTTATTTTTATTTACCTTAAAAAAGTAATCCTCCAACAAAATCGTTTGTAATGACTATCTTGATATTTCAATCCATATTAGTTACGAAAGCTTTGATTAAAGTGGAAGTTACCATGAATAATATTTAAATAAGTAGAATGAAACACTATTTCTAGCTCATCTATGAATACGAGTTATCTCGCTTATAAACGACGAAGTTGAGCTCACCCGGATATTAAATCCTTGGAGTAGAAACAAGCGAGTAAAGCTCAAAGACGCCAAAACTGTTTATATGTAGCAAACATTCGGCGAATTGTGGTAAAAATTTGATTAGGACAAAATACAAAGGATCTTTTGAGTAATCGTGTAAGTACTCATATATACTATTAATTTAACTAAGCTTTAAGGTGATAAATTAAACTATTTATGAAATAGGAAATTAACATACATACATGTATCTAACAGCGTGACCTTAGTCGAAACTACCTGTCGGGTTAAAATATTACAAAGCTATATAAAAAAAACTAGTTAAGAATGATCAATACTTTTGGCACAGTATCAATTTTTTCATTTCACGATATTTATACGTGCTATATAACGCGTGAGGTAGACATTATTAAATACAAGCAACGTCCAGATATCGTTATATAAAAATACTATTCAACGTCAAAGAAATTACCGGAAGAAAAGATATATGTCTATTATATATGCCGCTTTATCAGGATAGTGCACGTTTTTTGAAAATTGAGAAATGGCGCTTTATTTTGGATTAATTTATTACTTACTTTGTTTGAAAAAGAAATCTGATTTTTGAAACAATTACTCTCTTTATAATTCTACCACGTTCATAAAGGCTAGTTAATATAAGCCTATACTTACGCTGGTAGCATATCCTCTTTTTAACCAGCTTAACTCATATTTATCTTCATTTATCTCTTCTTGGGTTTCGAATATCATTTAATATCAGAGTTAAATAAAATCGAAATCTTAAGGCCTTTGGTTTTATACTTACAGTGGATAATTTGCAGAAATAAAATCGTAAAATGAATACGAGTGTTCTAACACGAAATTCTTTCGAAACATTGTATAACAAAAAAAAATCTATTGAAATGCCGTTGCCAAACCGATGCATCGATCTTGATGAAAATTGGCACAGATATAACTTATTCTTGCGAATTGAGTAACTTTTAGTGCAGAAAAAGTAAATAAAAATGTATTTTTATCCTGTGCTATCGCTGTATAGAAAACAAAAGCTTCAAATTACCTATTTACTTTCGAAAGCTTTATTGTAAGATACAATTTTATTTTACACGAAATAACAAACATACTTTGAATAATATTCCACAAAAAAAGTGAAATAAAAAATCAGTCACCAAAATAGTAGTTTACAAAATACCAGTACTATACAAAGATAACATGATTAATAGCCAAAGTAGACTGGTATTAGGAAAAGTATATTATTTTAAGTTTATACTCAAACATAATAAATAAAACAAAACGTGACAGAAGTGAAAATCATAGAAAAAGTATTTTAGCGTATGTAAACACATCAGACTGTATATATTTCAGCATAAAAAGAGCTAATATTCCAAAGGTTTCCTTTTGTCCTTAATAACTAGTATTCTTTCTTGGACATCTGATGTCACTTTATGCTCCTTTAATTAGATCTTTATTTTCTACTACAGCTGTGTAATATGGTCCACGTACGGAGCTCAACATCTCAAGATAAGTCCTGTGACGCGATTATGTGCCTCATGGTCTGAGAAATAAGGCACATATATAAAACCGCATGTACGTACATAAATAGCTTGGAGAACGCCCAAAACAAATTAGGAGTTGCTTTTGTTCAATAGCAAAAAACCTTTGCAGAGCTCTTGTTCACAAAGTGATTGTAAGTAAAAGTAAAAAAAAATATATTAAAGCATTGGAAAATTGTTCTGCAGTACTAAGTAGAATTGATTTATAGTGACCTGTTTACTATAACGACTTATAGTAGCTATTGATTTTTTTGATTTTCATTTATAAATGTAAGTTATATAAAATAAATCTTATATAAGATGTACATTTGGATGTTAATTTTAGTGTACAACTATGGTATCGTAATAAGTTACCTTTGTTATGAAAGGTTAACTGTATTCACCAAAAACTATTAAGAAACAAAAAAGTGAAACAATATTCAGTGTACATAAAAACATACACCGTAATACATGTACGTACGTATTGTATTAAAAAGAACAAACGTATTCAAAGCTCGGAAGTGCAGATTCAGATAAATGGGCAATCGTTTTCTGGCAACGTTCTTTCAACCCATCCATAACGGGTTAGAAAATGAAAACCAATAAACAGGCGAGTTATCAAACATAGCTCCGCTGTGTGCAAACTTTATACAAAATTGCATTCGGTTAAAAAGTCAGCGTGGTATACATAGAAGAAGCAATAAACTGCATTATTTCATACTGGAGAATAAATCCCTTTGTGGTCGCGTAGACAGTAGACGCGACTTATTAAAAATATTTCGAATACTGCAGATGCTGACCGAATAGTATTTGCGGTATGAAACATGCGGTTGAAAGAATGTTTGTTATCAATTTTAGATTTATAGCACATTGACATTTGATAAGTTGATATTTTAAAATAGTTATATGCAGCTTAGAAGCGTATATATGGTCAACTATACTGTTATATATATATATATATATATATATATATATATATATATATATATATATATATATATATATATATATATATATATATATATATATATATATATATATATATATATATATATATATATATATATATATATATATATATATATATATATATATATATATATATATATATATATATATATATATATATATATATATATATATATATATATATATATATATATATATATATATATATATATATATATATATATAAGCTTAGAGGCGCTTAGAGAGCAGCTTAGAAGCGTATATATGGTCAACTATACTATTATATATATATATATATATATATATATATATATATATATATATATATATATATGAATGTAAATATATATTAAACAAACAACTTAAAAACTTTAACAAATTGAAAACGGTCGTGTCTCAAGTCTACGCTAGACTTTAGACAAACTCTAAGTGTATGTTGCTACAGTTAATGGAATAAAGATTTATTCTTACTGCACGTGCTTTTCTCTCACTACAAATTTAATTCTTCAATATAAGGAGGATATGCGGTTAGCTTAATTCTTTGTTCAAGAAACAATTCTGTATTAGATTCAAATAACTGAATTTTATTTGCATATTTGCTTATGATTGAGCTTTGATAGAATTTATACAACTATTTTTGAGATTTCACTCGATATTAATATTACCTATAATACCCATTGTATAATCAAAAAAATTGTCATTGCCAAAAAAACAAGTTATGCATGTCAAAAAAATGTGGACAAATTTATTTTATACTTATATCTAAAGTTTTAGATTTCTGATATTTAGATGAAGCAATTAATGATAACACACTTTAATACGTCGCATACTTTCATACGTCGCAGTACTTGCATTTAATATTTTTTGATGTTTCTATAGTGTAATAAAAATATTTGTAAAAACTTACCTTTCGAAATACTTCTCCAACGATACCAGTCCAAATATGGTGAGACAGTTCTTTGCCAAACTTTCCATCTCTCACTAGCCGAATTTCATCTACAATAAAAATAATTATACATCCTTACCAATTTATTAATTATATAAATATATATATATATATATATATATATATATATATATATATATATATATATATATATATATATATATATATATATATATATATATATATATATATATATATATATATATATATATATATATATATATATATATATATATATATATATATATATATATATATATATATATATATATATATATATATATATATATATATATATATATTTATATATATATGTCCTTGTCCTCCTCCTCATGTATGTATATATGTTATGTAATGTATGTTTGTTTGTTACGCTTTCACACGAAAACTACTCAAATGAACATTATAAAACTTTGTACATATCCTTTTGTAGGCTTTTATTAGAAGTTGTACAAAGCATATAAGAACTCGCATGATGAAGCACACATGTCATAGTGGTCAGAGTGCTTGCATGATTTCCAAGAGGCGCGGGTTCAAACTACAATGTTCTTATTTTTTTTAAGTATTTTGTTCTCTTCCAGTATTTTTTCTATCAATAATGTAAATTAACACTTTAAAAAATCATAAAAATAAGATAAAAATATCATTTGTCAATAAACGTGAATATGAATTTAGATAAATATGATCCTTTAATTGCGTCTCAAAATCATACTTCGATTGTTATTGGCTCAATGAATAAAAAATGTCAGTACTGCAATGCTTTTAATTGGAAAGGCAAAACTGCTGGAATATGTTGCTGTTCTAGCGGTAAAGTTTCCACTCCGTTAACTGGTGAAAAAGAAGAGCCTTTAAAAACTATTGAAAATTCAACGAATGTTACACAGCCACAATGTTTAATAGATCAAAAGATAACTGGCCCTCAGATAATTAGAAAAGTATAATTTATGCTAAAAGCATGTAGCTAAGGTACTCATAAATTCTATGATGCGTTATATTACCCATTAAATCTCAGTAAAGGGAATTAGGACATCATTTCAATATTTCAATCGTTAGTCCAGCCACAATAGCCAACCCTAAATAAAAAAGTTGTTGAGAACTTGAAACTCCTTTTGGGTCCAAGATAATTTTTCCTTTTTTTCGTATACTAAAGTACAGAGTGAATGTCTTTGTTACATTTATCTAAACCAAAAAAATTAAAGTGCAGAAAATTATATACGAGTACATCTACAAGGTAATAAATAATATTAGACCTAACGGCATTGGAAAAATGAGTATTTTGACGTCCACTTTTGTGAACAGTCGCCTTAATATGCATGAGTACACTCAAGAAGCTTTTACTTATGTAGGAACTAATAGGAAGCCTAACATCTTCGTAACTTTTATCTGTAATATTTTGCGACAGGATATAGCTCAAGAGCTTTTGTCTAGGCAAAAAGCCACTGATAAGTATTCCGTTTAAAGTTACAGAAGCAATTGAATGTTGTGAAAAAAGGAAAAGTGTTTGGCAATATCCAGTTGTTTGGCAATATTCCGTTGAACGGCAGAAACGAGGTCTACCACATAACATAAATCTATTTATCTAAAACAAAACAGATTTCCCCCTCCAATCGATAACATATATTATTATTATTATATTATGATAGCGCTGAAATTCCAAATCCAGAAGAAGATAAAAATCTCTATCACATGTCAGTTCGCAGTGATAAGGATTACCCGTTATTTAGATGAAGATGCTGTTGATGGTAAGCGAGTTGAAATTCGGACTCGCAGTGGGGAAATCAAGAGTTTTGATAATAACTGAATTGTGCCCTATTTACCGTTTTTTGGTAAATTATTCAACGCACACATTAATGTTGAAGCCTACAATTGTTGATAAAAGAAGCGATCGGGCGATCGACAATACGGCGACCATAGCGATGCGTATTAAGATATACAAATTTATGAAGCAAGAAAATATGCCAGTAGTATTGAAAAAGCATGACAGTTGCTTGGCTTTCAATTGCATGAAAAATATTCCACAGTTACACATGTTGCAGTACACCAGAAAAAGGACAGCGTCTTTTTTTTTAAAAATACCTTTCAAGATCGGATTTTATCTCCTCCTAAGTCCACAATGGCTGAGTTTTCCTGGCTTATAGCTGAGTTTTTGAGCGTTATAGTAATCTGAGATGATAACGGGTTATTATACATAGCACTCAATATAAATTGAAAGAATTAGTTCCTTTCAATTTAAATTGGAGTTCCTAGCTTATTATTGATGTCTATTTGAAAAGACATAACGTAGCAGTTGCTGTAGCTTTTTCCGATAATGCAGCATTACTTCTAATTTAGATTATATGTTTAAGAGGTACATCCATTAAATGTAAAGAAAAAGGTTATAGACAATACTATATAACAATAATAATGCCATTCATAAGTAAAAATCTTCACCAACGAGTCGCGCAGACAAGTAGTAAGTAAATTTACATCACTGCCTTGGTAAAAAGCTACTAAATTACTGACAAAAATGTAAAGTGTAACAATAAAATCGAGTAGATATTTTTATACAAATCACTTGAAATTATCGAAACGGCTTTTAAAATAAATATTTTGTTTAATTGGGTAGTAAAACAATGCTGATTAAAAATATAGTAAATTCCAAGTAAATACAATAAAAAAAACAAACGATATATTATTTTTATACATAATTTTTTTGGTTGTTATTTCGTATCTTGCATTTTTTTACAGTTCCATGCTTTATGTCACTTCGTAGCATGGTAGGCAACAAACCGTCTTATTTACAGGAAGACGCTGTACCTCTGCGTCACGACGGTCTTGTATTTGGAAGTGGAAAAAAATATTTCTTTTTCATTAAATTAATATGAATATTAAGAAACCAAAACGTACATTTAATACCAAGTTTGGAGGCCACTACATCAGCGAGGTCCTTGCAGAATCCATGGAACTGGTCCCTATGTCCATACTCCGGTTGTTTTAACATCATGAAGGGCTCTTGTAGAATGGTTGATATTATATATGTCTTATTGGTATCATACGATATCGGTGAATGAAGTTGGACATGTCTTGAAGTAGTGAGTATCAAACCTTGCTTGTCTGTCCAAGTTGCCACCTAATAAGAATATATGATTTTTAGTAACTAATGTTAATGATATTTTGAATAATAACTATATAATATACTCTAATATCCCAAATTTAAGCATTTAAATCTTAAGAAAACATAAAAAACAAATAAAGCAAATATTTTGTACGCCGTAAAATATTTAACACAGCAGTTACTGCTAAATTAATATAGAAACATGTACAAATAATTATATTTGAATTTTATTACTTTTAAACTTTTAACAATTTTGCTTTTGCATAAAGTAAAATATACTAAACGACTTAAAAAAATTCCACAAATATAAAAAGCTAGTAAGTCCTTCAAATTTAATGACTTGTCCAAGATATGAAAGCGTCAATGTTTGCAATATACAGAGACGAACTTTGATCTAAAATTAATAATTTATTAAAATTAGTGACACTAATTTATTTAAATATTAGATAATTACTTAGTGATATATTTATATCTAACAACAAGCAGATGTTTAGTGTACTAGTTGATAATTCTAATTGATTTCGATAATACGGACTGGTAACATTATACTAATTAATGGTAGTAAAAGCTTCCCGATACCAATAAATGTTTTAGTAGTGAATAAATGATATTTGTTGTTTCTTATATATTTTTAGTCAAAAATTTAGATAAAATTATAGAACCAGAATTACTATCCACAACAAAAAAATAATTCAGTTGTCTTTTTTATATATAATATAACTCACTATGTAATTCGTTAATTTATTTTTCTAAGATATATTTACTACAGTAACTACACTCTTAAAGTATTATAGTTACTTTCAAAGTCTTGAAGTATAGCTCGGTTGTTGCTAATTTCTTTGTAAAATGTGTGCTCTGTTATAGAATAATATATACTGTAAAACTTTATTGAAAATATTTTCTTTGATGATTATACATTTTTCATCGATCTTATTACACTTAAAGTTACTTTGAAACATTGATTTATGGACTTCGCAAAATCATTACTTAGTTGTAGCAACTTGTGAAATGAAGTTGAAATTAGTCTTCGCAAAAGGTGCCTTAAAGTGATGCCAAAAGTTATTTAAGTGCAGATTTATAACAATGTTGGCTACTTTGATTTGTTCAAATATATACAGAAATAGAAACATTTTAAAACAAAGTAATGAAATACTTTCGCAATATGATCTATTCATTATTTTTATAGGTAGGTTTTATTTACAACACATATAAAGTAAATTGAACAAGAAACTTCAATTATTTCACAATAGAACGAAAAAATAACGACACTATTTCATTTTTAAGACACTAGCTTAAGATTTATAGTCTCAATGACCTTACATTGTGTTTTTAAAGTTCATATAAAAATAGAATGAAGACCGTCGTGGCGCAGAGGCGTAAGCGTCTGCCTGTAAACGCGACGGTTTGAGGGTTCGATTCCCACTCGGGGAAGATGGATTTTTCTATTTCCATTTTCTTCGCTCTGGCAACTAGGCAAAGCGCGGCGTTGAGTTCCGCCATTCAACACGCAATGTCTCGAAAAAATCGGAAAGTGGGAACGTAGAAAGCAGGAACTAAGCAACAGAGTGTCTTAACACTAGGTTCAAATGGTTCCTGCAGTTCCCTCTTCCTACCCTGCAATATGCGGGATAAAGCGTGAAGTTAGAAAAAAAAATAAAAATATACTTACCTTCATCATAGCACTTTGGACGGTCATCTCAACAACGTGCAATGTGAAATTACAACGATGCCCTTCTTCGTTGAAAGAAATATTTCCCGTTAGACCCTCAATATCAGTCTAAAATAAAAGGACATAACATTATAATTTTTCTAGTGGAAACTGTCTGTATTTATCAGGCATGCCATTAAGGAGTCGGGTTCGATTCTCTGGCAGGGGAAATTTTAATAACTCAGTTATTTTCTTTATTCTCAAAGTAGATTGTGAAACGTAGTACCAAATTAAATGGTAAAATTATGTAATACATAAATATTTTGCCAAAAATGTTACGTGAATGAATATGATTTATCAAAAATATTTTTGTATGCAGACTGCGCTCGAGGCTCAATTACAAGTGACTTCAGAACGCTAACCATAAACCTAGATTTACTGATAATAGAATATATTTATAGATATTTTGGTAATATTTTAGTGTTGTGGAATTAATTGATATCATATGACTTGTAAAAGTAAAAAAAATGTTCTTTGTTAGAAAACTTAGCAATTGAGTTTTGGCTTTAAATTGGCTGTTCACTCTCACCTCTTTTCAAATTATTTTAAATTGAATAGTGGAACTATTATATATTTACGTAATATTAATATAATAATATTTGTCTATATTTTCGACTTCCCACCTGGCACAAAGCCTATTTGCCGCTTTGTAAAAGGAATTATGTAATTATTAATAAACAATATGAATAATTTATTGCACTAACATACTTGGGTAATGTTTTAAACACTGTAAAATTACTTCACAAAGGTGCACCAACTTAAAAATTTTTTATTTCAAAAGTTTTAATAAAATTTTATTACACTGTAGTTACAAGGTCAATTTTATTTCATGTGTAGATATAACTTACTATATAATATCTTATTATTTTAAGTATTTTTTTCTCAATTGTTTGATTTAGTGTGAGACGCACATAAAATAAAGGTGGAACAGATGTTCTAAGTAATGTTAGGAAGTTTGAAAATACGATCGGAAATCACTTTTTATCGAGTACCAAGGACCCTTTTGAAACTTACGGGAATAGCTACAGAGAGTCGTAAATATGTCTGTACCGGCCCTTACATTTATCGTAATCACCTACACTCACATGGTACATAAGGTTTCGGTGATAATTATTTAATACTTTAATGAAATTTATATGTGCAAAAATAAATAAATATTTCTGTATGTCTATTTATCATTTGCCTTAGTAAAACAACTTGGTGTACTATGTAATTTTAATTTTTACTAATTTTAGAAACTTTGGATTGCCGTTTTAAAACAATATTAAAACGTAGTGTAAATGCTAAACAGACTGTAAAAACTGTCATAATTTAAGTAACAGTAGTAGATATTATACTTTGTACAAAGTAATAAAAGACTTGAACTGTTTTCGACATTTTTTGAAAGATATGAGTGGCATATAACCGCTACGAGCAGTGCTACGTATGAAACTATTTTTCAGCTAAACAATTACAGTACAGCCAGGTATATGCGGATAAGAATATCTTAGGTCTTAATGATCAAAAAATATAACTATAAATTATAATTCCTAATTTAAAAATATATTATTGAAGTAAAATTTACCTTTTTGATAAGTCTAGATATTTTGTCACCATATTCAAATGGTACTACCCAACTTTTACCCGGATTGCAATCAATGACCTTCGTGGAATTCGCTAGAGCGGCGGCTCTTCGTAGAGCAGTTCTAAAAGTATCAGCTTTCTTCTTCCACAGTCGACCCAATGCGTCCATTAGAACTTGTACTCCATCATACATTAAAGCCGTTTGAGCCTGAGAAATTGGAGTATAAATGAATACATAATATTGTTAATATTAAACGCGTATAATAAGATTGTTTAGTGTTATTTGTGTAAATTTAGAAAATAAATAAAGACTAATAAAATTAATAATGGAACTTAAATTTTTATGACTAAATTATAATATTTAGGGAAATTTCCCTATATATTCGACATCCATAATTCCATATTTGTATTTTCATTTCTCTCTATATGTGCAATTTTTTTAGTTAGCACTAAGTTACTGTATTTTGGCAACGTGCTTTTTACAAAGTGCAGTAAAGCTTTTAACAAAATAATTCCGGTATGCCAAATACACGAAAATTTTTAATTGACATATATCGAACGCTATTTTCAAGTAAAAGATAAAAGGTATAAAGTAAGTATTTTATAAAACAGCGAGTTTTACTCCCGAGGTGACCCAAGGCATCCATTAGCACCTGCACTTGGTACATTAGCGCCATTCACCTGTGTAACGAATTTTGTTGTTCTACTCTGGGAAAAATATTTATATTGTTTTAGAAATGTTATTTATTTGTACCCACAGTGTAAAACAATTTTCTTAAACGTTCTATTCTAGTACTAACAATCATACCACTATCTTCTATTTATATATATATATATATATATATATATATATATATATATATATATATATATATATATATATATATATATATATATATATATATATATATATATATATATATATATATATATATATATATATATATATATATATATATATATATATATATATATATATATATATATATATATATATATATATACATATATATATATATATATATATATATATATATATATATATATATATATATATATATATATATATATATATATATATATATATATATATATATATATATATATATATATACATATATATATATATATATATATATATATACATATATATATATATATATATATATATATATATATATATATATATATATATATATATATATATGTATGTATATATATATATATATATATATATATATATATATATATATATATACATATCTTGCTAGGTCCCTGTGGTCACCATCTTGATATATATTAATTAAATTCAGTCCTGCATCTTGCCTCGTCTACTGATATTAATCTCGTCATACATTACTTTATTTTAGTACTCACCCTTTCAGACCTCTTGCATTCTTTTCGCTTAAATTTTGCGTACATTTTACAACCTAAGCTAATTATACTGATAGCCCTATACTTTTCTTAGCTTATCTGTGAACTTTCATGTTACTTCTATTATCCAAAACTTATTATGTAGTTTAGTGTTATTTGAAAGTAATCGATGTAATTAAAGTACGACTTTTTTATTTTTTCTATGGAAACCTCAATAAAAATTAGGATGACAACTACTTTTATTTACCTTGAGATTTAAATTAATATAGCATCTAAATTCATTTTTTAATTAATAGATACATTATTCCAAATAATTTGACTTTATCGTTCTTCATATTTAAGATAACTATTGCAATATCGAAATTTATCAATTTCCGGCGAGTAGTTTTAACGTAATTGGCGAATAAATAAAAAATACAAGCAAGAAATCCTGTGGTCGGTTATTTAGCTTATATTGACAATGATAGTAGCTTAACGAAACCAATAAACCGACTCATATAAACACTTTTAAGATTTTTTAAGAACAGTATTGACTTTTCTGCACTTTAATACTATGACAATTTTATATGTCGCCTCTAGATGTATTTAACATATATTTTGCAGAAATTTCATTTTCGTCAATAATAACATCTGTTACAACAGATATTATGACGTCTTAAAACATACATACATATATAGCTTCACGCTCTATCCCTAGCGGGGTAGTCAGAGAGAACGGAGCGCCAAACATCCCTGCATACCTCTTTCGCCTCGTCCACTGTCATTAACCTCTTCACGCATGCTCTCCGGGGATTTCTCATGCTTTTTACGTGACCTTCCTCCAGTATCTTCGATACTGTGTTTTCGAAACTCTTAAAACATCATGTAATAATATTATTTTATTACTAATACAATAGTTTAATTGTATAACAAATGACGAGATGATGACACTCGGAGTGAAGATGACTTTTTTCATTTCCATCTTCTTCATTGAACAGAAATGTTAGCTGTTAAATAAATTAAAAGGACTTAAGAAGGATTATGTAAAATTGCTCAATGACTTCCAATATGTGACTGAGCACATTCCTTGGTACTACATAAACATTTTCGCAACATAGCACTTTACCATTTCAGACCACCAGATGCTAAAACATTTCCCAGGGATTTAATCTACACTCGAAACGAAGATTAGTAAAATTGCTAACTTGGTCGATGGTCGCCTAAGCTGGGCCTCCCCCAGTTAGCTGGGGTCTTACCTGGTACTCACCAAGTCAGCTGGAGTCTTAACTGGTACTCATCAAGTCCCTAATAAAGGGAACAGACTGATTTCACAGAGCCCGAACACCAAGACACGCTTAAATTTATATGTCGCGTAGTATACCAACGGCCAGACACCTTGGTGCCGTATCCTCTCTTCCCTCGCGGGGGTTGAGAAAAGAAAGACAAGAAATTGTTCTCGTCTGTTTTATTAAGTATTGTACGAGAATAAACCAATCTATGTTACTCTATTATTTTATTGTGAAAAATAGACTCCTAACAACGAAATCATGGCTTAGCGCCGACATAGTCTTTAACAAAATAAATATGTACAAAATTTTATTATTTACGTTTATAAGTTTTTGCGATCAAATAAACAGATAAAAAATGAAATAGATTATATAAGAAAGTCAGTAAATAAATTAAATTTGACCTCGTACCCCTGAAACATTAGGCCTGGCCTATACGCTGTTAGATGAAAAGACAGCTAAAAGCCTCGGTTGTTGCCCTACAGACCAACGTTTCCATTAGTACCTGCACTTCATCATGCATTAGAGACGTTCTAGCTAAGAGCATTTCAGTCTTCATTACCTTCTATACAATATTGGCTGATAAAGTACTTCTTCCTGTGGTTTTATGAAACTAAAATATGTAGAAACACTCAAATCAGTTTTGTATATTTAAAATCAACACCCTGCTTCACAAAAATAGTGGACATTACACGATTTTTTTTATTGTAGCTATAATAAAATGCCCATAATTCATCGAACGCATTATCCAGTAAGCTATGAAACAAATCTCTATACTTAGCTTAAGCGATCCAAGTATGAATGTCATAACGTAAAGTAATAATTTATTCGGGTACCCACTTACGGTTTCATTAAACCGTACGCAAGTTAGTGAAATCTCCATAAATGTGTTATATTCCACGTAGAAATTTTCTTTAGCTATATTTACCACCTCGGGGCACGCTTTATGTTATACCCAGGGTTTGTCGTAAAATTTTGTTGATACTGTGCAATAAAGGAGATTTATAAATACACTCGGGCGAGGCGTATTTTTTATACGTATAGGCGTATCCGTTTACCGTTTTTTATGTTCATCAATTTTGTGTACTGAGTGCTGTGTATTGTTAGGTAGCAATATAATAAATGTCTTACTTGAAGTATAAGGTGCGAGTCGTGATCGAAATTTTTCCTTTATATTCTTATGTTATTTGTTTCTACGCTTGTATATAAATTTTGTTGCTCAAATAACAACTTAGTATATAACCTTACCCTACTTTGTATTAATATATTTATTAATAGGTATACAGATTCAGCCCACATCAATAATAAAATATATTAAGCGAAAGAATTATTTGTTAGTGTAATATTTTGACTTAATTAAAAATCATATAATATATTATATAACAGTAATACGCATGTTGTATTTACTTTCAACTGAGGGACTTCGAATTAGATCTTAAATACCCATTCGTGTGTATTGTTACGGAATACGTTATATAAAGGCATCGATATGTAAATCTTTTTATAAATAACATATGCAATATACCAATATATTTAAAAAAAAATGAGAAACACGTTTTAGTTTAGAGCCATATCCAGCTACGTAGTAGACAGAGGTATCCTTGTGATTAGACACTCATTTCTCCATCTTTCCATCCCATTTCTAAGGCATTGCGTGTAGAGGTAGTTCTCAACGCCACGCTTTACCATTATACTGTTAAACCTCTATGTATTAAAATTGTTATGATAAGATAAGCCTAATCTAAATAAATTTGATTAAATTTATGTTAGATAATTTACTAATTTTCTAACGTGGATTAATATTTTTTCCTTATTTCTTTAGTTTGTACTTTTCCCCTCTTCCTTTTCCCTTAATATAGCATAAAGGCAGAGGTTCGAGTTCTAGTCACCAATCTAGACGGTATCCTGATTTATAAAAGCATTAATATTATAAAATAATAATGGCCAAATACTGTGTGCGTGCGTACGAGCACGTGTCTCTTTATGTGTGTGTGTGTGTGTGTGTTTATGTTTGTGTAAATCACTACTGCATAATTATAACGGATTAAAGCCCAGAAACTAGACCTTTACTAAGGCACATCCATATCTATATAAACTAATGTCAATTTGGTTATAATTTTATTACAGTAGAATAAGCGACAAATTGGTTAAACATACAGTATCAGTCATTAAGCAAAATCATATATTAAACATATACTTCAACATATTTTAATACATAACATTATCTAATAATGAATATATTAAAGCAACGAACGTATATTGGTAGCAAAATTTCATTACAATTTCTCATTTTATAATAATAAATAGTTAAAATGTCGCTTGAATTACCTTTGATGGGCCTTTCTGTCGTAGCATACATTATTCAACGTATGTGTTTATTATCAAAGGCATGCAATTAATGTATCAAGTGTGATGTCGTGTCAAGTTACCGCACCGCCCGGTTAGTAAAGATTTTGTGTTTTCACCCTCTTATACTCGTTGGCATAAGGTTCATTTTATATTTGGTAAGTAATTTAAAAAACTCGCTTCATTTTGATTTTACATCCTATGCTGATAAAAGGTTAGGTTATTTTTGCTTAATAATCTTATAACGAAAAGGTAGTGGCGTTGTCCTTTTATGTATCTTTCCAGATGTTCTTTGATCAAGGTATCAAAAGAAGAATTCGAATTTTTTAATGTTATAATTTAAGTATCTATATTGTTTTCACTTCTCGTATCCAGTAATATAGGCAGAGGGAACCGTAGGAATCTTAAGTATCCAGTGTTAATGCAGCTCGTTTTCTTTTTCTGCGCGTTCCTTTCAACGCATTCTGTGTTGAATTGTGGAAATCATCGCCACGACGTTCATTTAATTGCAAGAGCGAAGAAATAAAAATATTTGTTTGCCCTCGAGTGAAAATTGAACCCATTAACTGTCGCGCTTACAAGCAATGCACGCACAATGTGACGCTGCGCACATGATGTTTCTTATAAGTACATAGGTATAACAAATTGGGTATAAAGCATTATAAGTTCATCAAATTGTTATAATCTTATTATCAACTAAATTTAATAATAAAACTACTTTTATAATAATTATTTTTACTATCTTAGTATTAGTGTTTAGATTTTTTTAATTTCAGTTTCACTTTTGTGATCAAGTATAATAGACAGTTAAGTCATTATATGTTATGATAATATATGATAACATCATGCTTAAAATTATATAGATGCCTAAACTGCATACCATACACAAGATTTGCATCTGTTACCATTTTATTTAAACAGTAACTAATGCGGATTAGAACTGTTAGTCTAATGGACTACCTCATTTTGTTTCACTAATATAATAATATGCTTTCATTTAGCTTAACGTTTTATCCTGCACCTAGTAGGGTAGGTAGAGAGAACTTCTCGAAACAATTGAACTTAGTATTAAATACTTTAAAAATGAAATAATCTACTCGCCCAAAATGGGAATCGAATCGAAGCAAGCATGAAGCGTCTGCACCACGACAATCCTCCATAATAATTATATTATATATTGAAATAAAGTTTATTTTACACAACCATAACTTTCGTAAGTTACATATATTTAATAAGAATTTCCCTGAGTTGAATTCCTACAGACATTAAAAATACCATCGAAAATGGAAAACGCATGGTAAGGCTCTAATGAACTCGTTTGCTCTGAAAGCTAATTGCACAGCTTTTCACAGATTTTTGCTTAGCTACAACCGGAGTAGAGAAGCATTCATTTATATTGTTCCATCATTGGGAGCCTGTTTCTTTAAAAAATAAAGTTAATTTGTGTAATCACGTATTTTTGCTCTGGATGTCAAAGTTTTTATTTTTAGTTTAACCTAGTTTATCGTCACTCTGCTAGATAACCCATTTAACTGTCTTTCTGCATGTCACTGTCTGTTCCTCGTATGCTAACAACTATCATATTGTATTTCGAGACAGCGAAAACCAGGCTATTAAATAATATTATATTTATCTATAAATTAATAAGTTGCCGAAAATTTTAGCCTGTGTCCATCAATGAATAAGTTTTTTGTACACTAATTGTTCAAAAAAGAGATAAGAAAGAATATTGAAAGAAAAGTATACCTAATAAATTGTTTGTAATGGTTATTCAGCCTTAATAAATTATATTGCAAATTGCAATACGGGACTGAGGAATAATCTCCAAATATTTAAAATTATATTACATAAAAACTTCACTTAAACGTTTAAATAATTACTTCAAATATAGTACAGAAATCACTTTATTTTAATAGTATACAGAACGTTTCACACCCAAATATTAACAAATTTTATAATTTGTCTCTTAAAATATCAAAAAAACATACATAGTATGCAATAATAAATACTGGATCTCATTAAATTCTCACCAACGCTACGCTACAAATGTCAAAAGGTTTTCCAATAAGGCAAATAATTGCGAAGAACTTTTATTTACAACAACTACGGCTATTAAGTGACGTTTACTCTATTGTCGTCTCTAGTTCTAGTTTGCTGCGAAATTTCTATTTACTTTCTTACACTTCTTTTTAGAATATTTCATTATATAAGTGGTTTTTACCAAAATATACTAATTATTATATAGTAAATAAACAAGAGTCTACTATACAATAGTCATACATAGATAAATGGCAGTGGGGAGCGAGGATTACCTTGGATGCCTGACACAATCCAAGAATATATAGATTTCGCTGATGATCTATGTCTCCGCGACAATTCACGGAATAATCTACAGTCCAAATTTATTGTATTCGATACTGCCGACGTTAAAAAAGGTCTCCGTATCAGTTGTATAAAGACCAAGGATATGCGTTTAACACCTTTCACACAGTGCCCATATTCATGGATAGAGGTGCTGTTTAACAAATTAAACAGTTCACCTATCTGGGTAGCGTGGTTAATCCATAAGAGGGGGCAGAAGTAAATGTACAAGTACCGATAAAAAATGCTCGATTCGCACATGCACAGCTAAAGCTCTTGTCCACCTCTACTGTCACGCGGCGCACGAAGTTGAGAGTTTTTAACTCCAACGTTAAGTCAGTTTTCCTGTACAGGTACACGTCAAGAACGAAGTAACCAACAGACTGCAGGTGCTTATTAACACCTACGCCGAGCATACTGACTATTTACTAGCTGCAAATCATCTCCAACACGTGGCTATGGCTATGGGAGTTAACCGATCAAGAACCAATCTACATAGAGATAATGACTGAGATTTTACTGCATAGATCAGACAGTCACATAGCATAGCAAAGTCTTAAATAACAAGCGCAAGGCTCAAGAAGACTTGCCCGTCCTAGCTTTACTTGGAAGAAGTTGTGTTAACTGCCCTTGATTGGAGTAAACCGGGGATTACTGCACAAGATCGCGAGAATTAGAAATGCCTTCTGCAAGCCCTCACGAGGAATACCAGGATCATATCATTATTATCAAACAAATAACACATGTAACATTAGTGAATTTGATAATGTGTTATCTTTTACTTCATTTTCATCATTTTTTTTTGTATCTCCCATTTATTCCCGCAGGATTTTCAATTATGATCACGATAGTCTGTTTATTCTCCGCACACACTGTGCCACGGTCACAAAGTATGATTTTATTTCTTAAAATATAACATATTTTTACAACATCTACCACATCTAAAGTCATATGGATATGTAAATATTATATGTAACTATATAACTTTATATATGTATACGTCATATTATATGAAAGCCTACGACAATATTGACCGGTTCTTATTCGGTTAGTCCGTTTTCTCAATGACCATAAATCAACAAAATGGTAGCAAAAATGTTCGTGAAGTTAGTGAAACAGTTCCTTGAACTATCGAGTCCATTCTTTGCAGGATGTTTTAGTCGTGTAGTTTAGTAATTGATGTATATATATATATATATATATATATATATATATATATATATATATATATATATATATATATATATATATATATATATATATATATATATATATATATATATATTATTTATATACATTAATAGTGAATGTATTTTTATAAAAATATTAATTTTACCTTGTACTTCATTAACTGAAACCTTATCTGTGAAATAAGACATTTTAAACTCACCGAAATAGTTCCTTTAAATCTAGAATCCATTCTTCTCAGACCTTCCATGAAATCACGTACAATTCTGCGAGATGTATCGACTATACGGAACCCTGTGATGTTGACCGCCCCGTACTCGGTTACCTCGTTTTCCCAATGGTCGTCCATAACCTGCATATTTTGATTATGAATAAACTCATATTATAATATGTATTTATTTCAAGAGTATACTTTTGAAATAAATACATATTATGATATTTTTTATATAAGTCCAACAAAAAAAATATAATGTTTATTATATATTTTGAAATAACTTAAGCAAAGTGATGAAAGTAGCTTTGAGGTACCTGACCCCTTTTAATTAATATTTTTTCTATTCCAATCGAAATATTTTCAGAAACTATTTTAAATAAAGCCGTTGCCAAATAAATTCCTATATACACACACACATATATATATATATATATATATATATATATATATATATATATATATATATATATATATATATATATATATATATATATATATATATATATATATATATATATATATATATATATATATATATATATATATATATATATATATGAATCCATATTTACATACATACATATAAAGCAGATTCAGAGTATCAAACTCACCAGTCCACTTAACATGTAGTGGTATGTCCTTCTACCCAACTGCACTTTCCTGACGTGCTCAACCAAAATACTTTTTGCGTTTTTCGCGTTGCAATCTAACACTATCCTCTTGTTACTCCAACGGTCGAATTGTTCTAAGGCTAGTAGAAAATCTATTGCGTCAGTTGCATTGTAAATACGCTTCACGATGGTTATTTTGAAAGCTGTTTTCCCGGGCTGCATGGTTTGATAAAGCTGTTGTAAACGAAGCAAACCTAAAAAAATATATACATGTAATATAATATATTAAAAAAATATACTGTATATTATATATTATATTATGATAATTTTAAAGTTTATGTTATATATTAAAGAAATACACTATGTATTTTTCTAATACTATTTTAATTTTAAATAAATTATGAAATTAATTGATTCAAAATGTACACATAATTATGTAAAATTATATTTATTGATATGTTTTTAATTATTTCAAATAGTTCTCCTAGACATTTGAAATGGTCTTGTCAATCCAAATACAGAACTAAATCGGTCAAACTTTATTTCAAAGGTAATCTAAAGCATAGGTTTACAGTTCTCAAACTACAAGCAGTTGGCAAACTCTGAATTAGATGAAAGATAGGAAAGGAACTTGTTCCTCTTTTTAAAGTTCTCACATTCTTGAAAATAGCTCGAACAATTTTGGTGGAATCGATGTCTTCGTCTTTAAAACGCTTTCAACAAATGATACGTAGACATTGTAAGTACACTTACTTCACATTTCTATTTCCTTCGCTTAACGAAGCGTCATTTAATGTTATGTGATATCTTATATACGTTTTTATAGAACTCTTTAGAAATTGTAAAAAATGGAAACATTTGTACGTGACAATATAGTGTTTACAATGTTTCAGTAATTCAATAATAAATAATATAATGTTAACTAAATGTGAGATCAGTTAATTGTTTTACAACAAAATATCGCACACACAGAATAAACAAATCTTCTATTACGATAAATAATCGCACAACTACTTTTATCCAACCAGCCAACTGCAGTAATTAACGTCTCAAAATGGCATCCAAGTTAACAGAAAGTTCATCGAGCATTATTATTACTTTCTAAGAGTATCCTCAACTAGATTTTGTACATTAAGACATTTATATTCTATAAATATAACTCACTCACTCACTCACTTTCACTCCTACTTAATTTTAACACCAGAAATTTCACGCTAATTCTTCCAAATATAGTACTTTTTACTTCTGAAAAGCTTGCAAATGCTTAGTATACGATAAATAATTAAATAGCTTGGAGCGCTCTACGTATATCTATATTTGAGTACTCCTAAACCGATTCGAATCCACGAGAATTTTATCGAATTAAACGCCCCATATAATATAAGCGATACGAAAAAAGGACAAAGCGTGCTCGAGAGAGGCAAAAAATAAAATCTGTTTTTGTCTGCGGGAAAGCCTTGAGTTGCTATTAGGTATTCTCGTACGTTATACCGCACTTTTCGACGTGAGGTTCATTCGATACTTTTTACTGGAGAAACCATTTTTATATATTGATTGCTAAAACTATTTACGTGATATATTATATTTTATACAATAAAAACGTTATTGTGTAAACATTTTTAAAATATATTTACAATACATTTTTAAAATTAACACACACCCCTAAGTGTTTAATCTTAATAAAAGCGAACATAATTTAGGATATTGAATTTTTTTCTTTAACAAAACATTTAACGCCATGTTACAATCAGCTGAATGTTATTGTGAAGCTTTCTATACAATTGTTTTGATTTTTATTTAACTTCTACATTGTATTGATTCGTAAAATATCAAATAGAAAGGAAAATGTTAAAAAAATAATATTAAACAAAGCATGCTTAAGTAAGCAATTTGCTAACTAATGGAAGTATTATTTGCTGTTAGATAGGTTTGCCTTTATGTGAGATAAAAGTAAAAATATGTCATACAAAGTATAAAAGAAACAACAATATGTTTTGTTTAAATTACGTACGCTTTAGTCCGCTGCTATAAAATACGCACATCGCAAAAAAAATAAACAAAATGCCTACAGAAATCCCATTGCGATGAATTTCAATCGAGCGTTTTTAACCGAAAGCCGTTACAATCCCGGTCCTGATTTTCACTGAATAAATCGAATTACAACCTCCTTAATCCCTTTATCCAAAACTGTTTCAAATGTTAAGAGACAAATGTGCGGGTTAAACTTTCGGCTGGACGACTATTTACAACATGTGGCGCGTTTGAACTGACGACCCTTGAGGTTGAAGCACTCAACTAATGGCGTACAGTTACAACATCAATTATAAGTTACATTTTTTATATATGTGTAAAACAATTTAATTTCTAAATATTTCGTCTAACACTCAATTTTGAACTTTTCTTATATAGAAATATAGTATATATGAATTTGAAGTTGAAATTTCCATTTTGCGTCATAGAAAACTGATACTCTCGATCTTGTCATATTAAATTTATCTATTATATAATTTAGGCACCTAAATAGTTAATACCAAATATCTTACAGCTTCAATCAATCATAGTGCCTGTATATGTACCTATATATTGTATATTAGTTCTCATTCCTTCAGTATCCTCACATGGGAGATACTCAGACTCTCGTCGACTCGAGTTTAACTATAGTATATTAACTTGAACCGTAGTACGTAGGATCTATTAAATAATTATATTGTCTAGATAAAGCGTTAATAGCGAGTAGCATGTATTATAACCGCAACCATTATTCTACATACTGGATTTGTTAATTGTATTGCTAAATACTAATAAGAATACTTTTGTTTAAAATGTTGTTTATTATATATATATATATATATATATATATATATATATATATATATATATATATATATATATACATGTAATCTTTTTGGATATATAGTGTAGTATTATATATATAAGTATTGATATTTAACATTTTCCTGCTCTGGTGAAGCAAAAAGTTGAAATGAGAGCAAACAAGTCAAAATAAATTAAAGTTCAAATGAATAACGAAATTAAAGCGTAATAACCGAATAACCCTCACAACCTTAATATATAAGTGTGTATGTATATGTGTATCTATATAATTATACTTATTTGTATTTTTGTAGTGAGGAAAACAGTGAGAATAAAGAAGAACGTGCTCATCTGAGTTGAGCAAAAGAATGGTGAAATAGATATACAAAGCAAAAGTGAAGTAAGGAGAAACCTCAATTGACCTTTAAAAACACAGTATCAATGATACTGGAGGAAAAAGCATGAGGACTCCCTGGAGACCATGTATGAAGAAGCTAACCACGACGAGGCGAAAGAGGCATGCAGGGACCGCAGCGTTTGACGCTCCGTTCTCTCTGACTACCCCGCTAGGGATAAAGCGTGAAGATATGTGTGTGTGTGTGTATTTGTCTAACTTGCACTTGCTTTAACCGCTGAAAGAAATCTCAAAGAAATCTCCGATCACCTTATAAATGTATATATATGTCGGCGTGAGCAATTAAAATCGATAGTGTCACAGTGTCGCCATTTATGAAACAGTAGCATAGCCGGAAATGAATGAATATGAACTCTATTCATTCAGACCCAAATACGCATCATGACCGGAAACTAATGAATGTGGAGTGTTTAACAGGCGCCCCTCCAAATAAGCTTTATAAAAAGGCCAAACGGGCGACTAGGCGGCATTGTCGTGGTGACCAGCGTGTTGTTAAAGTGGTTGTTATAGTGTTAGTGAGATCAGCGATAGTGAAATAAGTGCTTCGTAAAGTAATTGATAAGTGAGAGTAATTTATCAATGGTGATTGATTAGAATTACCTTGTGTAGTGAAATTATTTGAAAGTGTGTGATTATCTGTGTGAATATAATACATAAATAGCAAATGTCTTTTATTGACATCATGAGTGGGGAGCGTAAGGGTTCGCGTGATGACGATGTGGATAGACCCGCTTCACCCATCCTATCTACCCCGAGTTCAAACTCCGACATATATATATATATATATATATATATATATATATATATATATATATATATATATATATATATATATATATATATATATATATATATATATATATATATATATATATATATGTATATAGTATATAATGAATGTAATGAACTGCGTTCTGCTACCAAAAAATATATATTGAATAGTGGGTAGGGGTCAGCAATTGTGGAACCGTGCTGAAGTGGGAGGTTATTTATTAATTATTTACTTTATAGTCGGTTTTAGGATAATAGAAATTGTACAGTACCTTATCTTCATGATTCACAACACAAACACTGATTGTTCCCGGCACGTGGAATGTCTAACTTGAGTCTTCTTCACTAGGGGTTACTTTCACTATTATCTTTTGTAGGTTTGTCTTTGTCAGGTTCAATATCAAGAGGGAATACACAAAAGGGAAATCAAATAAGGCTGAGGGAAAATCACACTGCTAATTAATATTAGATTCAGGAAGGACGTGCGCTCGCGCCGCCGTCTCACGTGCTACTTTTACTACCTCTCGACAACTACTGTTGACCGCTCGCGCCGGGAGTTGGCACAAGACTTTTACGACAACCCGCGCGGGGGTCATCGCAGGGGGCGGCACAAATAGGAATAAACATAGCCCCCGCCCTAAACATCTAATGTTTACGAGAAAATGGGAGTAGCTAACTAATAGGTAGACGAACTAATTTGGTTAAGGCTCTCTTTAGGATACCTGTCGATGTCTTAACATCGACCACACGCACAACGCTATCTTTACCAGGATAAATTTGGGAAATGCGACCACGTCGCCACTGTAAAGGGGGTAAATTATCATCTTTGATGAGGACTAGCTCGCCTACTGTTGGAGGATTCACTGGATCAGTCCACTTCTGCCTAGTCTGCAGAGTGTATAGGTACTCTAACTGCCACCGCGACCAAAAATGTTGAGTTATCTGTTGCACTACTTGAAAACGGGTTAAACGATTAATTTTTACATTGTTATAGGGATACTCCGGCAAAGCACTAAGAGGTTGGCCAATCAAAAAATGACCAGGCGTCAAAACTTCTAGATCGTTAGGGTCATTAGATAAGGGACATAACGGCCGGGAATTTAATACCGCCTCAATTTTAGCAAAAATTGTAGTTAATTCCTCGAATGTTAAAGGAGTTTCATAAACGACCACCGACTCTGATTATTCCTTTCTTGTCAAGAAAGAGTGAGAGTCGTCTTAGGGAAGACCACAAGGAAACGCTACGCGCTAACGCGATAAGGATACAGATAGCTCAACGGGTAAGTTTCGGGTTTTATTTATAAATCTCACCATCGTTATCTAAGGGGTAAGCAATCATGGTTTGAGGGGTCTCTTCAACCTTCCAGAATCTCTCGATGAGACGGGATAAGGATACTCCAGTCATGGGAGGCTCTAATTCACCATAATCGGCAGCGACTGGACCACAAACAATATAACCAAAAATTGTAGATAAAGCAGTAAGGCCGTTAAAGTTAAATATTTTATCTTGTAATAAAAGCGCGCCGAACACGTCAGCACCCAATAGTATATCTATCGGGCCAGGCTTATTATAGGTAGGGTCAGCAAGGGAAAAATCACTACTAGGAAAAAACACAGACTCAGGGAACTCAAACTCAGGATGCGTACCGGCAATCACATCTATAACCATAGCAGAGGTTGACACCTCAGGGAAGGAATTATACAAAGGTTTAAAACACAGGGAAATAGAACCACGGGAAACCACTAAAGGAATATTACCTATGCCACGTACAGGGGCACAGGAGGGGGAGATGGTCAAATTGAGGTAATTAACAACAAGATCGGTTGTAATGAGGCAACCCTGGGCACCGGTATCACATAAGGCACGCGCTTCAATATAATAACCACTAGCAGTTTTAACGTGTAATTTAACAGTAGGCAACAATATAAGGGAATTGGGTGAGATATTCAGGCAAGGGGAAGGGGGAGTAATACAAGTATCTAGCTATGTGGGTCTATCTTCTCTATTATAGGAATTATCACGATATCTTATAATATTTTCAACTTGTCTATTATTTTCAACCTGTCTAGGTTGGGGCGGAGCATTTTCTCTGGGGGGAGAAGCTCTCTGGGAATGTCGTTGGGGGGAGCGCTGGAGTTGCGAAGGGGAATATTTCTTATGCTGGCCCCCGCCCATATGGGGACCGCGGGTAGAAGAAGGATAGGTACGCGGATAATTGCGTTTATTAAATTTGGAATTATAATTATAATTGCGATTGGATGAGGTAGGATACATTGGGTTACGGGAATCATTAAAACATAGCATAGTGTGATGGGATGAGCGACCGCAGGTTGAACATTTGTAGTCCCGCTTGCACATAAGAATTGAATGTTTGTCCAAACACCTATAACATAACCGGGAATGTTTTACAAATCCCGATCTATCTCTAGGATTCATAGCTCTAAATTTGGGGCATTCACGGAGGTAGTGGGAAGAGGAAGCACACAGGTAACATTTTTTACTATTATTTATTACAGGTAACATTTTTTGTCTATTATCTAATATAGGGGAGGGAGGAGCCGCAAAGCAAGTATATTTAGGTACAGTACTTTTAAATTTCGTCAGGTTAGAATCTACAAGGGAGGTGTTGCCAACGTTGTCATGGTGACGACATTCGTCTTCCAAAAAGGTAATAAGATTTTTAAAGGTAGGTAATTCATCAGCATCACCACCATAACAACGCTCAAAACGGGATTTCAAATCAGAGGGAAGCTTAGTCAAACATATATGTACTAACATGTAAGACCAATAGGATACGGGTAAATCTAAACGCTCTAAACAGCGATAGGCAGTTAACAAGGGGTTCAAAAACGCCGCGCGCAAACCTGTAAATTTATTCGAAATCTCCGGCAGGGTAAGTATCTGGGTTATGTAGGTATCAGCAAGAACCCGTGTATTGTGATATCGCTGTTTCAGCAACTCACGAGCAACTTCATAGTTGCCTTCTTCAATTTTTAAATGTAGCAACAACCGCTTAGGTTCATCTGCTAAGGATCCAACTAAGTACTGCAATTTCATTGTGGGGGTTAAATGGTGTTGGGAATCTACTACACTGTCAAACTGATCAATAAAACTTATCCAGGAGTCAGGGCGTCCATCAAACTTAGGGATAGGTAAATCAGGTAATCTATTATAAGGAGTTCGCTCAGTAATATTTTTACTACTCATTCTTACGGGTGTACTGGCCATGACAGGATCAACTACGGGAGCAGGTGGGCACAACTCTAACTGACGCACCCGGAGGTCATCTATTTTCTTATTTACTAAACGCACTTCTTTTTTTACATAACTAATTTCTTGGTAATCGATAGCCGGGTCTAACCCACCCAGGAGCACTGAGGACGCGTTTACAAATAAATTACAATGAGAATCTAAATCCTTGAACCTAACTAATAATCTAGGTATTTCAGAAGTGCCAAGAAGTTCCGAGGTATCGGCAATCCAATCGGAAACAAAGCGTACCACACCTATATTTTTTCTATATTCTGCGCTTTCCGTATATAAGGAACATTTTACTGTTTCATCATGAGTAGCCATTTTAAATTATCAAGTAAACTAATAACTGAACTAAAATATTAAAAGTTAATAAACGCGTAATAAACAATGAACCCACTACCAACGGACGAGATCAGAAATCAAGTAAACAAATAACTCAACTAAAATATTAAAAAAAATAATAAACTCGTAATAAACAATGAACCCACTACCAACGGGCGAGATCAGAAATCAAGTAAACAAATAACTCAACTAAAATATTAAAAAAATAATAAACTCGTAATAAACAATGAATCCACAACATCTGGCGAGATAAGAAACCAGTTACGCGTCGAGTCGGCAATCTACTATATCGCAATATAATAAAATACAATGATATATAATATGACTACAATTAAGGCTTAAACATCATTTAAATAAAAATAAAAGGAAAAAGGGTAACAATAAAAGTGTAGGGATAATATTTTAAAGTAAGTTAGTTTTTAAGGAAATTATATTAAAATATTTTAACTAACTTCAATTATAATTTAAAACGGGATAGGTAATAACGTATAGGCGTAATATTATAAAATATATGTAACCATATTATGTGTATTTATTATATTTTATATTTAATATATAAAATTATATTCAATATTTATTTATATATTTTACACATTATACATTCACCCTACACAATTATATTATATGTATAAAATTTCATATAACATTATTTTTTAAACAACTCGATGCGAACACGTTTTAAAAGGTTAGGAAATCAAATTATATTGTAATTATGCGTTAGGTACCAAATTAAGAGCCAAAATACCAAAACGGGAAAATAACACTGTAATGAAAGGGACTCAGGGGCATGAAACTACGCCATAATCAGGGGGACTCAGAGGGATTAAACTACGATATAATTAAGGGGGCCCAGAGGGATGAAAACCACGCTATAATTAAGGGGGCCCAGAGGGATGAAAACCACGCTATAATTAAGGGGGCCCAGAGGGATGTAAACCACGCTCTGCTACCAGAAAATGTATATAGTATATAATGAATGTAATGAACTGCGTTCTGCTACCAAAAAATATATATTGAATAGTGGGTAGGGGTCAGCAATTGTGGAAGCGTGCTGAAGTGGGAGGTTATTTATTAATTATTTACTTTATAGTCGGTTTTAGGATAATAGAAATTGTACAGTACCTTATCTTCATGATTCACAACACAAACACTGATTGTTCCCGGCACGTGGAATGTCTAACTTGAGTCTTCTTCACTAGGGGTTACTTTCACTATTATCTTTTGTAGGTTTGTCTTTGTCAGGTTCAATATCAAGAGGGAATACACAAAAGGGAAATCAAATAAGGCTGAGGGAAAATCACACTGCTAATTAATATTAGATTCAGGAAGGACGTGCGCTCGCGCCGCCGTCTCACGTGCTACTTTTACTACCTCTCGACAACTACTGTTGACCGCTCGCGCCGGGAGTTGGCACAAGACTTTTACGACAACCCGCGCGGGGGTCATCGCAGGGGGCGGCACAAATAGGAATAAACAATATATATTTATATATATATATATATATATATATATATATATATATATATATATATATATATATATATATATATATATATATATATATATATATATATATATATATATATATATATATATATATATATATATATATATATATATATATATATAATATGGATAATCACCAAGTTTTATTCAATATGAAAGTTATTAAATACGTGTAATTGCGCCTCGTCAAGTCGAGAATTATAAGCTTTTTGATAGCATTGACGTTGGCGTGCGGTTTCCTCACCTCGAAAATTGTTACAGTAATAGATTGTGCATACATTACTTAAACTTTATAAAGTAGTGCTGAGTGTTATACTGCAATAATAGTAAGTGGAGTTTAAGTATTATAATTTATATATTTTGTGTTTTAAACGATGATAAATTATTATTAATTTTAATAGATGAAATATATGTCATAATTTGAAATTTTTCTTAAATATCTTGCAAATTTTTTATTTGATTCGGTTTTATAAACGACATAGAATAGAATCCTGGCCATCAGCCTAGATTACTTGGATTATGTCAATAAATTATACCTACTGAGTTAGGCTATTACCACAACTTAAATAAACATTTAAAATAAGAATGTTATCGCTTAGAGAATCGTAAAAATAAGAGCTACCAACATATCACTCTATCTCGTGTGGCAATCACGGAAATTGATACGGAGAGTAAAATTTAAACTATGCTAGTGCTATATATTTCGTTTTATGATACAGATGAGACACTTAAAAGGTCACGAAGAATATCTCGCTTGAAAATTTACCGAGGTATGCCCTAGAATGCAGTCTTCCAGGAAAATGAAAGTAAAGTTGCCGTAACGATATTGTAAAACCTGTAGTGACTTGACATGCGAAGCTCGAAATCGTCCGGACTGGGAAGGCACTGCAGACGCAGTCTGTATCATTTATGGAACTTAGGACTAAATTACTTCAAATTATATATTTTTTTTATTAGTTTTGTTAATGTTTATTTAATGTATTTCAAAGTATTATAATTCTGTTTTAATTAAAATAAATATTTAAGTTATTTCATTTTATTACATACTGATTACAGTTCAAGACTATTATATTTATACTGGGTCTTATAACAGAATTACAATTATTTATGTTTAAAGTACAACGAAATATTGTCGATATAACATTTTTTTAACCTATATATGCACGCTATATCGAAATTTTAGTATACTTTATACGTTTATGAAGTTAATTTTTATCAACCCGCTTGCGGCGTTACCACTAAAGTGAACTAAATAGCTTTTTTTTGGATCGTCATACAATATTACATTTTTCACCTACATTCCGATTATATGTATTTACTGGGAATAATTCTTACATATTACACAAGCATTAATGTATATATTTTTCTTTCAATTAGCGCAATCTATTATTTTTGATCCTATATACATAGATAGTTTATATATTAAATAAATCCGATTTTACTTTATATAGGAATATTTTTAAGTAGACTTTTTTGATCTTACGTTAAACTTCATATTGCCATCTCATGACTGAAGAGAAGAAAATGTTTAGTTTCCATGGATTCACGGTGCGGGTGCCCGGCTCATCGCGTTGTAGGAAGAGGAGCTCCGATCAGCGCTTGGGGGTTGCAACCCAAGTGTAGGCTTAAAGGGCCCCCTTTAAAACGCATTAACGCTCACCTTCACTGTCCGAGCTCCTCCCACTACCTAACCAAATTCGAAATAATTCTGCTAATGCCGCCTTTGAAGTACGTTCTAGAAATGTATTAGTAATAGTTCTAGAGAGGCCGAGATCTTTTAGTAAGCTATAGAGAGATTTCGCTGTTATATCTCTCGCTCCTACTTTCACCACATATGAATTTACTCTAAACCTATTCCTGATCAGTTCGTTAGTAAGCTCGAAATATTTATTAAGCTTGAAGTTATGCCTTTTAGGGATATTTGTCTCCCACGGAACTCTAATTTCTACCAGTACTACGCGTTTTAGGTTTTGAGAATAAAGAAAAATATCCGGTCTGGATGACGAAACACCAATATCCTCAGGGATTTTATACTGTTTCTCATACGTGTCCAATCAGGAGCTGGATCTAATATTGAGAAAGGTTTTTGCGTGTGTTTTTTAACACAAACTTTATTAAACGTGTTCTGGTTGTAATGTTTCTCTGTGCTCTTGCTACTGAAAGACTAACGGTTAATAATTAATGTTTTAAATTATTCCGAAATTATTATTATTATTTTTTATCTCCTAAGCACAATTATCACTCACACACATCACTTGTATATTTAACGATGCCAAGGTTTAAAATAATATTTATATTTCCTAATCGACCATCTACACCCTATTATTAGAAACTGTAAAAAGTTACCATAAGTATACCTATAAAAAGATGTCATTTTAAAATTAAATAGAATTAATTTTACAACTAGATCGATTCAAAATACTTTCATTATTTAGATTCACTTGCGACAAATCAAACAGGTTTGAAATATATTATTATTTTGTTTAATGTTTAATTATTTCTCATTCTTTCAAATGCTGCCTAACCAAAATATTACCATACCAAGCTTCATTAATTTCCATCCAGTATTAGGTAATTTAGCTTCTATTTATCGATGTAATTACTCGAATCGAATTATGATTATAAGTAGGCTTCACGCTCTATAGCGCTTACAGCAGGATAAGAAAACCGAAAGAATCGTTGTAAATAATTATTAATATACTCCACTCCCTCCTCACCGCTATTTGAGGTAATTTAAATGTTATAATTATTTTTTTCATAAACTACCATATATTACTGTTACGAACTTTATCACCTAAATGTTCAATGTTTGTTAAGAAATGTTTTATAGCGATTTCTATTTATACTACCTCTCATATAATAGAAGTGAAAGGATCATTTGATCGAAATCGACACATAAATCCAATTTGCTGGCCGTCCGAATTATATTCGGAGAAACTCGTAACTCTTTAAATTCAATTACTGTGGGAAATGAAAGTTATCAAAGTTAAAATTCTGTAAATGAATTAAGAATGTATAAGATCAGTTATCCTAATTGCTACTTTCGTTTATTTTGAAATTATTTGTAATTAATACTTTATGGTAGGTATTACTTAATATTTTTAAGTAAATAATTTAATTTTTTTATGCTTTAAAATAAGACTGCAATATTGGTACAGGGACACAACATCTAATTTTGAATACCATAAATTATGGATGCTGTTTTGTTTTTCGCTCTGCAATATTATACTACACTCAACACGCAGTGTCTTCAGACTAAAAGCAGAGGCCAGAGTTTCAACCACAATTTCTCTGTGGTGATCCTATTACAGGATGAAACGTGAAACTTAAAAAACTTATAATAATAATAAAACTTAAAATAATATGTATATGTACATGCATAGGCTAATATAAATACGGCCAACAAATGAAAATCCAACGGGACACATATGGGGAAATGTTACCCTTAATAGGAAAGACATTGGCAAAATATAGATAATCCCACTTAAACGTATTATCTTATGGTTTGTCATTGTTTATATTACAATCTATTTCAGTTATTCTAGCGTTAGGCTTTATTATTATATTTTGATTATTCCTTCAAAAAATAAAACTCATTAACCCAAATATTGGCATATATTTACAATAACTATTACAATTTTTGTTAATTCTTAAGTAAATTATTACGTCAATTACCACCAACGATTTTACAATTGCCTTGCATAGAAGTAGAACAGAACGTAGATTTGTGATTGAAAGCGTTTTTGGACACAAAAACAATTTGTACCAATAATGTTTCTTTTTTAGTAGACTTTAAAAATAATGTAATAGGTATTAATAGGTACTACTACGTAATTAATAGGTACCAACAAAGATTATTATACTATCTAATACTTTTCATTTAATTTAATGTAAGTGATATTATTTCGCGAAGAAGTTGACACCAACGACAAAATAAGCCGCAAATTGAAAACCTTAGGTATAACAAAAGAAATC
>JAZFAU010000016.1:0-219682 GCA_037178615.1 Dione vanillae
ACCTAACCTAACCTAACCTAACCTAACCTAACCTAACCTAACCTAACCTAACCTAACCTAACCTAACCTAACCTAACCTAACCTAACCTAACCTAACCTAACCTAACCTAACCTAACCTAACCTAACCTAACCTAACCTAACCTAACCTAACCTAACCTAACCTAACCTAACCTAACCTAACCTAACCTAACCTAACCTAACCTAACCTAACCTAACCTAACCTAACCTAACCTAACCTAACCTAACCTAACCTAACCTAACCTAACCTAACCTAACCTAACCTAACCTAACCTAACCTAACCTAACCTAACCTAACCTAACCTAACCTAACCTAACCTAACCTAACCTAACCTAACCTAACCTAACCTAACCTAACCTAACCTAACCTAACCTAACCTAACCTAACCTAACCTAACCTAACCTAACCTAACCTAACCTAACCTAACCTAACCTAACCTAACCTAACCTAACCTAACCTAACCTAACCTAACCTAACCTAACCTAACCTAACCTAACCTAACCTAACCTAACCTAACCTAACCTAACCTAACCTAACCTAACCTAACCTAACCTAACCTAACCTAACCTAACCTAACCTAACCTAACCTAACCTAACCTAACCTAACCTAACCTAACCTAACCTAACCTAACCTAACCTAACCTAACCTAACCTAACCTAACCTAACCTAACCTAACCTAACCTAACCTAACCTAACCTAACCTAACCTAACCTAACCTAACCTAACCTAACCTAACCTAACCTAACCTAACCTAACCTAACCTAACCTAACCTAACCTAACCTAACCTAACCTAACCTAACCTAACCTAACCTAACCTAACCTAACCTAACCTAACCTAACCTTTTTTTTTTTTTTTTTTTTTTTTTTTTTTACGGGGGGAAACCTTCAAAAGGTACCCGTCGCCTTGGGAGCGACGCCGGGTTATGTGGGATTCTTACCGCACTAAAACCACCCCGGTGGCCATCCTCTGCGCGTAGTGGAGGTCTCTGGGATCTCCTAAGAACACAACCAGAGACCCCCTGCGCGTTGCCTCATCAGGCACCTCCCTGAGCTGTTGCTCTACGGCGATGCGTGGCCACCACACATCGCCGTTCTTCCCGGGGCCGCATGGATGGACGGTTCGAGCTCCCACTCTAGCCGCCCGTGACCCCGGAAGCCCCCTTTTAGTCGCCTCTTACGATCAGGCAGGGGATACCGTAGCTGTATTCTGGTCCCCAGCTACAGGGACCAGGCGGCGGGTCTATGTGCGCCCGCTGCGGCGTATGCGAGCTCGTGCTCGAGCTGGCTCGGCGCGTTCCCTGGCCCTTTCGGCGTCTTCCTTCGCTGACATTACGTCGGAGCAGAAGGTGATCATGCCGTGCCAGGCAGATCTGCGCCGAACCATCTCGTGGACGATGGCCGCCAATTGTAGGTTCGGTCCTTCGCTCTGGATGTGGACTCTCCGCTGCGGCTCCCATGCAGGGCACTCCTGCAGCGTGTGCAGTGCAGAGTCATCGTCGTGCCCACAGTGGTTGCATTGGGCCGTCTCTTGTCTTCCAATCCTGTGCAGATACGCACCGAAACACCCATGTCCGGTGAGCACCTGCGTCAGGTGGAAGGTCACCCTCCCTTGGCATCTCAGCCAGCCCTCAAGGTTGGGCGAGACGGCCTCAATGACTTGCTGGCGTTGGTTCCTCGGATCCTGAAGCCGATCCTGCCAGCTCCTCAGCGCGTGCCTGTTGGCGTTCTGTCGGATTTCTTTAACCATCTCCTCGTTGAAGTTTTCCGTCCTCTGGCGGAGGGCGCGAATCTTCTGATAGATCCTTGCGTCCCTATCCGCCAGAATGTCCAAGGGCGGGAATCGCCCGAGGACTGTGGCCGCCTCATGCGAAATGGTGCGGTAACCGCGGGCAACTCGGATCGCGATCGTACGTTGCGCAGAATTTAACTTCCGCGCGCGTCGCCGGCAGGTAGACAATTTGTCCGACCATACCGGCGCACCGTAGAGCGCGATCGAGCGTACCACCCCCGCGTAGAGGCGGCGGACTTCTTCACGTGGTCCCCCGAGGTTGGGCAGCAAACCATGCAATGCACCAGCTACCCTGTGCAATCGGGGGACGAGACGGTCAAAGTGTTCCTCGAAACACCAACGGCTGTCCAGGGTGAGGCCAAGGTACCTCATGGACCGGCCTATCCGGACATCCGTGACTCCAACACGCACTGTGGTCTCAGCCGGCTCGGCTCCATGCCTGAGACCGTGGAACCAAATCGCCTCCGTTTTGTGGGACGCAACCTCCAGGCCGATGCTGCGGATCCTCGACACGACGCGTGCCACTCCAAACTCTGCTAGCCGGACCGTCCTGTCGAACGACTCCCCTTCGCACAGAACGAGGGTGTCGTCGGCGTAGCAGACGACGCTCACTCCAGGCGGGAGCGTCGTTTTCAGCACCGCGTCGTATGCGATGTTCCACAGCAGCGGGCCCAGGACCGAACCTTGCGGCACTCCGCGCTCTACGATCCTCCCGCGAACACTCCCATAGCGACCCGGGTAGTGAATGCTTCTGTCCGACAAGTACGCCCCAATCACGTTGTGCAGGTAGGACGGCACTTGGTGGGCAGAGAGCCCTCCCAGGATCGCACTCCAGGGCAGGGAGTTGAAGGCATTGACAATGTCGAGGCTCACCGCCAACACCACCCTGCCCCGGGATATGGCCTCCTCTGAGAGTGTTCGGACGTGGAGGATCGCGTCCACCGTCGAACGCTGCCTCCGGAAGCCGAACTGGTTCTCGGACAGGTCCGGGCCGCGACACGCCAGGTGCGCACTGATTCGGGCGGAAATGATCCGCTCGAACAGTTTGCCCGCCTCGTCCAGCAGGCATATGGGTCTATATGCCGAAGGGGAGTCCTGCGGCCGACCCTGCTTGTGCAATAGGATCAGCCTCGCCTGCCTCCACTGCGAAGGAAATACCCCTTGGCGGAGGCAGGCTGTGAACAGCCCCTGGATTCTACCCTTCAGCACAGGCAACGCACAGACCCATGCCCGCCCCGGAATTCCGTCCGGCCCCGGTGCGACGTTCCTCCTACTCATCCGTCCGCAGGCGGCGAGGAGCTCGCTCTCCGACACTGCCCATTCCTCTGACCACGTTACCGACGGCGCCGGTGACGGCGTCGGGCTCGGATCGTCGGCTATAGGGGGGAACAGACTCCCCACTACTGTGTCCACGAAATCGGGATTGAGAGTCTCGGTCAATGGAGGCACCCATGGACGCAACTTCCCCAGCACCGTCTTGTACGGGCGCCCCCAGGGGTCCCGATCAAGTTCGTCCACGAGCGCCTTCCGATTCCGAGCTTTGCTCTCGGCGATGGCCCACTGCAACGTTACGGTTGCGTCGCGATACTCCGCGTACCTCTCCTCCCTCTCCGTGGCACAGGCTGACCGACGTCGCCGAGCCCTGGTGTACTGACGGCGGGCGCGCAGGCAGACCGCGCGCAATTCAGCGATCTGCTCCGACCACCAGTACACGGGATGCCTCCACTCCAGCCTGACACGCGGCATTGCGGTATCGCAGATGGCCGTCATGTCATCCGTGAGCCGTCTCGCCTCCTCTTCGGGGTCGGAATGGGTAGTGTCGGACCAGTCCGCGACGTGGGCGGCGGCGACCAGCAGGTCCCTGTTCAGCTGCTTAACCGCCCAACGTCGCCGACGCTCGAACGCGTGGCGGGAGTTGGCAGCCGGCAGTTGGAACGCTACGTCCATCGTGATGTGGCGGTGGTCGGAGAGCGTGACGAGCTCCTCCGCCACCCTCCACCCCACGACCATGCGCTCGGCTGGGAGAGTTGCCCACGACAGATCTATCACTGACTCTCCCTGCCAGCGCACGCACGTGCTGGCTGAACCGTGGTTCAGCAGACGCAGGTCCAACGCGGCCGCCCACTCGAGGGTTGCCTCTCCCTTCACCGTGTCCCGTCTGTCCCCCCAGGCCCGTGAGTGGGCGTTAAAGTCGCCGAGAACTATCACTGGGCGAGGGAGACAGGAGCGAACACAGTCCGCCACCCGGTCGAGGAACGCCTCGTATTCCGCCAGAGAACAGTTCGGGGAGGCGTAGCATCCCAGCACTGCCAAGGGCCCCCACTCCACAGCGACCAGTCCCGGCTCGGCATGAAGCTTCGAGCAGGGAGGTTCACCGGTGTTGCCCCTCCAATGAACCGCAACGGAGTGGGAGACATCCCCGAACCAGCGCGGATGCTCCGGGACCCTGTACGGCTCCGCCACCACTGCCAAGGAAACCGAACCGTCCACCAGGCATTGCATCAAGATGTCTTGTGCTGCCCTGCAGTGGTTCAGGTTCCCTTGCAACAGTTTGTACGATGGACACCTATCCATCAGATGTCCATCGTTTCCGTGGGCGGGCAGTGGGACGACGCGCTCGGTGGCGCAAGCCCAGTAGCCCGTGGCGGGTCGGTAGCCGTGGCCACTCCGCTGCCTACCCCGCCTCGTACCCCGCCTCGCGCCTTCCTCTTTTGAGGCGGGCACTTTGCGCCCAGGCGGTGGTCGGCCGGGAGGCCGCGTTCCGCACAGAGAGCGCACTTCTTTGTCTGCGCCACGCATTGGTTCGCCGTGTGACCCGGCTCCCCGCATGCGTAGCACAGTGCGCTCCTGTCCGTCGGGCTAGTGCACTGGTGCCGTGAGTGCCCCTTTTCGAGGCACCGGTAGCACTGCAGTGCCCTAGCTGGCAGCACATCCACCCTGGCCGACACCCATCCGACCAGGACGCGCTTCGCCTCCGCCAGCTTCCGGATGGCCGTCAAGGGACAGCGCACCCATACCGTCCCGAGGGTTGAGGGAGACCGTCGTATCTCCCCCACCTTGACGTCTCCCGCCGCGCATCCGCAGGCATTGGCGATGGCGCTGGCGACGTCCTGTTGGGTGACTGACTCGTCGAGGTCCATCACCCTTGCCTCCCCGTGTTTGGTGGGCCTGGCCACCTTGACGCCCAAGTCCGCGACGGCCTCGTGCAGTTTTGCTGCCAATGCATCGGCCTTTCCGGCGCACTCCTCTCCGGCCACCTGAAGCAGAAGGCCGCCGTTAATGGCTCTCTTCTGCTTTACTTCGGCAATGCCTAAGTCGGACAGCCGGATCTTTGCCTTGGCGGCCTGCATCACCTGCGCGTAAGAAGCCTGCGACCCCTCGGGCACGGTGACTGAGACCGCTGCGGACTTCGGAACTCTCGGGAGCTTCCTCTGTCTCTTTTTCTTTGCCTTTTTAGCGGCTCCCTGTTTATCAGGTTGCCGCTTGGAGGCCTGCGCTACCCTTCCCTCCCGAGCTGGCTTCGACTTTGGCGTTTCGGCCGCTGCTCGCCGCTCCTTGGCCTTTGCCTTTCGGCCCACGACCGTGACCCATGCGGGCTCGGCTGCAGGCGGCGCCTGCGTTGTTGGCGCAGGCCTTGTAGCGCTCTTGGGGCGCGTAGCCGTGATCGGCTTGGCCTTTTGCCCTAAGGGCGGTCTGATGGCCCTGTCGGGGAAGATCTCAGCTCTAAAGGCCGCGAACTTCCGGTCGATCATCGATCCGATCCTGTCCATAAGGGAGTCTTCTCCTGACTTGGCCTGTGATCGGGCCGGCTCCATCCTTGTCGGGAGGCTCTTATTACGCAACTCATTGAGTTCCGTCCTAAGGGCCTCTACCTCTTTATTCAGGCCGGTAATCTGTGAACGCAGCAAAGCGTTCTCGCTCTCAAGATGTGAGGGGGTAGCCCGCTGCACCATCTCGGTTGTTGCTGCCTGGATATTGCGTGCAGCCAAACGAAGTGACCGCACAAAACACCCTTTCAGATTTCGGGATCTATCCGCAACCTTCTCCACCGTCTCTAGGCACTCCGCTATGCGGGAACCTAGATCGCCCGTAGGCTGTTCCGCCATTTCTTTGCCTAGCTCCGCAACACTTGGGAGGGCATCTTTCGTCCTCGTTCTTAACACTGGCACATAGGGTGCCAGGAAGTCTTCATCCGGGCTTCTTTGTCTGCTGCTTTTTGTGAGCGGCATTTCACCTTCGCCCATCGGCAGCAACCTTTTACGGACGCTTACCGATGTGGCTGTGGATGACCCCGAAACAAAGGAGCAATCCGACAGGTATTCCAGATCCGGGTCGATTGAGGCGGCTGAAGCCGCCGATGAAAGCCGGGGCTCCCTACCCCTCCGCAGCCGTGTCCTGCCTCTTCCTCTTCCACTCTCTTTCTCCGCACCAACTGCGGGCATTTCATTCTCCACTATTACTTCCTTCTCTACTACAGGTTTTATGTTGTTATAATTTTCCATGCAGTTCCCACGAGTGTGGGGGATAAACAGTCCACCCAGGCGGTGCCCCCTGCACCTGGGTAACCCTAATTTCCCGGGGGGTCGGGCGGTACCCCGGGTTGGACGCTAACGGATGGACTTCAACTCAGTCCATCACCACAAGGGCGTCCCGTTGCCGCGTTTCCCAACAAACGGGACTTTGGAGGTTTTTTATTGAGGTTTTCTCCTCTCAGGGCCAGCCAATGAAGGCAAGCCCCCCTGGACCCTTGCGGGACAACAGGTTTCCGCGAAGGTGGCAAATCCCTACCCGACAGCCACGACACCGTGACTGACGAGCCCTCCACGGACAACTTCCCGGTTCCGACCGGAACCAATAACCTCCCAGCTAACCACCAAATGGCCGTCGAGTTTAACAGCTCCCTTTCGAACTCCCCCTTTCCAGGATGAGCTTCCCTCCTATGGCTGCTCTTAGTCTGGACCTTCACCCTGCGACTTTCGGTATGAGTAACTCTGCCGTATAGCCTCAGGGATCACTAGGACACGCAAGCCCCCCCACCACGACAAGGTGGCAGCCCCGGGGGGGAACCTAACCTAACCTAACCTAACCTTTTTTTTTTTTTTTTTTTTTTTTTTTTTTTTTTTTTTTTTTTTTTTTTTTTTTTTTTTTTTTTTTTTTTTTTTTTTTTTTTTTTTTTTTTTTTTTTTTTTTTTTTTTTTTTTTTTTTTTTTTTTTTTTTTTTTTTTTTTTTTTTTTTTTTTTTTTTTTTTTTTTTTTTTTTTTTTTTTTTTTTTTTTTTTTTTTTTTTTTTTTTTTTTTTTTTTTTTTTTTTTTTTTTTTTTTTTTTTTTTTTTTTTTTTTTTTTTTTTTTTTTTTTTTTTTTTTTTTTTTTTTTTTTTTTTTTTTTTTTTTTTTTTTTTTTTTTTTTTTTTTTTTTTTTTTTTTTTTTTTTTTTTTTTTTTTTTTTTTTTTTTTTTTTTTTTTTTTTTTTTTTTTTTTTTTTTTTTTTTTTTTTTTTTTTTTTTTTTTTTTTTTTTTTTTTTTTTTTTTTTTTTTTTTTTTTTTTTTTTTTTTTTTTTTTTTTTTTTTTTTTTTTTTTTTTTTTTTTTTTTTTTTTTTTTTTTTTTTTTTTTTTTTTTTTTTTTTTTTTTTTTTTTTTTTTTTTTTTTTTTTTTTTTTTTTTTTTTTTTTTTTTTTTTTTTTTTTTTTTTTTTTTTTTTTTTTTTTTTTTTTTTTTTTTTTTTTTTTTTTTTTTTTTTTTTTTTTTTTTTTTTTTTTTTTTTTTTTTTTTTTTTTTTTTTTTTTTTTTTTTTTTTTTTTTTTTTTTTTTTTTTTTTTTTTTTTTTTTTTTTTTTTTTTTTTTTTTTTTTTTTTTTTTTTTTTTTTTTTTTTTTTTTTTTTTTTTTTTTTTTTTTTTTTTTTTTTTTTTTTTTTTTTTTTTTTTTTTTTTTTTTTTTTTTTTTTTTTTTTTTTTTTTTTTTTTTTTTTTTTTTTTTTTTTTTTTTTTTTTTTTTTTTTTTTTTTTTTTTCATAAAAGTTTATAATTATTCCGGCGTATTAATGATTGTGAATATCACAAAATTCATTCTAAATTTATCAATATTTTATGACAATATATAAATTCTCGAATATTATTGACTATGCAAGGTCTGATTTTTAATTTTTTAAATTATCCATAGGGGATCCTTGGGCCTCATGTTATAGTTTGTGCATATATGGCAAACACGACTAGTTTGGGAGTTGTGCGAACACCCCGCGCGAACGCGGTCGGTAGGAGTTGTCGAGGAAGTAGTAAAAAGTAGTAGCGGTGTGCTGTTCCCTAGCTTACATTTGATTTCCTTTTGTGTATTCCCTCTTGATATGACCTGACAAAACAACCCTACAAAAGCTACTAGGGCAAGTAACCCATAAGTGAAGAAGACTAATGGGAAACATTCACGGTGGACGTGAACAATCAGTGTTGTGTGGGAATTATGAAGCTAAGGTCGTACAAGTTCTATATCATATGAAAGACTATAGGTAAAAGAATTAATAAAGAACCTCCCCTCATGCACGCTTCCACAATTGCGAACAACCTCTACCCTCTATTCAATATATTTTTCTGGTAGAGAGCGTAATTCATTATAATATTAATATACATTAGAGATGCTCGAACAGCCTGTTTCTGAAGAACAATATATAGGATCAATATCAGCAGGATTACCCCTAATAGTTGCCCGATGACGATCGGTTAAGTAGCGGATCTTGTGATCGCATACGAGGCGAGCTAAGTCTGTTCATAAATACGTCACATGAGGGCCCACTGAATTGTGAGTATTTATACATCTAGTTACCCCGTTGCCAAGTTTTAACAATAGTTTGGCCAAAATTTAAACATTTGGAGAGGTAAATTTAATCCACCTTTGTTTTTCTTCTCTTACAGAGTAATATTGCCAGTAAAACATTGGAACCATACTTGAGAGAGTATTGTCACATTGTCAATTTAATCAGGTCCTCTATAATTTTAAAACATCAAAAGGTATCATCTGCAATAATTACTATCCCATGTTTGTCCTTGACAAGGTAAGGTTAGGTCCTTATATAGATAAGAAACGAAAAGGGCCTAAGATTGAAGCCCTTGGTGGCCACCCCCATTTGACCAAATGACCGGGAGCACGCTTCCATTAATGTCTACTTTCTGATCTATCATTTAGGTAAGAAACTGAGAAAGTAAGAGCTTTATTCTAATTTCCTAGTGATGTAATTTCTGAATTATGTTTCATGCTGTACACACATCAAATGCCTGGAACAAATCACAGAACACAACTCCTAGAGCATCCGTGACCTCCTCCCAGGCTTCAAACTATAAGTATTAAGTCAACACCAGCATAGGTTGCTGAGCGACCCCGAGGTGGAATCCAAAGGGTTTGTAGGTAGGAATGATTCTTATAAAAATGACAATTAATGAGGACAAAACTAGTTTTTAAAAAATCTTGCTAAATGTAGGTGAGTACGAAATCGGTCTAAAATTAGTGGGATCTGTCGTACTACCCCCGATTTAAATAGTGGAGTGATTTTACTATTATTTCATTAACTCCGGAACTACACCAAAGTCAACGCAAGTAGTAATATCAACGCCAAATCGGTGCAACAATGTCAATTAAACGATTTAATTATGCTAACAGATATGCCCACAGTCATTGTCTTTGGAAACTTTAATCAATTTAAAGTTTTACCAATATCTTGGGCATGTACTTTTCTAAATTTGAACTCAACATTTACATTTGGTACATCTCTTTTAGTAGTGACATGGCGGCGATCGATGAGGGTAATTCAGAGAATTGGTTGTGGAAACGAAATCAGTAAAGAAATTTCGAATGCAGTGGGCGCAAACTTTGCGTCAGAAGTATAAAGTAGTGTTTATAAAGTTATTTAAAGTTCAGTACTTCGCGTTTTGCCACTTCCAGTTCTCATTAATTATCTTCAGGTAGCCTTGAAGCTGTATTCTACTATTTTGAATTTTGTCTTACTGTGACGCGATTAGCAAGTTACATTCAGATTTAAATGTTGGAAAACACTTAACCCGTGTCCCTAAATTCATCATGGTATTGTAACGCTTTAGCATATAGCCAGAATTTTTCCCTATCCTTGTGTAAACTCGCCGTTGCCCACCACCCTAAAAACTATGTATCAGTAACGACTATTGTTTGGAGGTAAATACGAATTGAAAAGTTTTGAAATGTATGAAAGAATTATCTTAATTTCTTGGGTGAAAAAATTATTTATATGTGGTGCGTAAATAACTAATTAAGTCTAGTCAGCAGTCATAAATACCTTAACGGTAATTTACCCGCTCACCGTTACTGTATAAAAGTTAGTATTCTTTTGGTACATCTGTTTCCGAACATTTTCCACACTAATTAAAAAATGGCCACAATGACGGACTCTAACTTGCTGAATACTAATTTACTGATTGGGTTAAATTGTAATATATTATCAATACAAAGTGGTACTGGTTAGAGGATTTAAGTAGGCTCCATAACATATTCAAAATTATGGGTATTAAATTACATTTAATAATCTGTTACTAAGTGAATAATTACAACTAATAATATATTAAAATCTCCAAAAATTAAGTTTCTTTCTGGACTTTGTTAGTTTTTGTTTTAAAACTCATCCATAGTCTTTTCAAATCATAAAAACTGATAAGGGGGGTTGGTACACACAAACTACAATGAATTGCTCTAATTCAAGACCTGATATTCAATTGTTCGTCAAACAGATAGCTCAGAGTTTTTAAGTTTTTAATTTGTAATGGCTATTAGATAAGTAATATCCAAAAAGCACGTGAACAGAATTTTTATCTGGGGAACGAACTAACAACTTGGTGACACTTAAAGTAAATATTAGTCTGGTTGTTTTAAACAATGTTTGTTTAAACAAATAATATTAATATTATCACTATCAAAAAGACATGTAATCTAATTCTGTACTTTGTAAACTTTGTATATTTGAGCACACGTGATAATGTGTACATTGTGGTTTTAGTAAGTTACAAATGGTTAGTAATGTTTAATGTATTTTACTGTTGTCGTGACTTAGTTTAAATATATTTGGAAGAAATTCCAAGTCTTATAGTGCTGGTGTCAGAAGAGACACATTGTTTGCGGAAATTTTTTAGGTAAAATTGAAAAATAATATAGATAGTGAAATTGCATCTGTCTCTTAAGAAATGTAGGAGTGTATAACTACCATGGTTGGTTATTTTCCCATGTGGCACACTGGTTGAATAGGGAAATCGGAATGTAACAAGTATGATCTTATTTATGTTTAATTACTCAATGATCATAAAAGGTTATAAATTGAATAGTAAACATTCTTTCATTACCAATAAAAACAATTAAATTGGGTCTTATTGTATGTTAATGATCCTTGAAACTAGGTTTTGTATATTTAATAGGTTACAGTTTGGTAAACAATTATTGATAACATCTGTCCCCTTGCAAATGTGAGTTTAAGATCTGGCCAGGTTCTTCGATTTCATCATGGACATAAATGTATTTATGCATGTATTTAATGTTAAAAGAAGAGTGAACTGCCTTGTTTCTATTAAACTGTAGCCACAATGGCGGGATGAGAATTGACATTGATTTTCCTCTAATGGTGATGATAATTAGTTGTACAAACAGGGAGGGGACGACTACTTTCTTACACTCACATGAACACTGTTTGTAATGAGTCAATACCCGCAAACTTGTGTTGAGATGATATGGAGTTATCCATACCTGCCGACACTCATCAAACATTGTCTGAGTACTTTCAATTTGGAAGTTAAACACTTTAACGTTGAATTGTAACTGAGCTAAATTTAACCTGTAACATGTTTGTCTTCTCATATCTTCGTATTACTACATTCTAATGCAAGTTAACATGTTTGACTTGTGAAACCAAATATTATTTCTTTTTAAAGTTTTAGGGGACAATAATTTATCTTTATTAATTAATTTCTGAGTTTTCTAATTATCATATATTTTATTGATGTTAATAAATTTTTTAGTTTGTACTACAACAGTTATTATTCTGAGGGGGGGATAGTTCCTTAGTTGTGACACAGGATGGGTTAATCTAGTGCCGTAGTATGTATGTATGTTTTTTTACTATCTAGTATATAAATTTAAATTCGCCCGTAGGATATCTTAAATAAAAAATGTTAAAACGAGGGAACTATGTGTGAACACTAAGAACCGATATGAATGTTCCAATTTATATACACATTATTTATGGTTTCGTAGATAAGGTGTACATAATAGATATTTTTATGTTTAATTATTGTTTGTCAAATTTTTTATAATTGTAAGTATTTCAAATATTGATTTTTTATTATGTCAGAGAACACAAGACTCTCCAAAGTGATGTCAGAAAACTGCCGAATTTTTTATCTCTGATAAATTGTTGATTTGTTAATGGTCATTATTATAAAAGCATGGCATGTTGATAAGTTGATAATAATTTTGACATTAAAGTAATTACACGGTAGGGTAAATGTTAAAAATTCTTGTAGTGACAAATATGAATTTTGTAAAAAAAAGAAATAAAAAAATTAAAGTGATAGCCCAAGTGTTTTTTTAATTAGAGGATCAAAACTTATATGGCAAAGTACGATAGGTTTGTAATATAAACAATTTTACTTAAAAACATAACTATTTTTTACAAAATAATACCATTCAAAATATTTTTAAGCTGCTACCTAGTGAAGTTTTAGTACTAATAACGGCCTCATCGACAAGGTCAAATAATAAGTAAAAACTAAGTATGGAAAATATCGCGAGTTGCGCTGTATGCCCGTATATCGTAGGTAGTTATCTATGTCTATGATCGAGGTGATAAATTGTCTAGTGGAAACTATGCTTGTTGGCCAATAAATTGTTAAGATAGAATAAATACTCGTTCACAATAGTTCACTTTTGGGGTAAACATAAATGAGGTGCTCTCGAAGGGGCTATTTCTTTTTTGCATATCTGTTTGAAAATGTGTTCTAAAACTTTAAAATAAGAGTACAATGACTATATTGATACAGATATTTAAAAAAAACATAATCTATAAATAAACCTTTTACGCTTTACAAAAAAGCACTGAAACTTGCTGCAAGTCACCTTGATAATGCCCAACAAAATTGTGCAGTGTAATTACTAGCACCTCTTTTTTCGAAAATCAGTATTCTTTGTTTGCTCCGAAACATAAAAACTGTAATTTATATCACACTCTTTTATCATTTTCAACAAACTATTAGTGTATACAAAGCTGAGGCAGAGCAGTCGGGCGTAGTTATCAGAAGAAATAACTTAACCAATTGTTAGAACTTTAGTGGGTTCTAATGGAAGTTAAAATCAAAACGATTAACCTCAGAGTTAAAAAATGTATTCCTTTTTATACAGAGACCCAGGCGTTCGGCAATAGTACAGCAGTTATATAAAAACAAACTATTTACGTAGGTAGTTAACAAAATGTAAAGGAATGTACAATAATAGTGTATGCGGGATTGACTATATTTATTAGTAGGTGTTTCCTGATGCAAGCGTAAATATTCCCGCCCTTGAAAGCGTTGCCTTTCAAGCTTTAGATCGTAAACAGTAGTACGCGGGCAGAGTGACTAGTGGTCGCCTCACGCAGCAGGTTGTAGGTAGAGATGTCCGCGATCGGGACGATCCATCGGGCCAGTAATAAGCGAAGAACCGTTCCAGGCGCCAAGATAGTGGTGGCGTGTTGTCTCGTGGAACAGAAAAAGGTCGCTTTACATTAATTTAGACCATATTAGTTTTCCATAACCGCGCTGTTGCAATTCACCCAAAATATTCCCTCTGCCACTTGCAACAAGTGTTGCGAATAATGTCAAGACGTGAATATATGCTTAACGGGGTTTTCGTTCCATTTGTTGAATAGGAATTCAGGTAATTGGTTTGACATAAGCCAATGTTCTTTTTTGAGGAAGCATTGATAATGTTTCTATTTTTATAATTGGTTCAGTTGAATTAATTATCAACGGTAGTTTTAGTTCAGGCATTTTGTAATTATAGTAGTAAATTGGCCATTCGGATTTCAAAACCTAGTCCTAACCATAGTCCAACCAACATAGGTCGTTGTTCACTAAATTTTTTGCTTCAACGCCCTAGAAATAAGATCGGTGGATTGATTTAGTTGGAACATAACGCCATGATGAGATATTTGTGTTCTTGTCTCTCGGACAACTCATTGGCTAAAATGTTTTTAATTTTACTAGCATTGCCATTGATCCAACCCAGAACCACCTTGGAGTCACACCAATAATAAACACGAGCTGGGGTATACCTAATAGACGCGAGGACGGTATTAGTTAACCTTGCCGAAAGAAGAGCTGCACAAAGCTCCAAACGTGGTATGGTCATAGGTTGCAAACGAGCAACTTTTGATTTAGCACATAAAAGCCTTATATTAAATTTATGTTTTTGGTCTACAGAGCGTATGTAAATACAAGCGCCAAACGCGACTTCAGAAGCGTCACTAAAAGAATGAAGTTCTACAATCGTGGGAGAATCACATATAGTGCGTCTTGGAATATGCATTTGAGATATATACAATAGATTATCATTAAAATTTTCCCATTTCATTTTAATATCATTAGGGACAGGCTCATCCCAATCAACTTTGGCCTTCCATAACATTTGCAATATTATTTTAACTAAAATGATATATGGACTGAGTAGTCCTAACGGATCAAATATTTTAAAAGAATTTGACATGATAATGCGCTTAGTTATTATTTCGGATTTTGAAACTAATATTATAGGAAAATGTAAATTGTCATTGTTTGGATTCCAACCAAGTCCGAGTGTGTTCGATGATTCACTGAAAGTTAAATTATCTTGTTCATATGTGATATCATTTTGAAAATTTGGCAAATTTGACTTAAATTTCCGTAGATTAGAACAACCTGTATGTAGAGCTTTAATTACTGAATCTTTAATAAAACGTAATTGATTTTCTTCATCGGCACCTGTTATTAAGTCATCTACATAAAAATCCTTCTGTATAATATTTTTAATTAGACTATTCTCACATTCATCACCAATCTGCCATAGGCATCTCGTGCTCAAATAACTCACGCTTGACGTTCCGTAAGTCACGGTATTTAAACGTAAAGTTTTGAGGGGTAAAGATTCGTCTTCTCTCCATAATATTAGCTGTAAATCACGATCAGTATCGTTAACAAGTATTTGTCGATACATCTTTTCTATGTCGCCAGTTAACAGATATTTATGTTGTCTTGCACGAATTAAAATAGAGAAAAGAGAATCCTGGAGGTTTGGCCCCACCAATAAAAGGTTGTTGAGAGAAAAGCCCGATGATGTTGCTGCAGAGCCATCAAACACAACTCGCAACTTGGTCGATTCACTACTTTCTTTGTAAACAGCATGATGACATAAGAAATATGAGTTTTCCGGGCTTGAAATAACAGATTCCGATAAATGACCTAAATCGGCATATTCGTTTATAAAATCTATATATTGCGATTTCAAAAGACAATTTTTGCGAAATCGTTTTTCTAAGTAAAGAAACGATTTCTCGTTTCTTAGCCAAACTAAATGAATCTCCAAGACAATCTGGCGTATCGATCAATGGCAATTTAACACAAAACCTACCTGTGTTAGTACGAAAGGTATTATTTAGAAAATGTTCTTCGCAAGTCTTTTCGGATTCACTTAAAACGGTTTTATTAGAAACCTCTTCAAGTTGCCAAAATTTAGTCAATAAATTGTCAATTTCAGAATTATTATTACCTTTAGAAGTAATAGTGTGATTACAGTAAATATGTTCTTTAACGTTTACATTTATCGGACCTGCAATCAACCAACCTAACAGAGAATTTCTTAGAATAGGTAAATTCGGTCCTAATACCCTTTTATCGCATTTTAATATGTTCCAAAATATATCTGCACCAACTAAAAAGTCAATTGGTCCGGGCATATAAAAGGATGGATCAGCTAACGTTAAGTCTTTAGGCAATTTGAAAATATTTTTATCAATAAGAGTGTTAGGTAATTCTCCTGTCAATTCAGCGAGTATAAAACAAGAAAAAGTTATACAAAATGAAGTATTCAAAGATTTAATTGTCACTACACAACTTTCGGCTATATTACTCGCTACATTATTGCCAATTCCCATAACCTTAAGGTCAATAGGATTAGAGGAGAGAGATAAACGTTTTTTTAATGACTCACTAATAAAAGAAGATTGACTACCCGAGTCTAATAATGCTCTAACACGTTCCGTCTTGCCCGTGTACGGATTGCAAACTTCTATTAAGGCTGTTGATAAAAGAACATTACTACTCTGCTTGCTAAAATTAACAGATGAATTTGTCTGATTCTCTGAGGTGGGTTTATGAAGCATGGTATTATGCTTACCCTTACACTTACGGCAGGGTCCCATTCGACATTCATCGGTAGGATGACCTTGGCGTAAACAATTAGCACAGAGCTTATACTTTGCCACATCAGCAAACCTTTCTTGTTCACCTTTAGATTTAAAAATATCACAATCGTAAATTTAATGATTTTGATTACAAATAATACATAAAAATGAATTTTGTTTATTTTGATTAATGTGCGTAAATATTTTTTTAGTTTGTGTAATAGGTTTTTGTAATTTATTCTCATTTGAAGTAATGCTATTTTGATTTTTATGTTGATTACTAATTCTATTTCTATTTACTGACTCAAGGACATCAGCACGACTATTCAAAAATTTATAAAATTGATCTAACTTCGGTACGTCATTAAGGGTATTACTAAGCTCCTCCCATTTTAGTAGGGTAATGTTGTCTAATTTAGAAGATAACATGAATATGATAATCATATCCCAATGCTCTGTAGGCAGCCCTAGGGTTGACAGAGCTCAAATATTCTTAGTGACGTGATCAACTAGGTATCTCAATGATTTTTCCGATTCCCGTGTTATATTTTGTACGTTAAATAAAGAATTTAAATGATAGTGAATAAGTAGTCTTTTGTTGTCATAACGCTCCAAGAGTAAACTCCAAGCGTTGTTATAATTCGCCGCTGGCACTTCGAGATTTGAAATAATTCGCGCCGCGTCACCCTCTAAGTATGAAATCAAATAATGAAATTTATTAATGATTGGGACGCGGTCATTATTATGTATTAAAGTCAAATAGGTATCACGAAATTCCAACCAACGAAAGTAAGCACCAGAAAATTTTTGAATTTGAATTTTAGGTAGTTTAACATTTAAATCTTGATCGAGACTACATTGGCTTTCTTGTACAAATGATTCACGCTTTAAGTCGTCTTTAGTATTAAACTTATTTAACAAAGTTTTAGCAGTTGCAATAGTCAAAATAATATCCTGCTCAATGTTGTCTCTTTCATCGATTTCTAAGTATAAATTTTCGGAATTAAGAACCTCAATCTGACTCTGCAGCTCATCAAACTTTGTTGACAATCCCTCAAATTTATTACATTTTAAAGTTAATTCAGCAATTTCAAGATTTGATAATTCATTGAAAGTAGTAATTTTTTCCAAGTAATTTTTAAATTTAGTTATTTGACCCTTAATAGAACTGCGTCTTGTGATCAAATCCTGTAAGGTTTTAGTATTCGATAATGCCATGTTTATAATTTTAAATTTCTTTACTAATTTTATAAAATAATATTTAAAAAATATTAAATACTTTGTATGTATATTTTATAAGTAAGTGTATTTAATTAAATAGGTAGAACATAGTACATAAAATAACTATTAAAGGGAATTGTCAGCAAAATTAACACTAAAAAAATAAAATATAAAATCTTATCTTAATCTCCTCGAGTGACGACACTTGGGTCAGCTGGCCCTAAGCCGCTTTGCAGCGCTGGCACACGATGAATCAGCGCTTTAAGCCGCTACGTAACTCGCGCAACGCGACTGCCAACGGACGCGACCTGGAATGTTCGGCAAACACAATGAAAAAAAAATGCAATTGTAAAATTAATTAAATTTTATCTTTTAATATTTTATTAATTGTTTAGGTATAGGTAGGTATAACGTAAATTTGAAAAATCCTTTGTAAATTACTTTGTCGATACAATTTTATTAAACAATATTTCCTTTGAATTAATAGGTAGGAAAACTATATTTTTAGTTATTAACTTATATTGTAAATCTAAATGTTATTAAAATTAAATGTAGTTTGAGATATAACTTCTTTACACAAATGAAACACAGAGAATACGGAGAAAATAGGAAGTAGGTAGGATGGATTTTAATGAAAAAAATTTTGGAAATAATTAGGCTAAGGAATAACCAGGGCACTTATCTTTAATTCCTCGTTCTTGGAACCACGATGCGTTGCTTTCGATACTACGCTGGCCGTGAATGATAGTGGACCCCGTTTGACCTTTGACCTTAAGCTTGCTGTGCTCCAGAATTATTGTTTCTTTTATGATCTCGTCATTTCGAATGTCACTGCAGCGTCTTCTTTCGACGAAAACTAGATTGCAGCTTCTCTCGGGTTGTTCAGATTGTCCTTCACAATCCAAGTTCCGAAACACGCGGATATAAAGAAGATGATTTTTGAATTTTACTATTATAATATATGTACTATTTTTAATTTAGTCCTGTCACGTTCGCCAATGTTAGAACTTTAGTGGATTCTAATGGAAGTTAAAATCAAACGATTTAACCTCAAAGTAAAAATATATTCACTTTTCGATACAGAGACACAGCGTTCGTTCGATAGTACAAAAGTTATATAAAAACAAACTATTTACGTAGGTAGTTAAAAAAAATAAAAGTAATGTAAAATTAATTAGTGTATGCGGAATTGCTATATTTATTTAGTAGGTGTTTCCTGAAGCCGTAACACCAATAATAAAACTTATATACAATTAACAATAAACAACAATCGTAACTACAAACTAGTTTAACTTTCTTATGTATATAATACATCCATTATTTAATTTATTACATATAAACTAATATCTACATGTAAACTACAAGTTACAAAGTGACATAAAGAATAGTCACGATCACACAAAAACCTGCAACTATTTAAATTATCACATTTATATCAAAATATCAGTCAAAACTAATAATCTTGCAACACTAAAAAAATGAATAGTCTTAATTACTTTAAAATGTACAATCTCACAACACTTACCCAATTGGAGGGTTTCTAGTAACTTAGTTAAATAGAAAGTAAAAAAACATTGAGTTATTAAAATTTGCACACCATCTTTCTCTCAAGCGACGCGACGCGACATCCGTGAGTCGCGACGTTTGTGGTTAAGTAATAAATAAATGCCGACAATATTTTAGAAATTGTTTTTTTTTACAAACAACACTCGCTACAAATACTACTTCATGAATTTTGTATCATTGTTTACGCCTTTTAAGGATTCTTTATCACTAAAGGAAAACTTAATTAAATTATTACATTGAATCGTAATAGTTTAGTTAAGTTGGTTCGAAAAATTAATGAATTTACTGAAATCGGTGTTTGATTTTCGGAAATTTAAATCATTATAAATAAAAGAAAATTTATTATTCTTTTTGGAAACCTGACTTTTCGAACACTTTGTAGTAGTCCGTGGTCACGGGTAGTAGGATAGTAGGTTAGTATAATCGTTTTATATAAAGCCAGTGTATCGTGAAGTCCCACGACAAATGTCTTGATAAATGATCTTGGTAATGCCATTGGAAAACAATCGTAACTCTAAACAATTAGTTCTAAGGAGCCTTTTCCTTGCATATTATTGTATGACTGGAAACAGTAAGTATATAAAAAAATTAAATTGAAACATTCTTATTTATTATATAATATGTGAATCTCTAAATCACAGAGCAGAGAGTATAAAATAGATACAAAAGCATTATTAGTGTTCGTTGATTTGTCATCGGTATACCTGTAGTGTTGCAGTTAGATTGTGTTCTTATAGTTTTTAATTTAAGAAATTAGTAGATTATACTAAGACTCATGCAAATAAAATAACTTAGGAACAGATACATCAATATTTTTTATAAAATGTTCACATCATAGACAATTGTATGGCCAGTCGACACTGGTAACACTGCACACAACATAAACGTATATAAAGGCGGACACACCAACGAACTGTCTTTCTCGTCACAACTCCAACGAAACCCGAAAGTCCAAACTATATAGTGATCTAAATAGTTTGGACTTTCGGGTCGACGACCAAAATGTAATTAAGTTGAGCAGTGTGTAGCAGTTTTCAAATATTTTTATAGTTTTTTATTTCTGCGGGTAGTACGATATCTTGTTAAGTGAAGCGAAGTAGACGGATGGAATTTAGAGGTAAGTAATGTTTTTAATAATATATCGCATCGCATCGCATCCTTCGCGTACTCGTTGTTAACACGTAACTACACTATGTAAAAGAAAGTCTGCAACTTTAAGACGTGTGCGGTCGGAGACAACACATTGTACACAACGCCACGTAACAGGAAGTGTTCGAACTCGTCTCACATTCTGCGTTACACGATTACATCAACCGCACTACTAGCAAGGAATCAGACGTATAAGGGACGTGCTCGTGAGTCGAGAGGCGTTTTTGTCTACCCTCAATATGCAAGCTGTGCATGAGGCGACCTTGAGGTAGACATAAGCACTGTGTGTGCGATTACTTAGTATAGTTCTCCAAAAAATACGGATTTATGAAATAAAAAAAGGCTACATTTATAAATCAGGGTAGGCAGTGGGAGCATAGTGTAAGTACCCCCCGCACCCCGCACTCCACTTGGATCTCATTTTTGAACAGTGCGTTGACACATCCACCACCATCCACCACCATCCACCCCGGCTAACCCCGAGTGGATGCGGAAAATAATCTCACTCAGTGAAGTGAATGCATCATTAATTCATTATAAAACGTTGTAATCATTTTCATCATTTCAACACAAAGATTTTTTTTCGGATACTTAACATTATTAAATTTTCATAACAATGCATCTTTAACATGCAATTACTAAGAATTTCATTTCATAGAATTCATCTCGCCCATACAATAATAATAAATAAGTATTAACTATATAATAAATTAAAACATTTTTAAGTTTGCACTTTAATTTAAAACTGTTGGCCTTTGATTAATTTTAGTTCATGAGCCCAAAACTGTTTATATGAAGAGAGCGTGATTCTTTAACACATTTTTTTATAATCTTACGATTTTCATTTGGATTAAATTATAAATAAAGTATGGAGGTTCCTGGGAGCTCTCATTATCTGTCACTCCGTCACTCTCCGTCGCAGGTCGCACACTGTGTTCCCGCGCTGCCGTCGACACTCGACAAGTGCACGAGACGACGAGGGCATTGACTAAAGGGAAGTGACCTTTGAATACGAATCCAGTAAGCATGAAAAATAAATGATTATTTTTTATATATTAATTATTGAAATATGTACCTGCTCTTCTACTAAAATGATAAAGGTCGACATAATTTTTCGCTTTTGAGACCAAAGGTTGTTAATCCAATACGTTTTAGTAACTACATATTTAGCATCTCTAGTATTATGAATAGATAATTAGTTAACTTATTTGCCGTCAAACTTGAAGAAGTTAAATTATTAAATCAAAATTGTATTCTCGCCCGAACAGGCCCGCGCGCCCGCAGCCCCACCGCCACCGCTACCACCACATCCATCGCCAGATATCGTAAACATACGTTTAAAACAGGAAACTGGAGCTGAGAGGATAGCATCAAAATGTAGTACAGGATGCACTTTCTAAGTGCAGTCCGCATGGGAGGGCTCGTGACGTGACGTCGCTGTCGGCGTCCACTGTCACTGTGACACCTTCGCGGATCACTGCTGACCAAAAGTAAATAGATCTCATTATTAATCATTTACTTCTATTATCGCAGTAACAACACTGACACGTGTGTACTTCTCACAAACAGCAAGACTTGCAAAGCTAACCTCCTGCAAGTAGACAACAATTATTACATAGTTCAATAACTAAAGTGATATTTTTATTTTTGTTTCTATGTACGTGCGTACTTAAATCTTCCTTAACAACGACGTAACGGGTTTTGTATTGTTATGTATTGTCTCTTATATTTATAAAATAAAAAGTCTTAAAATTTGATTAGAATTTGTGAAAACAAAGTATTGCAGAATAATAAGTGCAAGCGGAGTCAGATTGAACTGCAGTATCCGTGGGAATCTAATTTTAAGACATTCCGTTGTTCGCTTTCCACGTTACTAGGCATAGTATGTTGAATGGTGGGTCTCAGCGCCGCGCTTGCCTGGTTGCAGGCCAAAAAAACTTAAATTGAAATAAGCCATCCTCCCCGTGTGCGAATAGAACCCTCAAACGGTAGCTGAAAAGACGCTGCGCCTATTGTAAAATACATTTGTAACATTCTGAAATGTATAAAAGATAATCTAAAGAAACGATTTTATTACTACACGACACGTCGACGTCGAGTTCGCTCGATTCCCGCTCCGAATTAAAAAGTATAATATAAACAATGTGTAATCCGCAATCCTTTAGTAAGTACATTTACTCCGCTATGTTTCAGGTCAAAGCGGTGGAAAATGTATTGATTAAAAAGATGCCATACAGCAACATCACAGTTTTAATTAAAATGTGACTAGACATCGTCCGCTGCTGGCCGCCGCGAGGAGGCGCCGCGAGGGGGTGCCGCGAGGGGGTGCCGCGGTCGTGGCGGACGCAGCAGTCGACACTGCTTTAGCTTAAAATGATTTGTGTAGAACATTTAAAAAGTGTCACTTATTAATAATGTGTAGTTGCAGTCCTCCGCTCCTATATCTATGCCACTAATGAGAAAAGGTATGAGGTAAATGTTTACTCACCATAAATACAACTTCACACCATTTTTCATTACCAGCACAGATATTTTTATTAAATATACATATATATATTGGAATATTGTTAATTATTTTTCCCATAATAAAGGTACTTTAGACGTAAGAAAGTATTTAAAGGATCTTTATTATGCTACAGATATCTGGCGGGGGTCGTCCCGCACGTAATTGAGGTGGTACGTACATTGTAACGTAAGTCGAAGTAAGACATAAGTGTGAATTGTGAACTTAACTATTATACTATACTATAACCAATAGTAACTGTTCTGATATGTTTGTGTGTTTTATTTTGCCCTTGACTAAATATTTCATAAAAATCATTAAATTAACTAACAGTGTTTGGTAGCATTTATAACTAAAAGCGAAGGTTAAAGTTACTTAAGGTTCAAACAGATACATTATCACTAAAAAACGTTTCCTTTATAATTTGATTTAATGATAATGCCCTGAAAAGAAACTGTAAATTCGCACAATCGCAATGAGGTGCAGTTTGTTAAAACAGGCAAAATATTCAATTGAAAGTAGGAGATTCAGTACATATATGTGAAAAACGGCAAACGAAGCAACAAACGGCAACAAATTAGTTGAACTCAAGATTTACCTTTCAAAATTTTAGAAAAATTCAATACATAATATTGATACAGGAACAAAAAGTTATAGTCTAACTTTTTATATATTACAAAACTTATACCAGTGCCTGGAGAAGGATGTAAATGAACCTCTTTTCTCATTTCCAAGTTCCTGCAACTCGTACGCTAATGAAATATTAATTTTCTAATTACATTTTTTTGATAACAATAAATTAGTTTATGTACAAGTTCCCGCCTCCAGTTCCTCATTCTCGCTTTGTCTTAGCTTCTACATAACCTGTCTTAGCGTGTGTAAGTGGGTCAGTGCCATTGTCATAGTCGTATAATTGTACGTTACAACTGCTGCCGCATGATATGCATACCATAATCACAACGTCACATTTTTGTCAATATAATGAGCTAAGCACACATTCGGAAAGCAGATTTCGAGATCTACATTTCTGTATATTTAGAATTTTTAAATATGGCTTATTGAATGAAATAAACTTCCGCACAATAACAGCAAGTCGCGTTTGGCACATCCTTATACCAATTATAAATGCAGTATGGGTACATACGGCTAATATTTGCAAAAAGTTAAAGAAATTTCCTAGGATTTAGTACAGTAAGTTGTATTGCTGTTTATATTTTTCTGTAATTAAATGATACACTGATGTAGAATAATTTTTGAGACCGATTTGTTTTTAAAAGATACTTAAACTTTATCAGAAACAGATATGCCTTAAAAAATTAAAATTGTGCAGCGTTTTATCAATCTACTAAGGGTTAGATTTGAAATTGTTTAGACTCCTAGAATAGTTCCATATACGACACAGTTAAGCAAAAATACTAATTATATGCCTTGTTAGTTTATTATTAAAACCTATCATTTTGTGAATTTTATAGTGTTAATAAAGCACTTACTTATTCATTTTAATAATGTCATAAAATCCCTTTTATTTTATTTACTAAAAATAATTTGAGGTAATGTAAATAATTTTGGCTTCGGCGCTTTTTGGTAGCAGCTCTAAATTTGTGTTGCTCCTAGCTATAGTTACAGTAAGTACTTAAGTTATATTACAAAAAATAATTAATTTTTGTAATACTACATACATGTTTGCGTCACTTGGCAACCATGCTTACAGTGTGTTACTGGAGACAGCATACGTAGTGTAGTAATGCCAAAGAAAGTAATATGTCTTAATTTTCAATTACATAGTATAAATAGTTTTTTTAAATTTATTATTTACATATTATTTGTAAATAAAAATTAAAACATAAATTTGGTAAAACACACCTACATTTACGTTATACATATGTTGAAACTGGGATGTCACACATACATCCGCAGAAAAGTCGAGAGTTAAAATTAAAACTTTAAACGCCTTTTTCTCGAAAGTGTGTCCAGAGCACATGCTGTACCTACATATACAGCACTAGCACGGCAGAACTGCTGATAGAACTTTTGATAGAAATAAGTAAATTAATAAATTACTAAAAAAATGCTCTACTTTCGTAAAAAAACCAATCTTCTCATTAAAGTTGCTGGTTTAACCAACTTGACTTGACAACGTACGAGTATGTAGACCGATACGTGTGTGTACCGTGTGCCCACTACCTGCGTGTTACAGCGAGAGTTACGATTCTTTCGCGATTGTTGTGTGAATACATATATCTATGTGACCGACTAGTTCCTATTTTATTTTATTATCATTTGTTAATTTGGATTATTTTTATTTATATTTTACTTAACGATTAACAATATACATAACGAAAACAAATATGTGCAGTAAATTTCTCATAGTAAAGATTTCATTTGTGTATCATTATTTCACACTGTTATTTTGGTTCATTTTAAATACATACATTACATTATACATACCTACTTTGTATATACTAATACAAAGTAATATGATAAATACATAAGCTGTAATATACAAAGCAGAATAGTATACATTGAAACTTAGCGTTTCTCGTAGGTGTGTGTAGGATATGTGTTACGCAAGGCCGAGTTACGGAGAGTTACGGAGATGGGTAACGGAGATAAGGAGAGGATGTGCGTATCATAGGATTAGGTTGGATTGACAAATTGAGTTGAGCACGCAATTGAGAAATGTGATCGTGTTTGTGTACGCCAAAAAAAAAAAAAAATATTTGTAGAAATAAAAATATATAATTGTCGAACTACAATATAACCTTAAATCAAATAACCAAAAGCAATACAAAAAGTGCATACGACCCTGCCAGGATTCGAACCTGGAATCTTCTGATCCGTAGTCAGACGCGTTATCCGTTGCGCCACAGGGCCTGTGCTTTACATCGTGTAATATCTTTTCTTATTAAGATGTCAATTCGTTTATAAATACACATATATATATATATATATATATATATATATATATATATATATATATATATATATATATATATATATATATATATATATATATATATATATATTATATATATATATATATATATATATATATATATATATATATATATATATATATATATATATATATATATATATATATATATATATATATATATATATATATATATATATATATATATATATATATATATATATATATATATATATATATATATATATATATATATATATATATATATATATATATATATATATATATATATATATTATATATATATATATATATATATATATATATATATATATATATATATATATATATATATATATATATATATATATATATATATATATATATATATATATATATATATATATATATATATATATATATATATATATATATATATATATATATATATATATATATATATATATATATATATATATATATATATATATATATATATATATATATATATATATATATATATATATATATATATATATATATATATATATATATATATATATATATATATATATATATATATATATATATATATATATATATATATATATATATATATATATATATATATATATATATATATATATATATATATATATATATATATATATATATATATATATATATATATATATATATATATATATATATATATATATATATATATATATATATATATATATATATATATATATATATATATATATATATATATATATATATATATATATATATATATATATATATATATATATATATATATATATATATATATATATATACTACCGGTCAAAAGTTTGAGACCACTAATAAAAATGTTTGTTATCAGTAAATATTTTAGAAAATATTGGTGATAAATAGTAATCTACACACCTGCATATTCTATTGTTCATAAAGATTGCCTAAAAGCTTATTTTTTTGTATAAAAGTCAAGGAAAGGGCAATAAACAGGCATTGTATCCAAACATCAATGTTGCCGCCGAAGCGGTAAGCCGACAGATCAATTGTTAAAAATTTATTACCTCATTACCGCAGCTGGCGCTTCTAATTTTTTTACATCAACTTACAATACAATTGTTCATAATTCTCAAAATATGTTTAATTATTATTTTAACCTTGCATTTGTCTGGTTATTTCGAATATCCATACAGTTAGTCTGATTTTGGGGTTCCTACAGTCAAGACAGCTCTAAAATGGGAAAAGTTTCGGAAATTAGTATTGAAACGCGAGCTGCCATCGTTGTTCTCCACGACGAAGGCAAATCTGAACGTCAGATAGCGAGTCAACTCAAGTTATCGAAGACTTGTGTTCATCGCACTATTGTGCGGTACAAGCAAATCGGCAGTAATCAAGATCGTCCGTGCTCTGGAAGACCGAGGGCTACGACTTCTAGTGAAGATAAATTTATTGTGGTGACCAGCAAGCGAAATAGACGTCTGACAGCCCCAGAAATTCGTGTAGAAGTCAACAAATCACGGGAAAAACCAGTATCGGTGTCTACAGTGCAAAGACGATTGCGAGACGCTAAGTTGTTTGGACGCGTTGCTGTGCGAAAACCTCTGTTAAAACCGCAGAATAAAAAGAAACGGATGCAATGGGCCCTAACCCATCGAGACTGGACCGAATAAGACTTCAGAAAAGTTCTTTGGAGTGACGAATCGAAATTTGAAGTGTTCGGGTCAAAAAGGAGAATTTTCGTCCGACGCACCGCCGAAGAAAAGATGATGCCGCAGCGTGTAGTGCCGACTGTCAAGCTTGGTGGCGGGTCAGTCATGGTCTGGGGTTGTTTCTCTGGCTACGGGATTGGAAACCTAGTCCAAATTAAAGGCATCATGAAAAAGAAGCAATATAAGGAAATTTTGGAGAAAAACGCCATTCCCTCCGGACTAAAGTTAATCGGCCGAGGATTTGTCTTCCAGCAAGATAATGATCCGAAACATAGTTCGAAATGATGTAGAGGCTATTTATACAAAAAACAGTCGGAAAAAGTATTAGAAAACATGACCTGGTCTCCTCAAAGCCCCGATCTTCATCCCATCGAACTTTAGTGGGAAGAGCTGGATTGAAACGTTCGGGAACAGTGTCCAACTTCACAGCAGGCCATGTGGAATGCATTGGAGGAAAGTTGGAATAATATCTCGCAAGAAACTATAGATAAACTAATTGCTCGCATGCCAAGATTGGTAAAAGAAGTAATAAAAAGGAAAGGAGGATATTTCGACGATATTTCGTGAACAAAGTACACAAAGCAAGCTGCTGGCGTGATTTCCAAGACAATCAACGCGACTAGCATGGCAAATGATACAATTTAGATTAACAGATATAGAGAATATTAAAAAGTTATATTAGTCTATTATACAGATATGTGTAGGTAAGAAATATATTTAGATTTAAACAAAACTAAAGTACATAAATCATAATTACGACACACTTACTCGTCGCTAGTTCCATAACGGACGAATGACAGTGCTCCTCACTGTCATCAGCGGAGTAACCACTGACAATACCAAGTACTCCGGGCGCGGCGCTGTGTACGCACGCTACGACCGTGTGCGGGACGATAATACAGTCACCACAAATACTTCACAGTATACTCAGTTATGGAAACTTCAACTTATAGTATCGACATTTGAACCAAATATTTTATTTAAGACCGGAATTACATACTGGTTTTCTACAAGCTAATTCCTTGCCTAATTTTGTAAATCAACGGAAACTACGCAAATTCACTTATTGTGGCTCTATCTATCTCTCTTATTTGCGTTGATTTTTCTGTCTCGTCGTACGAAAGTCTACTACTATTTACTATTAAGTGAACTTGATACCTCCACGGAATCTTGTGATAAATGGCCGACACAGGCGGACGACAATGTGATAGTATTACGGTGTTTTTACAAAAATAAAAAACAAATAGTATTATGAGACCAAGTGGCCTCAAAAAATGTCGACACGTGTCTGAGGAAGACACAAGTTTATTTCGGCTAAATGATTTCCTTAAGGACATCATGGCCAGCCGAAGTCCGGACGGCGTCCATTGTGCTGCAACCAGCACAGCATTACATGCTATGTAACAGTCTTTGTGCCTGTTTGAAGTGGTTTGTATCGTCGCGTTGTCCAAAAATAAATAATTTTATAGCTAATGCCTTTACTTTATTTATTATATTTAATAAGTTTATATATTTACATATATTTTCAGTCGACGAGTACCACTAAGCAATCCAAACTTTCTCCTGAAACCCTGGAACTGATGAGGCAGAGACGCGAAATGGCATCTGCTCAAGCAGCTTCGCCGAAACAACGGGACCTCTCTAAAAGGATACGGAAACTCACGCGCAGGGACCTCCGTTGCTCAAACACGAGGGCTATTACAACCTTCATTGAGCAAAATAGGGGGTCCAAAGTTTTCCAAAGACCGCTAGGGACGAGCCACCTTGCAAAGCTTAAAACAGCGGATGGCACAATAGTCACATTAAGACCCCAGATCCAGAATGAGGTTGGGAAGTTCTACGGGCTGCTCTACTTATCGCGCCCACATAAGCCTAGGGCACAGGCTCAGGACACTGAATATCCGCATGCACCACCGACGCGCCACTACTCGGGAGACATCCCGGACGTTGACGTAAGCGAGATTAGTGCGGCTCTTAAACAGCTCAGAAATGGGAAGGCCCCGAGTGATGACGTTATGAACCGTCTCGCCAATAAACTCGACGAATACCAACCACCGGAACAAGCCGGGTTTCGAAAAGGCTATAGCACCATAGGCCATATACATACTGTTCGGCAAATTATACAGAAGAGCGAGGAGTATAATCAGCCGCTGTGTATGGCATTTGTAGACTATGAGAAAGCCTTCGACTCCATCGAGACCTGGGCTGTTTTTGAGTTTCTGCAGAGATGTGAAATCAACTGGCGATATATTGAAGTGATGAGATGTCTCTACAACGCTGCGACGATGACCGTCCAAATCCAAGATCAGCGAACAAGACCTATTCGGCTCCATCGTGGAGTGAGACAGGGGGACGTGATATCCCCTAAACTGTTCACCAACGCGATGTAGGATGTCTTTAAAACCCTGGACTGGATTGGACGAGGCGTCAACGTCAATGGAGAGTATATCTCTCATCTTCGTTTCGCCTACGATATAGTCATCTTCGCAGAGACGCTGGAAGAGCTGAACCGAATGGTGAACGACCTAAATGAGTCCTCCCAACGTGTGGGTCTTGGTATGAACTTGCACAGAACAAAAGTTATGTTCAACAGATATGTCATGCCGAGACCAGTACGGGTCGACACCCGGGTGTCGACCCGTACTGGTCTCGGCATGACATTTCTGTTTCGCGTTCTTTTCGAAGTTGTACAGGACTACATCTGCCTAGGCCAGACAATACAACTTGGCCGACACAACTTTGAGGCAGCATTTGGCAAGCTCCGTCAAGTCCTTACTTTGAGCAATGCGTCCTACCGGTGATGACATACGCTGCCAAGACGTGGACACTGACTATGGGGCTGGTCCACAGATTTAAAGTCGCTAATCGTGCTATGGAACGAGCTATGCTCGGGGTCTCTCTCAAGAATAATATCAGGAATGAGGTTATCCGTGAGAGAACGAAAGTAACCGACATAGCTCACAAAATTAGCAAGCTGAAGTGGCAATGGGCCGGCCACTACTGCCGCAAGACCGATGGCTATTGGAGCAGACGAGTCCTGAAGTAGAGACCGCGTCTTGGCAAACGTAGTGTAGGACGCCCTCCGGCCCGCTGGACCGACGACAAACGCACAAACGCAGGGTAGCCGGAGCAGGCTGGATGAGGGTTGCAGAGGATCGGGATGTTTGGCGCAAACTTGGGGAGGCCTACGTCCAGCAGTGGACTGTGATTGGCTGACGACGACGACATATATTCTTTGTAAACTAGAGATTCACATTTGTGATAATCGTATAGTACTACTTAAAATTGTTGCAGTCACGTGTTTGATGGCGACTGTTGTAGCATTGATTTCGAACTACTTTGCATTTCAATTACCTATTAAACGCACAATAAACATTATGAGAAGACAAAGTAATATTGTTAAGAACTAGCGTCAGTCTGTAACTAAATGTGTAAGTTTTAAAAAAAATAATTTGTCTCTTAGTTCCGGAGACGAGTATTTTTGACTAATTTATTGTACATAAAATTCACTGCGTAATCAAAATCTACCAAAAAAACTTTCCGTTAAGTGTTAAGGTCGCAGAAGGCACTAAACATTAAGCATGCTTGTGCAATGTCAGCTCATTTAACATAAAATGTACGAGAGTACTACTCGCTACTTCTTGTTATTATATACTAAAACACTGTCACAATTGTAAACTCTTCGGCCGCAGTTTCATCACCTCGCTCTGATAACAAGCCATTCGCCAATACTAGAGCCTTGCGTTCAGTTATCAATAATATGTTTGTAACCAGAAATAATTAAACAAAACAGCGCAACGCACAGCACATATTATGTTTATTAAGATTGTTCTGACAAAAGAATACGATATATGAAATAAAACAAAACGCATTCAAAGTACTGTATAATAAAATGTGTGATGTAATACGTAATGAGTGACACGTCCATCAAGTAGGTACAGTGGATTACTAAAACTCTATACATTATTATGTAAATAAACACGCATTAAAACATATCAAACCGCTAACCCCGAGTCACTAGCCACTAGCCACTATCTGCTAGCTGCTAGGTAGTGGCTAGTGACCCCAGATACTTACACTAATTATTATTATGCATAAACAACTACATATATTGATTGTATCGATTCCGGTATAAATTCAAAAATTGATGAATAATTAATAATTAAATATGTCATAAAAACGTTATTATCCTTATCTATTTGTCGTCTCTTATCTAATTAATTGGGTAATAATAATAGTATTCACTTAAATGTCTAATTTCAACACTTACAGTACAAAAAATGTGCGAGTGAGACAGAGAGATATATCGTTGTATATCCGTCTCCCTCACACAAAGAGAAATCAATCAATTGCATGTCTTATAATAAAATGTTATATAAATCTATTAAAGTATAAATATAAAATGTACATTTTACATGTAGTTCATTACAAAATACTTAACTAAAATAGTTTCTTCGTATATTGTGTGTGTATTTTTTAATTTTTAAACATTTCGCCATTGACTTTATTGTACATAGAATAATTGTGACATTCGCAGAATCATTTGTTTGTGACGTAACACCGTCACTATTATAAGTGCTCCTTAAAACTAGTTCGTCGTCGGCGCTCGCTCTCACTCGTGTCGCGAACACTAAAACAGTAATGTCTCAAAATATGTGTATACGTCAGCGTCATGTGCCAACTATAAAACAATAATATAGCAAACTAGTAAAGCGAGTCTGTGTGTAGCACAAGATCGGTGCTCGTGAACGTGAGCAGCACACGGTGCGCGAGTGTCCGCCTAGCCCGTGTGGTCCGTCTCACTGCACGTGCGCAGGGAGGCGTCGTCCACACGGCGCGGCCCGCGGCGGGCGTCGCGCACGGGCGCCCCGCCGGGGGCCGCGCGTGTGCGAAGCTCTGATCATCCCACTTCCAGCACGACGCTCTCCCGCCTCTCTATCCTGGAAACCGATAGGAACATTTCAATCAATTCTTTACATACTTACAAAAATTGCTAACGTCTAACCAAATGTGCAATTCTTTGTTAAAAGTCATTATCAACTAATGGAATGGAATTTTACATTCCGGTGTCTCGACCGTGACCGTGTACATAAGCAGTCCCGTGTGTCACCTTAAATATTATTTATCTTCTCCAAGAGCGGACAGTCTGTTGTTGACGCTCAAGATGGCGTTCAGCTGATCCAACAGGGTCTGCAAAATTAATGTAAAGATATAGAACGAGCATGGATACATTAACAGACAAAACATACAGTGTGGTGGAGGTGGAACGAACCTTGTCCTTCTCGCCGTTGATAGAGTTGAGGCCGTTGGTGTGGGACGGGGGCTTGGGCGCGAACTGGAACAAAGTACACATCTCAGTAAGGGACACAACGTGTTACACGACGCAACAGTCGTACGTCCAGGAGATACTGACGGTGGGCTTGAGCAGCGCCATGATAATGGAGTACAGCTTGTCACTCTTCTTATCCAACACGGCCCTCTTCTTCTCCAGCTCCTGCTTGGACTGCAGCATCTTCTCCACTTTGTCCTTGTTGTACTGCAGTCTGTTGCCAACATCCATCACAAACACAGTTAATAACAATTAAATAACTATAATATTTGCAAGATACCTCGGATTCTGTAATCATATTCAGGTTCTCAAATATTACAAGCTAGCAGCTAGCAAAAACAGTAAGCTGAGTAAAGCAAACTAGCATTTATGGCATCTCCATACATGTAATATTTACAAGTGTAAAGAAAAGATTATATTATTTTGCTATTGTCATTACTATCTCATTGCTGTTTGAACAGATTCATTGAGAAAGATTACGGACTTTCTAAGAGCAGATGTTCTATATTTTTATAGGATATTTTTATAGAAATTAACACTGAGGCGATATTTACTCAACAACAGTGAATGTGTTTGAATGACCATAAATATGATGTGGAAAAAATCATTTTCCAATCTATAAAGTATGTAATAGTGTAGAGTAATAGTGCAATGTAACCTAAACTCCATGATGTCGCAGTTCTTGCACTTCTTGGCCTCGTGCTGGGCGGCGTCGATGTCTCGCGACCCCACTGCAACAGGCACAAGGACTATTACACAATATGTTACAAGCAGAAGAACTGTCGTAGCGTAGAGGTGAAGGTCTGCCGGTAAACGCGACGCTTAATGAGTTCGATTCCCATGAGGGGACGATTAATTTTTCTATTTCCATTTTCTTCGTTCTGGAACTTAGACAAAGTTCGGCGTAAAGCTCTGCCCTTCAATACGCAATACCTCAAAAATGCCACAAAAGCAATGGAGTGTCTCAACATAAGGTTCCTATGGTTCCAGCGGTTCCTACCTACCCTGCCATTTGCGGGATAAAAGCGTGAAGTTAAAAAAGAAAGAAGTCGGCCGGGTCGAGTACTACAGTCTACAGCAAACAATGTAGATTTGAATCATTCAATATAAAATTAGTTACTAGGTAACCCACAATCCTCTATTGCCTTCCACTGGCGCTTCAGCGACGTGGAGCTCCTCGGCGAGAGCAGGTCGGAGAAGTTCCTGCCTTCGAAGGAGCCCATCGAGAGACAGTTCTGCACAGATTTCTCTATTCTGAAAATTGCACATATTCAATTTATGACACTGAGCTCTACTTCAGGTTCACAAGTGAAGTCAACATTAACTCTGACCCACAGTGTTTGACTGTCAACACAGTGGTTGTGGGTTTGATTTGTGTTAGGGATACTGAGTTATTTTCATTTTTTTTTGGGCAAAGTCATGTCAAAATAAAAAGTGTAATTGCAGCATCAAATTGAATTGTGGCAATTTACTCACATGTCCTAGCATTAGAATCCAAAGATATGGAAGTTAAACAGTATACAATGTCTTTTCTCTTATTTTTATAGAATAAAAGTAAGAGAAAAGACATTGACTCCTCTATGTCAGTACACAAAAGTCTATCAAAATATGTACAAATTAGTATGATAATGTATAAAACAAATGTATTGACTGCTCTGTGTCTGCTAGGATAGTTCAGTACACTGTACATGTCATTTGTTAATTACTCACTCATTAGGTATTGGCGGAGGAGGATTGGAAAACGAAATAGAAGATACAGAACGATCTGTGGAGTGCTCTGTAAAAAAATATTTATTAAATTATTAAACTGTAGTTATGGAAAAATGTCAATAATTTAATATAAAACCAAAACACATTTCATTTCAATTAGAAAAAGAATAATTTACATACAAAAAGTTTTATTTCATTTAGAATTCAATAATATGAGATGTTCCATGTGTTCAAGTTAATAATATGAGTTGTGCATTAATTTTTTAACAAATTTTAAAACCTATATTTTTTCTTCTAATTCTGTTATTTTGATTTAGTACTATAATACTCTAAGTATTAAAGAAAACAATAATAACAAGTATCAAATTTTTTCCTGGCGTCTCACAATAGGGCTTTCATGTTAAATTATCAATCTTTACTTATAATAGCTTCCGAGTCACTTAAAGCCTAAAGGTGCAGATTTAAATTACACTAAAACAATATGGTGTTTTCTTAAATTGGTCCTCATGGGAGTATATTGTATGTTATTCATTAATATAATACACATAAAGCAACAGAAATATAATAAAATGTTTTGATTTGTTGTATTTTCTTGTATGTATGAAATAATTCTATATTTTCTTAAGACCCTGCTATAAATAATGAATATTAACAAAATGAAGTGAAAGAAATTACCTTCAGGAGGTGGTGGAGGAGGTGGCGGTGGTGGCGGGGGAGGCTGCAGCACATTCACTTTCTTGTGATGTGCCAGGGCATGAGGTGGCAGAATCCCTGTTCTGTAAAAGTTCCGCTCTTCAAACACTGATGCATGCACATATTTACAATTTGCATACGTGCACACCGAGTTCTGGTACTTGTGACAGAATGTGTACACACCCACCAGCTGTGAGATGTCATACTTGTGTGCAAACTTGCAAGTGCCCTGGCGCTTGCAGGTGCCACGTATAAAATCGCGGCATATAGGCATCTTGGGCCTCTCTGTGCCATCTTGGCTCTCGCCACTTTCTGGAGTGTCTTGAGACCCGGAGTCGGGTGACTTGTCAGCCAACTCTGGGTCTGAAATTTCCTGCTTTATTTGTATGTTTAAATAAAGCGCATCTTGCGGCGGCGGCTCTAGAGGTAGCGGCGGCTGGATGCCAGGCCTCGCCGGCGACTGCACGCCAATATTGGGCGGCGGCGGCGGGTCGGGTGCAGCACTTGACGCTGCCGAGTTCACCACTTCGTTACGATCTATTTTAGACCTTATAAATTTTTTCATATTTATAAAATTTGGCGAAGACCGAAATTTTATTAAATGTTCTTCCACTCCAACTCTTTTGCAGCTGTTTTCATCTGAAATTTAAGAAGTATGTATTATAAAACTTTTACAATAATGTCATAAGCCTGACATGTGGGTAGTCACATATGGTCAAAGTCTATGGTCCGTATAAAATTTATGCCGTTGGAATTTAAAAGAAGAACAAGCTGAAATGAAAGAAGCTAAGTAAAGATAAAAATGACTAGTTTTGCCGTGTAATCGTTATATCATTTGAGCAATGTTGCTGTTATTTGTATAAGATGCGGGAGAAAAGAAATTTGGTACAGTTCAAAATAAGCATCATTCTCCAGGTGCGAGGTATACGGACGTAATAATTTTATCTACAGCTTCTGGAGCTCCTTTATCACTTGATGGGATGTAGAGCCAATTAATATACATTAAGGTACGGTAAATTGCTTTGAAAAATTATATTTAAGAATTTTTTAAATTGTTCACTAACCCAATCTGATAGCCAGTTCTATATGAGAAGTTTTCTACTGACCTGCCTGTGTAACCTGCATTTACTTGCGATATTTTCGAGCACCAACACCTTCTCGATTTAACGCAGCTATGTTATTAACCATAGCCAGCTGGAGCTTAAGAAGTCAGCATCGATGCTAACTCGAGAATTTGCCTAACTTTAAATAAAATAATTCAATATGTTACAAGATGAGGTATAATGAAGTAAACAACTTTACTGAAATAAGACGAGTGAAGCGTTGCGCGATTCAAATGAAAATACACATCGGAGCTCAGTTCGGACACTAATAACAAGATGGCGGCGAACTTGGATGCGTTCATAAATTGACAGACATTTTAAAACCGAGTAATTGACTAATGTTGTTTTTTAAATTGGTAAAGGCCTTTGTTAATTTTAAGTAAATTTCTTAATACTTACTTGCCCAAGGGTTAAATAATTATTTAATATACTTTATTAATTTCATAATAAATATATTTTTTATATAATATAATTTTTCTATATACATTTTTATAACCAATATAATTTGCCGTAAAAATGCACCAAGGCTAATTTTTATGCCAATCGACAAATCTTTATAGCTTGTATATATCACTTTAATAATAAAATTTAGTTAAAACGTTAAGTAACACAATATAAAATTCAACAAACAAAGACGTTACTGTAAAAATATATGATGAAAAAATGTAAAAACGCGAATAATGGATTTTTTAGCCGCACATACGATTCAGAGTGGTTTCCACTTTCTAACAAATGAGATATTGCTCGTCAAAATAATGTGTTACTAATAATGACAATTTTTGCGTAAACGTATCTATGTAATTAAGGGCCCTGATACACTAGGCCCCGAAGTACTTTTTACTTTTAGATTTTTTTCATATAGCAGCGCTGTCATATAGACCTCTGTAACTTCTCCCGCAAAATAAATTGAAATTTATTGTTTCTTATTGTTAAATTTCATGTAATTTATAAAATAGTCTTATTGTAATAATAAATATTTGTACTGATATAACAATATTCACTATGTGTATAATAGTGTGTATAATAGTGTTAAAAGTGCTTATTCGTCAGCTGTCCATCTGTCGTTGCGCAGGTAACGATCTATTTGAAATTTTAAATTGTGTCATTGTACTTTTAAAGTTATTGTAAGTACTCCCTTTGCTCTCTGATATGTATTATACTTTAATAAGTGTACGGTGGCAGCGAAGGATCCAAAAGAAAACAAATCTTTAAAGTTATTTATTAAGAAATTACAATCTAATTTATAACTAAAATGGTAACTACTTGCTCGATGTTGAGAGACAAGAGTGATTTTATATTTTAAAATTATAACTAACATTATTTAACAGAATTGATGAAAAATGACACTACGTTTTAGATATCATACCGCTACAATTCCCGGAATTGATACAATGTACTGAACAAGTCCGTGAAGTCTGACCAAGCAATAGTGTAGCACCCAGGGTAGTGTGAGAACTTAACACGTATACAGACAAACATAACAAGTTCATGTATCGTACGTTGCAAATTGTACGTGTTTTAATTATAGCATCAAAAACATTGGTGTCCCAACAGAGGAAAGGGACGAGGGCACAAAGGATTCTTGGTATGATTCCTATGATATTGGATAAAGGTCACCTTCTTATCCACAGACGCCACATGTTCATGTATTGGATGTAAGAATCAAATCTCATCAATGTCCGTGAGAATTATTAAAGTAGTGTGTAATATCTGCCAATAGTACAACACTGTCAACGTCTGAGATTAACATCTCAGGGAAGCTCGTGATACTTATAGAAATGTGCCCAAAAAAGTAGCAACACTAAATATATGGAAACACCCAAATCTTCCACGACAGGACCCATCGTCATAAGGCAGTAAATTTGAAAACTGTGAGAAATGAGAAGAAACAACTTAGAGTTCCATGGATTCACCGTGCGGATGCCGGGCCCATGGTGTTGTAGGAAGAGGAGCTCCGAGCAGTGCTTGGGACATGCGACCCAAGTGTAGGTTTAAAGGCCCCTTTAAAATGCATTAACCCTCACTTTCACTGTCCGAGCTCCTCCCACTACCTAACCAAATTTTAAATGATTCTACTAAAGCCGCCTTCGAAGTACGTTCTAAAAATGAATTTGTAATAGTTCTAGACAGGCCGAGATCTTTTAGTAAACTATAGAGAGATTTCGCTGTTATACCTCTCGCTCCTACTTCAACCGCATATAAGCTAGCTCTAAACCTATTCCTGGTCAGTTCGTTTGTAAGATCGAAATACTTATTGAGTTTAAGGTGGTTACTTTTCGGGATATTTGTTTTCCACGGAACTGTAAGCTCTACCCGTACTACGCGTTTTAAGCTTCAAGAATGTAGAAAAATATCCGGTCTGGATGACGAAACACAAATATCCTCAGGGACAATATAGAAATACTGTTTCTCATACGTGTCCATCACATGCGTCCAATCAGGAGGTGGATCTAATATGGAGAAAGGCTTTTGTATAGGTTTTTTATGAGAACCTTCTTTCACAAACTCTATTGAGCGTTTGCTGGTTGCTATGTTTCTCTGTGCTCTTGCTACTGAAAGACTAACGGCTTCACGTATGATTTCCAGTACTTTGTCATGGCGCCGCGAGTAATGACCACTATCTAAGAGTACCCTACACCACACCAGCATATGTTTAGTTGTCCCCACTGCCTCTTTACAGATGTAGCAAGAGCGGTTATCGGTAGCTTTACCCCATCTTACTAAATTACTTTGATCTGGAAGAGTCATTTGGAACGCATTTAGGTAGAATTTTAAGAGTGCTGGAGACCAGTCGTGAATTAGGATGCACCATTTTAAAGCTAATGGGATACAGAATTCTCCTATAGTTAGCCCCTCATTTTCCATTTCCAAGCCCATTCCGTACACCTTATACTTATCGTTCTCGTCTTGCCGAATAAAAGATTTTATTATGTCTGTGTCTTGGACCTTCCTCTTTGATTCCAACCCTACTTTACTAAATTGTGCTCCTATCATAAATTGCTTATGGAATTTAAGTCTTGACTCGAGCTCTGGGACACTTCTGTCTCTTGGATGTGAGGTAACAACCCCACCCCGTGATTTTCCCAGAATATGTGTTTTGGCGACTCTTAGATGTTTATAGAGGTTTCCGATGGTTTCTTTAATCTCAACCCAAAATTATTTTTGTCTCTAAATAAGGTTGAGGTGTCCGCCGAATGCGCTAGCCCAAGCCAAAACTTCAGCATCTTTATGACGCTTGCATCTAACTTTGCCAACAGCGTTTTATTAAAATCATATACGAGGAAAGGCCAATTCAGACGTGATTTTAGAAAATTGTCGTAAATCCAAGCTTTCTTGACTTTACTTATAGGTTGATGGTCTACCTTTTCAAGATCCGTCATAAAGCTGTCGACTAGTAAATCTAAAGATGGAGTTCGGCCTTTGTAATTTTATCTTATTTACTTAGGATCAGTGATTACCAATATCAATGATATGAGCGCTGAAATTAGCAGGCGGGTTATTCTGTCTTTTAGACTTTTTATTACTTGAAGCTAATCAAGCACGTGACCCGCTTCCTACGCAAGAGCGCAATCCTACAATTGCCATCTGTCATAGAAAATTTAAAGGAACCAAACACAGTCTGTGTTTACCTAAACTTATTATAGGTATATCCTCTTTTGCTCCAAAAGTGTAAAACTGAACTAAATGATTGGCTCTTAACATTAAATTATGATGAGACGGAAAACCTTGTACTTACAACAATGAGACTCAAACCCTTCTACATTTCACGCACATATGCGCACACACGCATACACACACAAACACATACATACATACTACTTTTATTATGCGAGAGGCAGCAAAATCTCTCTATAGCTTGCTAAAAGATCTCGGCCTGTCCAGAACTAATACTAATACATTTCTAGACCGTACTTCAAAGGCGGCATTAGCATAGATTTTTTTAAGTGAATTGTTATATTTTATACTACCTTTGCTTATTATGAATAATTTATGTTTATATATTTATAACAACTAGTACTGTGTTATTGTGAGGAAAACGCTTTCGAGGTGGGTGTTAATAACCGCGCCACAGTTTTATATTAATACGGTTATTATCGTACTATTTTTTTGTATATTTGCTAAATGTTATGAATAAATAAATAAATATAGTTATACTTAAACACTTCTTAAAGCAAATCCAGTGAAATAAGGATGCCAGGTGATCGACACTCAAGAATGTCACACTCACACCGAAAAGGCTTCGGCCTTTTTAGAAATTATTGAACTCTTGTAAATCAATTGCACCACTTTAAGTGAATAAATATTTAGGTGTTATCGTAGAGTAGACTCTATCAGTCCCACCTTAGCTTTAAGTCACACATGTAAGCTGTATGTAACAGAACTCGGACTAATTTATATATTTCAAAAGCTCAGAAACTTTGTTGAAGCGATATTTAAAAAAAGAACTAATACATTTACCTTTGTCAATTTATCGTTTCTTATCGCATATCGTCGTGGCCGCGTCACAATTAGCTTTAAAATCTGGAGACGTCGAGATCTGCACTTTCAAGAAATTAATTTTTCCTACCCATGAATTATATCAGTATTGTGACTGTCTTATATTTACGACAGATTTTTGTTCTGATTTTTTTGACGAAAATACATTTGGAGGTTAAATTCAACTCTGCATTACTTCAGAAACGTGGAAACAATGTGGTCATAACTATGTTCATTTCTACATTTTACAATAATCCGTACCTACACCACATACACACATAGTACAGGAACTTGACAGTTACTCTACCGGCCAGGCTAAAACTGTTAATTATTTACTAACTTTTTCATATGAGGATACTGAAAGATTGATCGGTAAAAATCATCGTCTAATATATGGAAACTAATTATAGGCACATACCTATTTTTAGTTATATATTACACATTCATGTCCTATTCAAAATCCGGCATTAAAAATGTATTTTCAATACACACACCTCACTCAAAATCACCTCGGAGCTACAAAATGAAAGGCCCACATAATTATGCAGCATTTTTTATTTCATTGCAATATACAAACGACAAAATGTAAACACTAGTTACAATTATATGCAAAACTGTTATCTACATAAACGTCTCGTACTATAATCTTAATCATTTTGTATATAATTAAGTTACATTTTTTCAAAAAGCTTGCGAAATTTCATTATAATGATGTAAATAAAACAGATTATATTATAAAGTATCGTTTAGACCTCACACGTTTCTAGATGGATCGTTGCTCACAAACGTCCCCTAAGTAATGGCACCAAATGTAAGTGTAGCAATAATGTGTTACGTAAATATATAAATTATAATACATTTCGTTTGTACCCGTCGTGTCGCGTCGCGTCTCCATCTACTCTCGCGCTCAGAGATTACTCACTCACACCTAACACCTAACAATGGTTTGTCACTTGTCAGTCGACAGTCGACAGTCGTCAGTCGTCAGTCGTCAGTCGTCAGTCGTCAGTCACTTATACATAACGGGAAAATAAACATGTCAACATGCGTATGCGTGGGAACTAACGTTGGTGTAGTTCACTTTAATTGGAGGTTCTTCTAAAAATATTAACGTCAATAACATTTTAAAAAATAATACAAATCCAATCATTGTAATACAAAACATAAGAAATAAAAATGTAAATAAATAAAATTAAAAAATTAATTAGAGCTATTACCATATACTCTCCGGTCCCCGCCCCGTCCCTGGTCGAGTCGGGGTCCGGGATCGGGAAACCCACGACCTAACACCTGGAGGACCACGTGTCCGGTGTCCGGTGTCCGGGTAGTCAGTGCATAAAATATTATGCTAAATCAGTTCTCCCCTAATACAACTCTTATTATATAAGTATGAAGAAAGATCCGTGCTTTCCGTACAAATGAGAGTACTAGAGTGACTACATGCGAATACAGTACAGCATTTCAATTGAAAGTGGATCTCCAGATAAAAGCTCGTACGTACGTACATAGATATATAAATAAGTAAATATACTTATAGTTCGATAAACATGTTTAGAGATATTTTCAAGGACACCACCATCTAGATAATCATAGTGTGTCGTCGTAGGATCTGGAAGAGAATATCTTTGTCGGGAACATTTGGTGTTCATTAGGAATCCACAGGTCGGGGACACTGAACTAAACTAAACAACACAACACACACACGCGCGGCGGCGACGCAGCGTCACACAGACACAGACGCCGGCACTCCGGCTGGTGCTGGTTCGCCTGACTAGAGGAGTGACGGGTCGTGCTCACTACTAGGTATAAATAAATAGCACGTACTCATACACGTACTCATCCTTATAAACACGAATGATACAACAACGAGAAAACTAAAATCACAATGCAGCCGTATCGCGTGTCGAGTGCGTGCCAGCGGGCGTGCCGCGGGCGAGGGCGGCTAAACTTAATAAATAAATCTTTATAAACTTACAATAAAAAAATTTTGCTTACATATAATACTGCTATAAATAAATTTGCACCATGAACATTTTGGGAAACGAGAGCGACGCGTCTCTCTCGACTCAACTTACACTAGAGTTGTGATGCAGACGACGCTAACGTACTACAAACAATATTTGGTGTTCACGCGCCGCCGTGCGCTTGCGCCTGCGCCGGCACCGGCGCGGGTCCGCGGTGCACGGCGGCGGGCTTGGCGGACGTGCATACGTACACGTAGTCGCAGTCCGAGGGCGGGCGAGCGCGGGGGCGGCGCGGCCGGGGCGGAGGCGGCAGCGGGGGCGGGGCGCGGCGCTAGGCGGGCGCCACCTGCCACACGATGAGGTGGCTGCGGGCGGCGCGCTCCGCCAGCGAGCTGTGTCCGCTGGACGCGCCGTCCTCGGCCGCCGTCGCGCTCTCCTCTAGCTCCGAGTCCGCTGCAACGCGAGCGCCACATGTGGTGAGTACGTCGGGGGCGGAGGGGCGAGGGACGAGTGCACACAGTCTCCGCGTTGTTAGTGTTAGTCATTTGTAGTGATTTATATATATTCATTTGGTGGTGGTAGTGGTAGTGGTAGTAGTAGTAGTAGTGGTGCGGGTAGTGGTAGTGGTAGTGGTAGTGGTAGCGGTGGCGGCGGCGAGTGGCGGCGGTACTGTGGGTTAGTGTGTAGTTAGAGGCCCCAAGCGACATGCTCCCATGATGTAAACTCAAAGGACGTACCGGCCGTGACTAGATCGGACTTATAGCCTCATATGAGTCAGGTACGCTCAGGCGTCAACAATCTGCCACACAATGAGGTGGGAGGCGGTATCTCGGACGTCGTCGGCGTGCTCTTCTAGCGGCAGAAATACAAACGCGTCCGATACATGTGCGACACACAAAGCGCAGCCGGCGCCTCGCGCGGCTCGCCACATATTAGTGAAACATTTTATAATATTTACTTAAATATAAAAATAATACAAGTAACAAAACAAAGCATTACTACAATTTTACTCAGATTCAAGTTCCACTCGTATGAACATATTTTTGCTTTTAGTAAAAAATATTCACGTTGTAAGTAGCACTGTAGTTAATATTGTGTCACTATAACACATCACAATAAGGTTCATGTAAATAGTATCTGCCCTCCAGAAGAGTTTCTGCATACATACGGCGTGTGATGACGTGTGATGACGTGTGACACGTGTGATGACGTGTCGTGTGACGTGTTATGGCGCCCATGTCCAAGGAGCTAAGGAAGCGTATTAGACAAGCATTACCATCCGGACTGCGCGCACTACACAGTGTGTACAGGGTAATGTGGACAGGGTCTTGCGTTGCTCTCTCCGGAAGTGTTTACGGACTATTACAAATTATTTCTATACGATTTTGTGAAAGATGTGTTTCCTTAGTCATTCGTGTTGATTTACAGAATTCTTTTTTATTATTAAAGGTTAATTTGAATGTGAAGCAAGCAAAGCGATACGGTGACATCGGTAATGACACAACACTGTCTGTCAGCATACGAGTGGATGATACTACGTGTGAGTGTGTGAGTGTGTGTGTGTGTGTGTGTGAGGGTGTATGGGTGTGTGCGAGAGGATGGAGTGGAAGTTACCTATTCTGAAATCGATGTACCCCTCGCCGCCGGAGATGACGAGCATGGGCGGCAAGGGCGTAGACGACGGCTCCAGCGAGGCGGCGGGCGCGGGGGCGGAGGCGGGGACGGCGGCGTGCGAGGGCGACTCGGCCGGGGAGCACGCCGCCGAGGCGGGCGGGGAGGGCGTGCCGGCGGGGGCGGCAGTGGCGGGGGCGGGCGCCGGCGAGTCCGGCGAGCGGGGCGGCGCGGCGCCCGGCACCGCCACGAAGAACGTGACCGCCTCGCGGTGGCCGTGGAAGCTGAGCTGCGCGTGCGCCATGGAGCACAGCGGCACGGCCGCGCCGTCGTCCGCGTCGGACAGCGGCACGGAGATGACGACGCCGTTGCTGGTGCCGATCCACAGCCGGCCCGAGCTGATGAGGAGTGCCGTGATGCGCACCAGCGAGAAGCCTAGCTTGCCGGTGCCTAGCATCTTGCTGACGTACGGCTCGATGTCGACGTCTTTGAGGTGGCAGTAGGTGTGCGCGCTGTACAGGCGCAGCGCCGAGTCCATCTTGATGGACACCCACACGCCGTCGCGGTGCGCGGCCAGCTGGCGCACCTGGCTCTCGCGGCGCGGGTGCGCCTCCAGCGCGTGCAGCACGCGGCGCGTGCGCGGCTCCACCACCAGCACGCGGTTGCGGTACCCGCACCACACCGCCCCACCCCCCGCTCCTCCCCCCACCGCGCTCAGGCAGCGCACCGACCACTTGGGCTCGCCGAGCGCCACGAGCCAGTAGTGCGCGAGGTCCCAGCGCCCGTCCGCGCGCCGCGCGAACACCGCGATGGTGCCGTCCGCCAGCGCCACCACGCAGCGCGACGCGCACCACACTATGGACAGGATGGCGTCGTTCAGCTTCACCCTGCCGGACAACCGGACGGAACAGTTATTTACTGCGTGGCTACAGTATACTACTGCACGACTGCACTAGACGCGACACCGACCTGGCCAGACATTTGCTGTAGTTGTCGACGGCGGAGTGCACGTACAGGTTCCCACTCTTGGTGCCCAGCCACATGGTGGCCATCACGGTGGGCGCGTCGCGTGTGCCCTCCTCTGCAGCGTCGCCCGCCCCCGCTCCCGCCACCGCCGCCTCCGACTGCTCCTGCGCGAATGCGTCCACGCCGGTCTCAGGTGAATTCCTGCCCACGGTCACTGGAACTGTATACCACAGTAGTGTTGGTTTAACATTGCATACGTAAGTAAAGGTAGCATAACAAATGCGGCCAGTGTTGCCGGCGGCACTGTATGTTACCGTTGACGGGCGTGGAAGAGAGCGGCGGGCTCTCAGCTAGCGCAGAGTCGGCGTCGGTGTCGCCGCCGCCGCCCTGCGCGCCCTCTGCCGCCGCCGCAGTGGTCGCAGTCGGCGGTGTCTCCTTGACCGGCGTGCTCGGAGGCGTCAGCAGCGTGGCTTGCACCTGCGCACGAGAGGGACGTGAGGTGAGGCCGCGGCCGGGACGATGCAGTGTGTATGTAATGTACTCGCAAGTATGCAACAGCGGCTCACGTATCGCGTGGTGCCGACGACGACGCCGCCCTCCTCCTCGGCCACGTTGACGTGCGACACCGGCCCGTTGGGTTGACTCTCCGTAGACTCACTCTTCCCGACACAGAACAAGGATTGCTGTGTATGGAAAGTACACACATGTATATTTAAAGGACATAAGACTAGTTGGACTAGTTGGAAGGATACAGGTTATGAGATCCAAATGAATGTCAATTGGCTTAGCCGGAAGCCTTAGTTTTGGAAAAAATGCTGACACTTTCCTAAGGAATAGTGAAAGTAGCAGTTGAGAAATTATATTTAGATATAGATTTGTGGTGCGTGATATGCTATTAAATGAGTTGGATATGTGTACATGTATGCCTCCTGGTATACCTCCTCCTCCTGAATAAATAAATTAACAAACATACTATCCATGACTCCCTTTTCTAATTCATTTGTATTATATGACAATTACAACATAACTGTCATCGAACATATAAATACTTTACTTCTAATTGTTTTACTCACGGAGTGGCGCTTGTTGCCGTCCTCAGCGTCGGCTGGGGCGGGCGCGGGGGCGGCGGCGGTGTCAGTGGGCGCTAGGGCGGCGTCAGGGCGGGCGGCGGCGGGGGCGAGGGCGGGCGCGGCGGCGGCGAGCTCGTGCTCGCGGTAGTCGTCCCGGCAGGCGGCCGGCACCGACGCCACGCACAGGATGTGCTTGTCGCTGACGGGGAACGACTCGATCACCTCCGCCGGGTTGTTGGCGTCTATGATCTGGGGTCGAAGCGAGCTACATATGAATACCCACCTTACATTTAATAGCCAGTTGTTCCCGTAAGGCCGGCATGACCAGTTCTTGTGTTTGTGAAATCAAAAAAGTCACAAGAATATAATAAAACTTGACAGCAAAAGATGGGTGATGTGAGCTTTGACATTTTGTGTCAAAGATAACAATTGGAAAAAGAAAACTGTAACGCGTCTTGCGTTACAGTTTTCTTTTTCCAATTGTTATCAACATAAAATAAAACTTATTAAATTATTAATATGCTGTACTTTTCTCTGATCTTATTTGAAAAATTGCTTTTGTATATATTGTATATTTTTTAATGTTTTTTTAACAGTTGGTTACATAGTTTAATATAATTTTAAAATATACATATTAAAAAAATACAGTTGACACATTGCAAGATGTTATTCTACTTACAGGTGAACTCCACAAGCATCATTAATATTTTTTTATATACATGTATATAAAAAAATATTAATGATGCTTGTGGAGTTCACCTGTAAGTAGAATAACATCTTGCAATGTGTCAACTGTTTTTTTTAACTTCCCGCTTAATCCCGCATATCGCAAGGTAGGCCACCACAGGAACCATATGAACCTAGTGTTACGACACTCCATTGCTTAGCTTCTGCTTTCTCCGTCCCCATTTTCCGCCTTATTTCGAGGCATTGCGTGTTGAGTGGCTGATACGCAATGCCTAGTTTCCAGAACGAACAAAATGGAAATAGAAAAATCCATCTTCTTGGAATGGGAATCGAACCCTCAAACCGTCGCGTTTATATGCAGACGCTTACGCCTCTACGCCACGACGACCCTCAACTGTATTCAATTTTATTTATATGTTATGTGTACATTCCGTGGGCGGACCTAGTGAAATAAATTACAAATGTTGCTAAATAATATAACACAGCTTAATAAGTTAATTTGGAGTTAATAAATTGTATAATTGAAGGGAGAACATGGACATTTAACCGTTGACCATTTTCTTTTTAAGTAAGTAGATATTCCAATGATTGGTATTTTGTTGTAAAACTAATTGTTTTTAATAAATAAAGGCCTTTTTTGTTTAAACGAATGACGTCGTTGTTTTGTGCTTCCAAATAGAAACTGCAATCTTGTAAATATTATAAATTCCATCTGAATCAAGAGCCTTAGAGCTGTTTTATTATTACAAGTTTTTTTACAAAGCATTAGCAATTCAAACGAGCGTTCTCCTTGACCCAGATGTATATAAGACTAACAAATGCGGTTTTTGTTGAGTTTTACAACGATGCACCATTTTTCATGTGTTAGTTTTTTTCTCTCTTATTAATGAATGGAATTTTTCACTTTACCGCTCCATTCTTTTATATAAAAATCATGATGTTTTACTTATAACAATATCTGTGTCTCAGAGGTCGGCGCGGGTTCAAATCTCGCTAATACACACGCAACTTAAATGTATGAAACAGTTACCATGACGACGCCCTTGTTCTTGGTGCTGGCGCAGATCCACACCAGCGAGGAGGCCGCCCCTGCCCCCGTCCCAGCCTTCGTCCCAGGCGCCGGCACCGGCTCGGTCTCCGCGTCGGGAGTCTGTGCCGCGCTCATCTCGTACGCTGGACATTACAATAAACATTTAATTAAATATTTCCAGCCGGACAGCACGAACGCAAACGAAACTACACGAAAAGTTAATGGAATTAAATTCAACCCAAATTGAACAATAATAAAAATTTATTATAAAAAATATACACAAGAAACGAACCAGACGTTAGATTAAGAAGAAAACAATATAAAATCAACACTACTCACTAGCACTATCTCGTCCGATCGTATTTAAAATTTCGTCGTCGTATTTAAAATTTCATTTTTCATGTTTGGTATTAGGTATAGCGTATCGATATTAATATTCAGGTGCATGTTTTATGCCGCACTGTCGGTTAAGAACGTGCAAATTATAATAGCTGCCATTCATGAAGGTGCAAATGTAAATGTCTCACCGAGGGACACGTCGGAGGGGTGCGTGCCGCAGTCGACGGCCGCCGCGCACAGCAGCGACATCTGGGGCTCCGACTCCGCGATGGGGCGGCAGAACACCGGCACGGGCACCGGCACGCCGCCCCGGTGCGACGCGCCGCCCCCGCCCCCGCCCCCGCCGCCGCCCCCGCTGGTGGTGGCGGCGGCGGCGGCGGTCCTGCAGGGCAGGCTCCAGCCGTAGGCCTGCGTGCGGCCGTCCTCCTTGCGCACGTGCGCGCGCACCTGCCGGAACTGGTCGGTGCGCGTGGGGGCGTGCTCGGGGCGGCGCGCGTGGGCGTGGGTGTGGGCGTGCGGGTGGTGGTCGGACAGCTGCGTCTCCAGGAAGTCGGCCTGAGTGCGCGAGTGGCGCAGTGCGGGCTGCGCCGCGGCCACGGCGCGCATGTGCGGCGTCGAGACCGGCCGCTGCGGCCGCTCCGACGAGCTGGACGTCAAGCTCACGTTCAATCGTTATACAAAAGTGCCATTACTCGCACACAGCATTTCTAACAACTATACTTTATAGTAAAAACAATTATTATTAAGCATCAGTATTTCAATGTTATTTTCACTTCACTTGCATTAACTTTGTAGGAGATAGAGAAAATAAATAACATTACTCAAAGCAAACATTCGAGGGCAAGTATTGTAAGTGTCCTAAATAATTCGCTTAGAAGGTCAAGAACCACAAAATAAGTCTACAAATTATTTAAGATTTAAAGCACAGCCCTAGGGTTATATAACCGTAGACCCGAAATCGAATTTCACATAAAACAGAGGGATCTAAAGCGCGATGCAGCACTTACAATTGTGACTTAGCTATAGCACATAGTAGCACTACCCTCAAATTACATATTATTTTCATAAACCTGACTTTAACTCTGGTAAAATCATTTCTTCGTAAGTCATACAACTAATAATTTTATACTAATGCTTTGCATAGCAATTACAACTATGTTGCATAGTTACTAATAGGTAAAATTTGTAAATATCTGCTGCATATGCGTATGTATAGTGTATAGTGATTTGGTTCAGGTTTGTGAATACCTGCCATTGGGTAATTATGATTCAGACAGGTCTGTTTAAGATTATCTTTTACATTTCTCATAAATAACAAATAGCATGTAAATCCAGCAAAAGCAAAATATCCATATCAATAAAATTAATATTATATAAAGCAACAACATCGCCAGCGACAGTTCTACACACGGAAGTTGCAAAAAAATTTATGATAATGACTTGTACGAACGACTTGTATGAATCTTCATCTAAAAGTTGCTATATTCTGGTTGAGTTCTTATTAAAGATTTAAATAGGGACAAATTAAATCTGTAACCTTAGAGGACTGAACTTCTCAGGTGTAACAATTAATCATTTCACTTTTTAGTAAATCATAAACTTTTCAATTTGCTTAGTTTTAGACTTAGCTTCATAACACATAAATTCTACAATATACAGAAATCATATGCAGATTATGGTACTGCAGTATTTCAGACGCCTGTGGTGGGCAATCAATGTGTGATAGATCAAGTCACTGTATATAAAGAAAATTACAACGCTTTTAGCACATTTCAATGTGGGTAATGTATATTACAACCTTCTTAGGTGCGTGTCTACACTCTACGGACAGAAGTAACCCAGTGTCAACAGTGGCATTACAGTACGACGGGAATTATGAGTCAAAAATCAAAACAGTACCAAGCATTGTCCAAAAGAAAAAAGACCGAAAGCTCTAGCCCTAGCCCACATCGCACACATCACATTACACCGCACTACGTCGCATTGCTACATTGCTAGTTACATTTTTAATTCGCTCATATTGCATAAAGGAAAGTCAGCTGTAAGAAACTAAGAAACTAACATGAGATGTGTTATTTATTTTCGGCGAAATAGATGTTTTTTTGTTTAGTAATTGCACTTTTTGTAATTCGACAGTTGTTTTGCTAAGTATATAAGTATATTCTTTACGTCTTCACGTCACGTCACGTCACGTATTCTAGAGACATGTCAAAGCATGTCGAATGTTGAGTGAAAAAATGTTATTAAGGATCATTCGCAAGCGAAGACATAACAGTAACTCTCGCAACGTCTCATTGTGTACATACACTATACTCTCGCCACGTTACACAACTAAGCACCTTCAATTACACGAACGATACGAACTCAGGCTTTTTGTAAAATAAATGATTACATCAACGCCGCACAGTGTGTGCGCGCGCATGTGTGTGTGTGTGTGTGTGTGTGTGTGTGTGTGTGTGTGTGTATGTGTGTGTGTGTGTGTGTGTGTGTGTGTGTGTGTTACCTGAAAAGGTTGCTGAAGAACTTCCATATGCTCTGCTTGCTCTTCTTGTCGATGGCGGTGTCCTGCATGCGCGTGGCGCGCATCATCTCCGTCCAGCGCACGGCGTCCTGCAGCTCCATGAAGCGCTCCTTGTACTGGTTGCGCTCCATGAGAACACGCGCCATCTCCACGCGCGTGAACTTGCGCCTCTGCGCCATGGGCACGTCGGCCTCGTCGTCGTCGCCGGCGCCCGAGCCTCTCCCCGGCTCACGCACGGCCTCTCGCAGCGCCCGCACCTCCTCCTCCAGAGAGGCCACGCGCGCCCGCAGCCTCTCGCGCGCGGCGCTGAGCGCGCTTACCTCCTCGCGCAGGATCTCCTGCTCGCCGGTGAGCTCGTCGACCTTCACGATCAGGTCGTCCTTCACCACGTTGAGCGCGTTCTTGGTCGCCAGCAGCTCGTTGTTCTCCAGGATCAGGTTCTCCACTTCCTTGCCCATGCCTGCAACGCGCGTCAACTTGTTACGGACACTGGCACTGAGAAACACAAATACGAGTCCCAGCCACATAGCCAATATGACGCATATGTTATAAGCAGAAAAAGATGTAAGAAAAGCTTGTGAAAAATGATCAGTAAAAATAAATGGTTAAAAAATAACATAAATAATTTAAAAAGAAATAGGGATATATAATATATAAATACCAATATACACTTACCGAAATAGTTATCGTTAACTGCATGTCGATGCAACGATTGTTAGAACGCATGGAAATAGAATAAACGGCATTAGTTATTAGTCCGAGCTCAGCATGCAGAGAACAAGAGCATTTGGTGGGCGGAGTTCAACGGTACTATTGTGGGTGTAGTATCGTGTTGTCGTGGCAACACTGTTGTCAAGTAGCTTTTTTAGTCAAATATTTGATACTCAGTCATAGGAGACAGGGGATGAAGAACAAAATAACGGTACATGAAAACGGTACATGAATATGGCAGTATACTGTGAGCGTGTGTCTGTGTCGGTCGCTTACCGGAGGACGCGTACTCGCCGGGGTGCACCCAGCTGCCTGCAACCAGAAACAAGACGGCGGGTGAGCGCGGTCACACTACACTGCTACACGTACTACAGTCACATGATAAAGCGGAAGCGCGAGCTGAGGCGCGGGCACTGACCGGTGATGTCTGCGCCGTCGTCGCCGTCCGCGAGGCCGGCGTCCGTGTCGTGGAAGGCCAGCTCCTGGTACAGCGTGTTGCCGCTGCGCTTCTCGCTCTTGGTCTGCGAGCGCCCCGTCGGCGCGCCCGCCGTCGGCGTCACAGGAGACGTGGCCTGCGCGGTGAATAGACAAAGTGATATACTCCGTACTCAAGCAGTACCGCAACAAGCTACGATTGTACAGAATAATGTAAATACTGTCAGTAGGCACCATACTCCAATACTACACCTTACCAAACCGTACTATACTACACTATACAGTATGTAGCGAGGCATCGTTACCATTGTGCGAGGTGACGGGCCGCGCCGCGCCGGTCAGTAAAGAGTGCGCGTGATATCTCAATAAAAACAGAATATATTGTATCACAATGACACGCGGCACGTGACCGTCCGCCGCCCGCTGTCGAGTGCGGTCCAGCAATCATCAGCAATCATCCTCAATCATCAATTCCTAGCGCGAGTGTTCCTAGAACACACGATTAAGTAGGCAGGTATCTGACACGGCCGCGCTGCCACCGTGGGAACTACTCCACTAACTCCACTGACCGCTTCATGTATTATATACATACCGTAACGTAACTTCACTTGTATCTTATAACACATACTAAGTTTATTAGTTATGAAAAGTATTTCAACAATTGATAAAGCAATGTCTTTGCATATCCGCACAAATATAACTACATTTGTAAATGTTATTATTACTATAGTTTCAGATTTTTGTATTGTAAAAATTCCATTAATAAATGACAATCCAAAGTTTAAGAAGTAAAATTAAGTAGGTACTTATACAAACTAGATCAAACCTTTCCAATTAGAAACAAACATGAAAAATGCATTGCAGACTTTTTATACTTTATTGGGAATGATGAATATAAAAAAACAAGAACAATATGAGGGAACCGACACTAGTAGAGCGAGTCACCGAGACCTGACCTGGCTGTGCTGCGTGATGGGGTCGGTCTGGTGCGCGCGCTCGACGGTGCGCGCGGCGGCCAGCTCCGCGCCCAGGGCGGGCGAGCGCGCGGCGGGCGAGGGCGGCGAGGGCGGCGACGGCGACAGGCTGCCGGCGCTGCCGCCCAGGCTGTCGCGCTCGCCCGCCTCCAGCGACGCGAACCCGAACGACACGGGCCCGCTGGAGCGCGCCGCGCCGCCCGCCCCCGCGCCTCCCAGCACCAGCCGCCCGCGCGCCTCCCCGCGCTCGCCCGCCGTGCTCAGCAGCAGCTTGGTGCGCTCCATGTAGTCCATGTGCGTCTTAAACAGCTCTGTGTAGCGCTCGTGCAGCTTCGCATACTCCTGCACATGTTGCATGTGGCAAATGGAAATAACTAGCAAGTGGCCTTAAATAATTTGGCAGGCTCAGCATCAATGTTAAACTAAGTTAAGAAATCCCTACACTAGCATGTTGAACTCAACAAAGTTTTCAGTGTCATACTATTAGTACACACCAAAGTAATAATACACAAAATGAATCATTTTATTTTGAATAAAATTATTTGAACTTGACTGTTAACATATTGTGTGTTCTTTAATATAGATCATAATATAAAGTTTTAATATATTACCTTTTTGAGTTCATTTTCACGCTCCTCAAGTCGGCTAGCATGATCTAAAGAGTTCTTATATTTGAGTTCAAGCATGCGGACAATACTGTCCAAAGCCTCCAGCCGCCCTGTTAGGTCTTTTCTCTCTCCCTCATAATGATCTTCAGCCTCTAATAACTGTTTAGAAATTTTTCAATTTTATTTTGAATAACAGGATATTCACCATTGACAAAAATTGTAACTAAATTCAAGAATTAATATTGTAAATAAACATTATTCATAATGCCATATATATTCCATACAGAAATATATTTTTTCTTTTTTAATTAAGTATTACAATAAATAAGGATATATTCCATTTTTAATTTAATACAAGATGAACAAAATAGTAATCGGAAGATTTTATAATATACTTATTAGGCAATATATTGAGCAAGAATATTAAATAATGTAGTTGTTTACCTTGAGATTCAAATAACATAGTGGGTGACACATTATACATTAATTATTTAACAGATTTCACTATACTAAAACACAATCAAAAATTGCATCTGAACAATGAAAACTTATGAAACAAAGATTCGTGAATGACTGCCTGAAATGATTTTAAATAGCCTTGTAAGCAAAACAAAGGAAATTAAATCAAGGTCTACAGTGTGTTATTGTAGAATCATCATTCACAAGTTACCTTTTGCTCTGAATGCTTCCTGGCAGACTTTTCGCGCTCATATTGTGTAACAAGTTGCTCGTTGTCCTCGCGCAGCAGCTCCAGCTCCACTTCGTGCTCCTGGTTGGTCTGGTAGGCCGAGTCCAAGCACTCCAGCACGTTTACTAGCAAAGGCATCAGCGTTTTGACGACGTCTTCATCGTATCTTGCAATCATTTTTTCGAATTCTTGATAAATACTTCCTGCGAGCGACTGGACCTTCTCTGACATCACTACATGGCTGTCTTCGTGAGTGCCGTAGATGGTTTCCGCCGTGGCATAGCCACTGCTCGCACTATCGTCGAAATTCATGGTCGAGACAAGAAAGGATTTAGGAAGCAACAACTATCATCGGCCGCGACAGCTAGTAAAGTTTACGCGAAAACATGATTAGTGAAATTGTGTACAATATTGTACGATGACGCGATCAAATGTTATTTTAAAAAATTATTTTAGGTGCATTACGTTTATTGTTAAAGCTGATTTACTTTAATGGGAATAAATATGTATAGTAAGAGAGAAAATAATACAGAGTAATCACACCATTTGTTTGATTGACGTATTTTTGCTGTACTGCAAGCAAAAAAGTTCGATTAACGATTGACGTTGGAACCGTTTCCGGACATAGACAAACAAGTAATGCGCCACCATACAAATTATGTATTCTAGTTTTGGATAGAACCCAATATTTTGTATGTTATCAAATTTAAAGTTATAGTATGTCGTAGTTTATCTCATTATAATATAACGCTAATATTTTTATATATAAATATTAAAAAATTGAAATAACTCACAGATTTATTAAAATAAAAAAAAAAAAAAACAAAAAATAAGTTGATATAAAAAAAACATTGAATTTAAATGTTAACATTTTCCACTTACATAATGAACTCATTATTTAACATGGTGCTCACAGCACTCTTGTATGCTTGACTCAGTGTATCTGCGTTAATCTTTTTGCTTATTTTAACCAAACCACAAAAATACACATTTATGTTAATAAAACGAGCCCCTAAAGGCAAATTAAAGTAAACCGTAAAGCATCATAATATAATCGTATACTGTTTTTCTGTACGTTAAGTATGACATAAATCCTTTACCGGTAATTAACAATAGCAAATTGTTCGTGAAAAAAAAAAAAACATATTTTTTATCATTTATGTTAATTGGTATTAGAAACAACATCTTAATGGAATAGCTTGTCGAATTATTACAAGCAAGTAAATTACAAATATAAAACAAAATTTAATAAATTAAATTTTACATCATTGTTCTCTGGGATTTATTATGTACACGTATTCGAACAGTATTGGCTGACGTACATACTCTGACGTGCCGATAAGTCGTTGTCAACGCATCATCTAAAGTTTGAATGCCAATTGGAATTATTTAGTGCTAACTCTTTTAAATTTCAAGTTTATTATGAGATAAGTTGTGCAATTTACTTAATATATATTAAGTACATGCCTGTGTGTATTGCGTCAGGATAAAATTATAAATTTTGTCTGACTAGATTTAGTATATGAGTAATAGGCATCAACATGCATAATAAGAAATCAGTAATTGTGGCCTATATACTTTGGTTGTTCGGTGGCTTATTTGGCGTTCATCATTTTTATTTACGTCGCGATAGACATGCTTTTGTCTGGTGGACAACCCTCGGGGGATTCGGCATCGGTTGGCTGGGTGAAGTGTTGCGTATCCCTCGGTATGTTAGAGACGCGAACGAGGATCCTCAATATATACAAGAATTGGTAAAAAGAATGCTTCAGAACAAAAAGGTGCGTTCACTATTTTAAAACAACATTTTATATGCTATTTTGAGCTAGCTTCTTCAATAGTTAATTCCCAATTTTTATATTTGTTCTTATTCAACAGTTAAAATATTCTTAACAATACGATATTGTATATTTCTTACAAAACTCGTTTCATTTTAAGCCTAGTTGAATGCTGTTTCAGTAGTATGTTTCCTTCTCATAATGTTATTTATATGAACTTATGCTTATATTTAATTCTCTTTGCACATTCATATAACTCTCTGTCTATATGTGTTTCAGTAACTGCAGTATTGCTATTACTGTTTTTAACCTTCTCTATTTTTTATTTATTTAAGATAAAAGTATTGATTATTGTATTAAATAATGCAATCTCTCTGTAAATAACATACAATGATGATATATTTAGACATATTTTGTTTAATTATTTTAAAGACACATATTCACATTAAATAATTTTGACTATTTGATTAATTTTGGTATTTGGTAAAGGTTATTTGTCTATTATTAATTGCTTTATTGTTCTATTCTATTAAGGATCAACCTCAGGGCAAAGGAAGTTGTTGGTTGAGGTAAATAAAAGAGCATGTTTTATGTGTGTTTAAATGCTTACCTTCCTGCTTATATGGATTTTAACACTTTCAATTTTAATCTTTTACATATTGCACTTACATATGATGTACATTTGACCAACACCTTACAACACTAATACATAGCTTACTACATACCTTTTGGTTTGTGTACTTATTGTAAATATGTAGTTAACATTACTAAAAAGCAACATTTTAAACAATTAAATGGTTACAGTGCTCTTATGTTGTATTTGTGCTGCTAATAATATATCAATATTTGGGCTTTAAATAAAATATCTTTCAATTAAATAATATATAGGTTTTGACAGTTTACAATGGAACTCACAAGTGAGCTAATATATACATTTCTTAATATATTTAGACCTTTAGGTATATACCTACATTGCTTCTATAGTGTCCAGATATGAGTTCATGATAAGTAATGTAACATTTTTGCTAATATGCTATTTATTAATATAATATAATTAAGGTCAAATGTATACCTGCTCTAATTTGGTTACTAATATCTGTTCCACCTCCGCCTGGTCCAGGCCAAGTTCTGTTCTCTTCCAACATATAAATATGAACATGGAGTCACTGCAGCGAGTATTCTCCAGATAGTCTTTGTAAAAATGTAATTTGCTGGCACTCATTTATCTTCTTGAAGACATTTTAGACAATTAGCTGTCCGTTTAACAATGTTATGGGCATGTTTACATTCAGTAACAAAAAGAACAATTTAATTTAATTAGAGTACTTGGCTGCACACACTGCGCACTGTAATCAGAGAGCAAACTAAGTGTGCAAGTAACAGCTAAGCCACTTACAACTGTCTTATTAAAATATATTCTAGTATATTTTCATGAGACATACTTACTTTGATATAATGTGCACAAGGTGAGTTGGCTTCATTGTATAAGTCATTATTGTAAATTTTATTCGTTCATTCATTGAGGAGGTCTTACAAGTACACTGTGCGTCTTTTATTAATTTATAATGATTTACTTGCCTATTACAATTAACAAGTGTATATTTTGTGTAATTCTTCATTAATATGTTCCATTCAATCAAAATTGTTTGTGAATATTTCACAATGCCTGTGAAAGGAGGAGGTTGTTTTAACATATTCACATATGTATATAAGAGTACTACTGGCTACAAGTAATCATTAATTTGTGCCTCGGCTCGCAGCCTCCATTCTCAATCAACCGTTTCTCTGGCATGATGGTGGTGGCCTACTCGTGGGGGCAGATGATGATGCTGGCCATTCCTCCGGATGACTTCTGGGGCATCAACTTCAGGTATCTGGACCTCCTCGTGCCCGGCGCTGTCGCCCTCGGTGAGTATATACGTATTAAATTAAAACTTTGCAATTCTCTCGTCTGCGACTTGCGAGTGAGCCGGATTGTCTCGTGGTGTGCAGGCGTGTGGACGGTGGGCAACATCGGGCGCGAGCGCGGCGGGTTGAGGTGGCCTCTGGCGGCGGCGTACGTGGCCTACCCCGCGCGCTACTACCTCTACGACGAGAGCCTGTGGCTCACAGCCGTGGTGCTCGCCGCTGCGCTCGCCTTCGACTCCTTCTCCAAGGAGTGGCGCCGCACGCCGCCGCGCAGGCGCAGCGTGCTCCGCCGCGTCGCCGTACTGGGCGTGTGCGCGGCGCTCTACGCCGCGCTGTGGTGCGGCTACCTGTACTTCCACGGCACGGTGACGGACAGCGAGGGCGACGAGGTGCCGGTGTACGAGGCGCTGCACCACTTCTTCACCAGCCCGTGGTGGCTGGACGTGCAACAGTGCGCGGCGGACACGTGGCGGTTCGCGCAGCACCACGGTTGGTACGAGGTGTGGCGCCAGATGGTGGACCTGTCGGACCCGCGCGGCGAGCAGCACGCGCTCCGCGTGCTGGGGCTGCCGGCGGGCGCGACACAGGCTGACATCACGGCGCGCTGGCGGCGCCTGTCGCGCGACCACCACCCCGACAAGGTGCGCGCGCGCGACGCGGACGAGCGCCGCCGCGCGCACGACCGCTTCGTGGAGGTGCAGCGCGCCTACGAGGTGCTGTCCAGCAGCAAGCACCGCCGCGCGCGCCGCAACAAGCGGGACAACTCTGACGCTGTGCACGAGTAGAGCGCACACAGCGGACAGAGAGACACACTCACGCATTTATGATGCCAAATGTACGTCAGGTCGGTGAAGCGACGCTAGGTCATAAGAAAATGCATTTTTTATATTTTAACTTATTTGTATGTACGATTGTTATAGTTATTATTTTTGTGAATTTCATGTGAATCTCTTTTTATAAGCGCACAAAGTTCACACGCGGACCCTCGTCTCCGTCTGGTCCACTTTCCGTCCAGATTTCTGTATTATTGTATATTCTAAGTTAATCGCTACTTTTCTATAGTGTTATTTATGTAAGTGTAACATTAAAGTAATGATACTCTGTATATCATGAGTTTCTCTCTCTCACTCACATTGCTCGTGCAGACCAAACCAAGCATATCCTTGTCCTCTCTGACCTCCTAGTGACCTCCTACTACGTGTATAAATAAAAGAACTGTTTAAGCAACAATTAGAGACACTCGCTGTGCTGACTTTGTTATTGTTTAGAGTTTAGACGAAAGGTTTGAAATAGAAATTTCTTAGGAAGTAAAAAATAGACCTCTTTTAGAGGTCAATTATGAAAAAATCCTTATTCTTGTGTATTGTTTGTTGTACGGTACAGAACGGAATATATTACATTATTAAGTAATTTACATTGCATCGACATGCGTGCGTGCTTCGACGTACGTGCACGCTGTGACGCTATGCAAGTGATTGAACGTGTACGTACAATTGAATTTATACGTAATGTGTTTAAATGTTATTTGAAAAATTTAATAAATGCCAAAGATAAAGGTGCCTACAAATAACAATTCAATATGGTAAAACCCACTTCTGCCGACACTCGAAGACGGGGGACACACTACAGCCATACTACAGACATTTATTTCTATAGGTATTATACTTATATTTGTTTGCAACGTGACTTAACCAGAAAAAAATAAATTTCCGCTTCCACTCCATAATTTCCAATTCCACAAGGACATTTTCCAAAAGGCACTAAACGACATGAAAACTGTAGAGAATTTGGTATTTTTTCTATATATTGCGCGCCTTACAACTAGTCCGAATAATCATAACAACCCTCGCCACCATCAGAGCCTCCTTCTCCGCTGCGTGAGCCCACATGTGGATATATAAGTACGTTTTAGGTATACAGAGGCATAAATAAAGGGTACTAACTAAAATGGTAAGGTTTTACGAAAACAAACTATATTGTTGTAAGTTTAATTTTAATACTACTTTATATACTTTTTGTGTTTATTACAATGTTTTGTTCGTCAGTCAGTGTGTTTGTTACCCACGTCAATAACAAACACAGTGACAGATATACGATAAGAACGAGAAATATGGAAAAACTGGCGAAGGTACCTCATACAGAAAGTAATAAATGTTTCTTTAATAAGTTAAAAGAGAAATAAATAATGGCGAGTAACGCTTATGACACTTCAGGAATTTTTTGATGATAACAGCGTGCGGAATTTGTGTCATTTGGATTTCATGATAACTATTATGTAGTTATCGCTGTATTTAATAATGAAATTGTAACATTCGTACTGAAAAATGTGAGTGAGAACCGTTGAGTCTCTTGCTGCAGAGCTCACAGAAGTTCTACAGGCGAATAACTACTTCCAAATATTAATGATAATTAGCATTACAAACCAAACGGGGTACATTCGTTATGATATTTTATGTAATGTTAAATCCGACGTTAATCCAACTTTATTCCTATAGTTGATATCTTCTCTTTACATACATGTAAATAATAATTTGTAGCATTCTGTGTCTGATACGGGAAAAGTGGAACCCTTATAGCGGATCACATTGTTGTTCGTCTGTCTGTCAACCACTTCACCATTTTCTCTAAACTACTCTCTCTATATCGACTCTCTAAATATAAAAGTGGAAGCAATCAAAAGATATAGTGTGATATGATTGCTTACGTCCTACGGAGACTGATTTATGGAGCACTTGAAATATTGGTGTAATGACTCGGGGCCAATAAAACACAGTTTTGATATTTGCGGAGGATATATAGTATGACGTGCGCACTCGGCTAAGGCAGGTGTTAGACTGACGTAACAAAGCGCTTGCGCATACACTACATCCCTTCCTTATTTTTATTGATTTGAAATATTTCAAAATTACAAAATAATAATTGTTTAAATAGTAGCTAATAATCTAAACTAAACAGTGTTTCAATTAAACATGTACGTCATTAAAATGCATAACAATGTAATAATATATTAATTAACAAACAATTTACGAAAGTTCATCTTTATCTAATAAATCATTATTACTATCACTTTGATTAACTACAGTCCATGAATCATTCACTTTCTTTAAATGCACTACGTTTCTTCGGTATTCTTTCCCGGTCTCATCATTTCGAACGCTTACATCACCACCATTTACGTCTGTTACTGTGTGAGGAGTGGGATCAAAATTAGAAGTCAACTTATTTTCTTTAGTTACATTTTTAACCAATACTTTTTCTCCTATTTCCAAATTGCTATCTGTTGCTTTTCGTTTGAGATCCCCATACTCTTTACCCTTTTCTTTCATTTTTAGATCTCTGTCTCTCACTTCTTCATCTATTGTTTTATATTCTATATCTGGTGCTGCCGGAATTTTATCTCTAAACTGTCTTTTATAAAATAATTCCGAAGGCGATTTTCCTGTAACAGAGTGAGGGGTACTGTTAAACATCATTAAATAACTGAAAATGTCTTCCTTCCAATCTCTGTTTTCAGCTTGGCAAATTTTCAGACGTTTTAAAACGTCTCGATTTTGCCTCTCAACTTCCCCATTCATCTGAGGCCAATACGGGACTGTATTATAAAGCGTAATTCCACATTCCTTACAATAATTCTGAAAAAGTTCACTAGTAAACTGGTTACCATTATCGCATGTTAAGGTTGCTGGGTAACCTAATCTGGAAAATATCTCTTTTAAGGTCTTTATCGTATCGAGTGAAGTGATACTACGCATTATTTTAATTTCTTTGTAGCGACTATAGTAATCAACGAGAATCATGAGGTAGTCGCGACTTGGCAGAGGCCCTAGGAAATCTAAAGCTACATCAACCCATGGTTCGACTGGAAGAGTTCGTCTTTTCATCGGATGCGGTGGAGTAGGATTAGAAACGAGCGTACAACCTCGACAAGCTTTTACTAGACGCTCAGCGTCTTTATCAATTCTGGGCCACCATACTTTTGTTCTAAGACGAGCCTTCATCGCGACTATGCCTGGATGGCCTTCATGAGCCGCCTCCAGTACCCGTTCACGCAGTTTATTTGGTATAACTATCCTAGTTCCCCGAAGGAGTATATCTCCATTGAAACAAAGCTCATTTTGTATGATTTTAAAATTATTTACACTGTCATGCCAGTCATTATTAAATAACCCAGCGTTGACTTTCAAAATTTCCTCGTCCCCAGCAGAACATTCTTTAATTTCATTCAAGGGAACCGCAATTGGTCTACTGTAACTTACAATTTGATTAATATAATTTTCTGAATCAAATGGTTTTGACGAGGAAATCCTACCAAGTCTGGAAACTGTATCAGCTATATTAGATTTACCTGGACGGTAGATGACTTTAAACCTGTAAGCTTGTAATCTAAGCACCCACCGTTCTATCCTAGCGCAAGGTTTAGATGTCCGTCCAAAGATGGTTTCCAATGGTTTGTGATCGCTTATTAGGTCAAATTCTTTACCAAACAGGTATATTCTAAAGTGCTCTACGGCCCAAACAAGCGCTAAAGCTTCTTTTTCTGTTTGGCAATACCTCTTTTCACAATCAGTAAGAGCCTTATGACCAAAAGCGATCACCCGCGGACCATCTGCATTAATCTGAACTAATACCGCACCTAAGCCCATAGGAGATGCGTCAGCTATAACCTGTGTTTTATCAAAAGGACTATAATAACCTAAAGATTTAATATTAGATAAACTTTTCTTTAAGACATCAAATGCTTCATCCTGCTTTGATGTCCAGAATTTCTGAATATTTGCTGACTTTCCAAGGCCTAAACGTAAAAGTTCTCGTAAAGGTTCAGTAAGTGTAGCTACATTGGGAATCCATTTACTTACAAAATTAACTAAACCAAGAAAACTTTGAATTTCTTCAGTACTATTTGGTATTCTAAAATTTTTTATAGCTGTTAAATATCTATCCAGTGGCTTAATTCCATTAACTGAAAGTTCATGACCGAGAAATTCAATCTTTTGTGTTTTATAAATGCATTTATTTTCATTTAATAGAACGTTATTTTCCGTCAAAACTCTTAATACCTTACTCAATCTTTCGTCGTGTTCTTTTTCTGTAGTACCATGAATAATTATATCGTCAATAAAGTTAAATGTGCCTTCGCAACCTAACAATATTTTTTCTAAAATTTTTTGAAATATCTCTGGCGCACAAGAAATACCAAACATCAACCTTTTATACCTATATAGCCCCTTACTGGTACTGAATGTAGTTATATACCTACAATCTTCATGAATTTCGATTTGATAAAAGGCATTTTTTATATCAAGTTTAGAAAAATACTTAGCTTGTCGAAAATTTGGTAACAATTCATTCGTTGTTGGAAGAGGATGGTTTTCTCTTATTATTGCTTCATTAGCTCTTCTCATATCTAAGCATATACGTACCTCCTCTTGCCCTTCCTTAAGAACAGGAACCATTGGTGAAACCCAGGGTGATGGTTCATTTACTTCTTCTATTATATCCGCATCCTTTAGTTCTTTTAATTTTTTGACTACCTTCTCTTCCAAAGGGATCGGAACTCTTCTGTATGGTTGGATGATTGGTTTAACTGTTAGATCTATTGGAATCTGAACCGTCACTCCTTTAAACTTCGGAAATGCTTTTTCTAATGGTGTTTCATTGCTTACTGTATTGATTTGAAGTCCAATTCGAAGAACGCCTAATTTAATTGCTGTCTCTTTGCCTAATAAATCACGTGTACCGTTTCTAACAACATAAACAGTACATTTTATACTGTTATTATCATCAATGACTGATACATTTGCGTCAAAAGAGCCCATAATATCTAAAGGCTTATTACTACCATAGGATATAAGTGTCTTATTAGGTTTAAGTGTCTGATTAAAAATGTTCACCCTTTTGTCTTTTAGAAATTGCCATGTTTTATCAGTGATAACATTGCATTTACTTCCAGAATCAATTAACATATCAACAGTAACTCCCCCTATATTGCATTGTATCGTTTCGTCTTCATCAAGGTGGAATATGTACTCTACTAATGGATCATATTTCTTTTCTTTTTCTAATTTATTGGTCTTGTCTTTTGTGTTTTCGTTTTCATTAATGTTGAAAATATAGTCAATTTCAGATTTATCAGCATCTTTTTTTCCATCTAATCTAGATTTTTTGTTTATCGGTTCTCTCTTATTGTTTGTAAATAGTCTTTTTTGTCGAGTCCTACAATGTTCACGGAAATGACCGATGAAACCACATTTCAGGCATCGTTTGTCTCTCGCTGGACATTTTATGTCTTCAGGTAAATGTGAAAAACTCCCACATCTACTGCATTTTGTGTTTGATGATTGTTGTCGAAATTGTTTGTAATGTTTTTTCTTATAATCAATTTTGTTTATATCTGCTCGGTTGAAATTATTTGAATTTACAGTTTTATACTGCTCTAATTGTCTAGCTACGATTTCTAATGCATTTGCCTTGGCTATTATTTCTTCTAAAGTTATTGTGTCCCCGAACTCTAAAATTTTCTTTCTTAATTCAACTAGTCGGCATTTTTCTGTAATTTGGTCTATGATATTTTCTTCTTTGTTACTAAATTGACATTTTTCAGCTTGATTTCTTAACCTTAGTAAAAATCGTTCAAATTGTTCTCCTTCTTCTTGTTTCATGAGTCGGAAAAGATATCTCTCATAAATGCGACTTTGCTTCGGAGCAAAGTAGCTGTCTAATTTCTTCAAGGCTATTACATAGACATCAATACCTTCTCCTTCTTCAGCATGAGCTCCAGGTAAGTTATAATAAACTTCTTGAAGTGCTAGTCCCCCAACATGGAGAAGAGTAGCTCGCTTCTTTATAGGAGTGTCAATGTTGGCAGCCAACAAATAAATTTCAAGTGCCCTTTTCCATTTCTCCCAGCGGGTTCCGACCGATGTCGGGTCGCCTTCACAATCAAAATGGTCTAAGTTAGGAAGTGTGGATGATGCATGAGTCATTTTGGGGCGACCTGTAATTAAATATTGACTCTTTTTTATATTTGCGTGGCTTTTTACCGATAATAATCAGTAACAGTATGTTAACTGCATAGCCCTATTACTATAATAAGTACTCATTAAGAAGTACCCCTCTTTTTTTTTTTTTTTGTTTATCAAACAATTGTGTAACACATTCTCAATGAATCGGCGTGGCCTTTTATTATTTACTACTTGCATGGCCCTTATTTATATTAGTATAATATAAATTTTAAGTATGGTTCCTTTAATATAAATTGTACATACATGCACACGAAAGGATGAAAACTTGATTAAATATTGTTTATGTAAGTTAATTTATTTATTTAAGTATATATTAAGTTATTTATTTATTGTCATTTTTTTTTTATTAATAATGTATAAAAATGTAAAAGTAATTATAAGCGTAAGTAGATTTAATTTTACTTTTTCATTATTTAGTCATTATCAAATTATAATCCAAAATTTAAACTAACATTGAACTACTTTAAGAAATCAATAGCAATTATAACATATAAATAAACACCATTGATAATAACATTAAAAAAAAGGATTCTAGTTAAGGTTTATACATTGTGTTTTATTTAATCATTAAAATTATATCATTTTAAAATATCATACTAACAGTATATATTATTAGTTTTCATTTCGAATAAAATCTTCAACAATAAACTATTTGTGTTATAAATATTAGTTGTATAAATAATGTTGGTTTCACTTTTAACATGTTGCGGGTAGTTTTGAACCACGTACTTTTAGTCTGTGTACTTGCATATTACTCGTTCACTGGTATAAATATAATAATAATCATAGTTTCCGTTGCGTGGCCTTATTTTATTTTCATCTTATTAGATGCATGGCCCTTAACACTGATGAACAGTGTATAAACGATGGCGATTCACTTATATGGAATAAACAACTCATTCTAATATTTAATCGTGTTTTTTTTTTTAAACATTAAATTGTACTCACTTTTATCCTCGTCGCCACTTGTAATGACTCGGGGCCAATAAAACACAGTTTTGATATTTGCGGAGGATATATAGTATGACGTGCGCACTCGGCTAAGTCAGGTGTTAGACTGACGTAACAAAGCGCTTGCGCATACACTACAATTGGTTTCTGCTAATTTGGTCGTGATACTTGGCGATTTTATTGCGCAACGAAATTTGTCAGTCACGAACCGACTAACACGTCACACCTCTGAGTACGCGAGTCCCAGACATGGATAATCGTGAATCCATCTTCCTGGACATCATGTTGACTAAATTACCGGAATTATGTATTATTATTACTGTAATTATCTTATATGATTTGCGCATTACTGCTGGTATTTAATGATGGATTGAATCCCGTACGGTGGATAAGTAAAAATTTTCGTCATCACATTTGACGAAAACATCTTGGGACTCAAAGTCGATAAGAGAACCCTTATTAGTCGCTTAGGCAATTTTCTCCCAACACGCAATAAGGAGGAACGTCGTGGCGCAGAGGTGTAGCATCTGTCCGTAAATACAACGATTTGTGGGTTCGATTCCCACTCGGGGAAGATAAATTTTTATATTTCCATTTTCTTCGCTCTGGAAAATAGGCAAAGCACGGCGTTGAGTTCCGTCACTCAACACGTAATTCTCCGAAAACGGCGGAAAGCGGGAACGGAGAAAGCAGGGACTAAGGAAATGAGTGTCTGAACACTAGTTTTGTATGGTATGCAGTTCACTCTGCCTACCCTGCCATCATCATCATCATGTCAGCCGTAGGACGTCCACTGCTGAACATAGGCCTCCCCCAGGGACCTCCAGTGCGCCCTGTCTAATGCTATACGCATCCAGTGGCTGCCTGCAACCCGGACCAAGTCGTCCGTCCACCTGGTAGGAGGCCGTCCCACGCTGCGTTTGCCGGTACGTGGTCTCCACTCGAGAACCTTTCTGCCCCAGCGGCCGTCAGTTCTCCGTACTATGTGCCCTGCCCATTGCCACTTCAACTTACTAATTCGTTGGGCTATGTCGATTACTTTTGTTCGTTTGCGGATTTCCTCGTTGCGCACACGATCTCGCAAAGAAATTCCGAGCATAGCCCTCTCCATAGCTCGTTGAGCGACCTTGAGCTTCTTTATGAGGCCCATAGTAAGAGACCACGTTTCTGTGCCGTAAGTCATCACTGGTAACACACATTGGTTATAGACTTTCGTCTTGAGGCACTGAGGTATTTTGGACGAGAAGATATTTCGTAGTTTTCCGAACGCTGCCCAGCCGAGTTGGATTCGACGATTGACCTCCTTCTCAAAGTTGGACCGACCTAACTGGATCGTATGACCCAGGTAGACGTACTCGTCAACAACTTCGAGCTGCGAGTTCCCAACTGCAAGCGGGGTGGGCACAACATGGATGTTCGACATGATTTTCGTCTTGTCCATGTTCATCTTAAGCCCAACCTGTTGAGATACTCGGCTGAGGTCTTCGAGCATAGTGCTTAGATCGTCCAACGATTCCGCCATAACCACGATATCGTCGGCAAACCGAAGGTGAGTGATGTACTCGCCGTTAATATTGATGCCGCGTCCTTGCCATTCCAGGAGTTTGAAAGCGTCTTCCATTGCGGTGGTAAACAATTTCGGAGAGATGACGTCTCCTTGTCTCACACCTCGTTGCAATGGAATCGCTTTGGTACATTGCTCCTGTACTCGAACCGACATAGTGGCGTTCTTGTACAAGCACTTCAGCACCTCGATATACCGATAATCAATATGGCATCGTTGCAGAGATTGAAGCACCGCCCAAGTCTCGATCGAATCAAAGGCCTTCTCATAGTCCACAAATGCTAAGCATAATGGCAGATTATACTCTTCGGTTTTCTGTACAATCTGCCGCAGCGTGTGGATGTGGTCTATGGTACTAAAGCCTTTCCGGAAACCGGCTTGTTCGGGAGGCTGGAAGTTATCAAACCTACTTTCGAGACCCTGCCATGTGCGGGATAAAGCGTGAAACTAAAAAAACCTAAAAACGTAATAAGACTACGTCAGTATATATTCTTCTTTTAGCGATTCATGATTGTGAGATCTCTATAGTCTTGATATTAGAAAGGAGCAAATAAATAAGCTTGAGAGGCTACAAAATGCATGCATGCGATTCAGACGAAAATGACTGAGTGACGAAAATAACTATTTAAATATTTACTAGTAATCGAAATGTAATAATTGTAATTCATGTGTTTGATGTATTGATGCCAGACATAACAACACAAATGAGCGACCGAGCTGATTGTTTATTTCACAATATTAGTTGCTGGGGGAAGTCAAAAACCAATGCATTATATTAATTATTTTTATTCGTTTTAATAATTAAGGTACATGTACCAGGAGTTCATCACAATTATATACAAACGTCGTACTCGCGCGTCTCTATGCGGGGGCCGCGCGAGTCGTCTGGTGGTCGCTTTGATTAGGTTTAGGTATACATATATATATATATATATATATATATATATATATATATATATATATATATATATATATATATATATATATATATATATATATATATATATATATATATATATATATATATATATATATATATATATATATATATATATACATACATATATATATATATATATATACATACATATATATATATATATATATATATATATATATATATATATATATATATATATATATATATATATATATATATATATATATATATATATATATATATATATATATATATATATATATATATATATATATATATATATATATATATATATATTAATTGTAATTTGTGGCGCTTACATTACACAAAAGTCAATTGTGACAATCACAATACAATTACACTTTACATATTACATGAAATGGCACACTCAGTACTAGGTTCTAGAGCTCGTGCTCTCCTCAGCACGGTCCGGTCTCTATGTCACATGTCATATATATAAAATTTTTCAACTTATACGATTACAATAACATAACCAAGTAATTATTTACATTATAAATGGCAAACGAGAGTTTGGTCTACTATTACGTGTATACAATAAGTTTCCCATCGTCTGTTTCGATTAAGAACTACACTCAGGTAAAGTGTGCATGCTTTGAGCTACGAAAGTGCGACGCTGCGACGTCTGCGGCGTCTGCGGCATCTGCGGCGCAAGGTCCCTCGTCTTAACACATACTATCAAATGTAATAACTAAATTCTACAGTATTTTACTGAAGTACGCTAAGTCAGTAAAGTCAGTCGTTCATTGATCCTAAGTCACGGATCACTCTCTGGAGATGACGCTGGAATGTACAGGCAAGATAATGTAATATTAGAACTACTGGTTTCGTTTTGGCAAGTTTTGCTGAGATTGATTAATGTTTCTGCAAATCGGGATGATGTGAGCTCTAATGATGATAATGTTATTAAAAAGGCAATAATTATTTCGTTTACGCCAGTGACTTGTTTAGTATTGAGAAGTCACTGGCGTGACAGTAACTAGTACCAACTAGGTAACCATACATATACACACAGTACAGCGCGACGTTAGATATCTGGAGGGAAAACGTTTATAACCGAAACATATTAAAATGTCATTAAACTAATTATCACAGTTATAAAATTAAAATAACATTTGCTTATAATAATTATACATTCGAAAAACATAAACATAGCCTTTCTTAATCTAAATTAATAAATAACTTACAATTTGCGAGGCGCTTCTTTGAACAAGCGCCTCGTTAGAAAATATTTATACAAATTATAGCTTTAACAGTTTTTACAAAAATTAAGTAAATAAAATAACAAACGAGTTCATAATTATAAACAATCTAATTTTACGCGTTCACAACAACTAGCACTAGCCCTTGCGTAATGGCACGAGGATAACACACGGTGAGCTGCCGAGCCGCCTACACAGTCGTCTCGTTGCGGCGCAGCGGCTGGAGCTCGCGCTGCAGGTCGTTGTAGTACTCGTGGTCGGACATGGACTCCTCCTCCACGGAGCGGTGAGGCAGGTAGCGGGTGCTGCACACCAGCTCTGGCGGCGCGCCAGCGCACACGCCACCCGCGCTGGGCCCGCCCGCGCTGCTCATGGCACTCACCTCGGTCGTATGGGTCGCTTCCGATGGTACGGGCTCTGTCGGAATGCCTAAGGTCTGCGAGGGGATATTTTGCTCTGACATAAGATATTCCGGGTTATCGACACATCTTTTTGATGCCATGTATCCACTGTAACAGAGTTCCTTAGGATCCTGCCCCTCGGTACCTTCGCCAATGAGATCCATATAAGTCGAGGCATTTTGTGTATGCTGAGGTGAGGGCATAAGATAGTCATCTTCATCGAGTGGTAAATTTAATTTCAAATTTCCTACGTGCGCTTCCTTTGCTTTGGACATGTTTACATCCAAGCAATCCGGTCTCATTCTCATAGGGTCACTGCAATATCTCGAACTTGAGCTTTCAGAGGCACTAACACCGTGGTTATAATAATGGCGTAATTCTATGGCTTCTTGATTGCCAGAATTGTTATATCTCAAAAGATCACGATCCCAAGATCCCGATCTATTTGAGTTGTCAATGATAATACCTTCCTGGCCGGTGGTGTTATTGGTCCACGTTGCACAGGCTTTGATCGCTTGTGGCTCAGCACCGACGGTACACGTGGTGTTAGTTGTAGCAGTCCCAGGATTAGACTTAAACTTTGGCTGCAAGTACTCGTCAGCTTCAACGAGTGGCTCGGGACCATCCATCGCCGACGAAAGGGTTCTAATTAACTCTTTTTCATCCTGAAATCAAAATGTACGCACGTTAATGAAGTACTTTACTTGTTCTGTGATCGTCATCAACACGTGTTATCAGACGGTAAGATATATCACATGCCCTATTAATACTTACTTAAAAGAAGTTGCATACTAAAAATACGGAATTAAAATATTGTATATTAACCAATGCACATCTATAGATATGTATATGAATTGTTATTTAATGATTTAAAAATATAAAGCTTCTGTTTAAGGATTATAAAAAAACAGTATATATCAACGTAGGCTTTCCAGAAAAGAGAACTTTCATATATGAACATCAGAATGACGATAATTTTCAAAATGAGTAATAACAAAACAGTTACCTGAGTAGAATAGGATGGTAATCGCATGAATTTGTCTCCAGGAATAACCAAGTAACGTCCAGGATCCCGTGCCATTTCCGCAAATGTTTCAGCTAATTCTTTAAACGTAGGTCGGCTTTCAGCGTCTAGCATCCAGCATGAAACCATGACGCAATAAATATCTAAAGTACAGATACTTGGCTGCGATAGTTTTAATCCATTTTCAATTAGCTCTGGCACGTTTCTAGCAGAAATCTCTGCATAAGGTCTCGCCCCATAACTCAATATTTCCCAAATAGTTACCCCAAAAGCCCACACGTCACTTTTATGCGTAAATATTCTGTGTTGAACACATTCTAATGCCAACCATTTGATAGGCATTTTCCCTCCGGCTGCTTTATATTCATCTTCATTGATATTTAACAATTTCGCAAGTCCAAAGTCAGTGATCTTTACGCAGTTTGGCGTTTGAACTAAAACATTACGAGCCGCCAAGTCCCTATGCACTAAACGTTGTTCTTCTAGATAAGCCATTCCACGAGCTATTTGAGTACACCAATTAAGAAAAGCCTTGGAACCAATTTTTTCCTTGTGAGTTCTCACATAATCTAATAAGCACCCGAGTGGCATTAATTGCGTTATTAACATCATTTGGTTTGTCATGCAAACAGCAAGAAGCTGTAGTAGATTGGGATGTTCAACGCTTGCCATTATGTACGCCTCTTCCAAAAAGTCTTTGCTAGTGCTAGCTCCAGGTCCTTCTTTTAATACTTTTATAGCAACAGGTATTTTTACATTTTCGCCTTCAGGAACCCAAACGCCTTTGTAAACTTTGCCAAATGCTCCGAAACCGAGCATTCCCCCTCTACGAAGCTCTACTTCCTTAACGATTCTTAATTTTGCTAAGTTAGGCTTAACATTAGTTGGTCGTAAAGGTTCGTTATCTTCACATCCAGTAAGTACCATCGTCATTTTTACAGCTTCTTTTTTAGCTTTAGCTTTTTGTCTACAAGTGTAGCCAATAATTATTAATATAATCAAAAGTATTGATGCTAAGACTAGAATAATTACCAGAACTGTTGGTATTTTTGCTGTGGCCATATTAGGATGACCGCTGGCTGTAGCAGAACAAAATGGTTCCCCAATTGAGTTTTGTAGTAATTCATCGTAATATATTTTATGCGGAACTTCCTTGGGGCAATCTGCGGTGCAGTTAAATTTTTTGGAATCTCCTAGAAAAACTTTAAAATTTTGACATTTTAAACAATCTGTTGACGACGGACCCATACATCCTTTACACTCTGGATGGCAAGGGGTGCAAAGTCGATTTATTTTATCTGTGAAATGATCCAAAGGACACTCGTCTTCACATTGATCTCCACGTTTAAAACCATTACAAACTTGACATACTTGTGAGTGTATGCCATATCCATTGCACTGATAGCATAGTGGATGACATTTACGGCATGCAATTTTTATTTTATCTTCGAGATCCTTTACATTGCCAACCCACTCATTATAATAACCATCAGGACACTGTTCTTCCTCTTGCAGGCAACTTTCTATCGTCGCATCTTCACCTAATACAGCCTTTTTACACTGATTGCATCCGCCTTTTCTGACAGAATTTGCTGGACCGGTGCATCCTTCTAAACAGTTCTCGTGGCAAGGTTGACATGTGCCATTTTCTGCAGCGTACCTGGATTCAGGACATTCCGCAACACAGTATGGACCATCACGCACATGCTTACATTTCGTACAATTAGCTCGAGTAGGTCCGGTGCATTCGTCTAGACATTCAGAGTGGCATTGTTCACAAGTCTTTGGGCCCGCCTTGTATAACCTGAAATAAAATTTTATATTTTTATTATTATTTCATTTTTTGTATTCTATTTATTCGTTCATTCACACGAACACTACATAGTGTATATATATATACACATCCACACACATACACACATATATCACTCACATATACATGAACACAAAATTACTTTTAATATTATTACAATTATAATATTTCGCTTTGCATAAGTAAGAAACATTAAAACAAATTATTTTCAATAAATGTCTACATAAGTTTATGTCTAATATAAGTTTATTTATTTTCTTATAAAATTTGTGTTTAAAAAGTCACAAAAATGTTTAGTAGAAAATAACTAAGTTACTTTCGCAAGCAAAGAATCAATCAAAAATAAATTTTACTGACCCTGACATCACAGAACAATTTTTAATACAAATTTCCTCGAATTGATAGTTCTCACAGGAAAGACATTGGTCTGGACCAGGGCCCCAACATCCATCAGAAGAACACTCGGCGTCGCATACTAAGTGAGATTTTTCTAAATAAAAATAATAAAGATGTATTAAACATATCAAAATAATTTTAGCAAATTATAACAAGTAACAAATTATAACAGTCGCATAAAAATGAATAATAAATTTTATAAAATTCGCTATAGTTCACAGAATGGACACATAAATCGCCCTCGCAATATTATATCAATATATCTAAATGAGGATCCTCAAAACAAAGCGCGTCATAGAAAAACTTACCACATGTCCTTTGATCGCCATTTTTCTGTATTACTTGTTTGTGGTCTTTGGATTTGACAAGTTTGTTCCAAGCAATGTGTTCAGCGAAACATAAATGCCTGTTTTCCATAATTGCTATTGCGCCTGAGTTAACTCGCTTTAACGATTTTAATCCCAATGATTTTAAAGATGTTTTAACAATGTAAAGGGAAGCAAATAAATTCTCAACTACTTGACGACCTCCGATTACTTCCAAGTTTCTAAAATAAGAGAGACTGGTGAAGTTGGGATGGTGTGCTTGTACGTTCAAATATCCGGTCACCTCTCTTACAGTACTAAAAACTTCTAACGCATCGGGATCCATTTTAGGGTAGCGTTCACCGAATGAATAATCTGGATTGACATGTTGAAACCCAGTGAATGTCATTTCTAGTATTTCTATAGAACCATCTATAATGGTACAATCTCTGAAGCTGTCTATATTACCAGAGTGGATGGGTTTTTCAGCGCGACATGTTTTTGGACAAGTCACGTTACAAGGAATACATTCTCCGTTAACCGCTGTTTTGTTAGGCGGACAACTTCTTACACAAGCACCGTTATCCTTCAATAAATGTTCAGGGCAGTTTCTGACGCACGTAGCGCCGTATGCATATTTGCCACTTGGGTTCGGTTCCCAAGAATATGTGGTTGGATTGTACTTTTGCATTGGAGGACATTCTTGAGAACACGTGCCTTCGTCATAAAAGTTGCGACATGCTAGGCACTGGCTCGGTAAAGGACCCGTACATCCTCCTGCGCAGAAAGTATTGCAACAATCCCTCGGGTTAGGCCCAAAACAGCGACCCTGTGCACACTGTGGGCTACAATTTGTTTTGGAGAACTTTTGACAATTATGAGCTCCTTCACCCCAACAGCCAGCCTCACAACTAGGGTGGCACGGAGGACATTCCCTCTCGGGTGCCGTAAACGTATATACGAACACATATGTGGCATTCACTCCCGTTATTATTTCATCCCAATTTATAGTCTTTACATGACATAAGTTGTAGTTGTTGTATATACCTACGCTGCCTCGCAGTACGTCACGTAGAGCTGGAAGTTCAAGGGTGAAAGCGGAGGACATCGTCACCAAAAGAGCAAATTCTTCTTCTCGAACATTCAATTTGAAAAGTGTTCGGCCTCTTATAATTTGTAATTGAGGTAAAATAATTTGGTTCACTTTTACGTAGGAAATGAGGACGTATCCGGTCACTTCCCTGATGTGTTGGAGAAACGAAAGATCCATAGTATCATTTTGAAGCCACGTCAACTCTAAGTTACCGTCGACGTAAGTGCAGTTTGTGAAGCGATCCCGAAGATTCCGGTAGTGAGTGTCCTTGTTGGACGGGACGGACATTCGGCCATTTGTACCAATGCATACTGAAAAAGAAAAACGACTCGTCAGTATTTCAAAAATTACTTAAGTAATACATAAAAAAATTATAAAACTGATAAAATATACCAAAACATTTTAAGCGCAAATTAAATTCAAAGTAACATATACCTAATGCATACAAAAAAATTGCGAAAATGTGTCGTCTATTATTATCGTCGTCTACTATATTGTTCTCACACGGAAAAACTACTAAATCTTATTTTAATATTAATAAACCACTCTGTGATGCGAAGACATAGTATGTGGATAAACAAAGGTGCTTAATAAAATCACTTTGAAATATGTATAACTGTCAACTAGTTAACTAATTGTAAGTACGAATAAAATCACGTAATAATTCACTTTGTTATTATATGTAGAGATTGCTTTAATACGGAAACTTAGTTCGTTCAAGAGGTCACCTGAGGCAGCGGGAACCGGAGCGAGGGCGGGGGCGGGTTGCAGTACGCGTGGGCGGGATGGCTGGATGACGACTACGGGTTTTAAGCCAGTTTTCTCTACTACGCTACACGTAGCACCGCTATTTGTGATCGAACCATGGAAATAGCTCACTGGCTCTGTTGATTTAAGGTTACACGCTATTAAGGTGTACAACGACGCGTGCGCTTCGGCGCTGTTGGTCTACATGGATGGATCATTTATTTTTATAACGTAAATAACTAGGGTAGTCGAACTTTAATTGTTTTGTCCAGAGGGAATATACTTTTATTAAACTTTTTTTTGAACTGACGCCCGTTACCGTGATAATTTCACACACAGAAGTAATTTCAACTAAACATAATGGATGGAGTGTATACTCTCCCTATGTGACGTCCGACTGCGCGACTCACTGTACCATCAGTTCATGTAAGAACGAGTGCGTTGATATCGCGAAAGACATCGCATATTGTGAAAATAATAAATAAAATTCTCTGTCAAGTGGATATACAATTAAACGATTTGAAATTGTTCAGACGATTGCTCTCACTAATGTCATGTTTTTAATCGTATTATGTATGAAATTATTAGTGTTTTTTTTTTGTCTTTTCTATGAGCTCTATACTATTTCCAAATTCATGACTCTATACTCTCTAGTAGGTATCATTTTTCTAAATGCGACAAACCGAAAGCTTCGTGCGATTAACATTTCACATTTTTAATTTATATGCACTATAAGCATTCATATTTTTATATAAATATATTCATATTATTACTTTTAAACATGTATTAATATTTAAGAATATAATTTTAAATACCAGAGTGTACATTTTAATGACACGCCGTTTGTCGACCGTTCCAAGTCAAACAAAACAGTCAATAGTAAATTTTACCTGCATAACACTACAAAGGATTTTTTAAGCCGTTATATTGTGTAGTGAAGTGCGCCCGCGCCGCCGCCGCCGCCGCCGCCACGCTGGCACTCAGGTAAATGCTTAGTTGTATCTATTATTATTTCTTAGGAGTACCTTCTCGGAAGATCGCAAACTACTCCACCGAGGATTAAAGCATTATAGCTATAAATTAAGTTAAAATACATAATCTTTAACTTGATCCGCTATTTACTTAATACTTTACTTGACTGTTGTTTACGGAGACTACAAGGGTAATAAGGGTATTAAAGAAATTTAAATTTAAAAAATATAGATTTGTAGCTGCTTATTATTCTTTTAAGTGTAAATCTATAATCCAAATCCATATAATACATATAATAAAATAAAAGTGTGCTTAACATTTCATAGTTACTGTGCTGTTTCAAGCACATATTATTATTGTTTTTTTATTTTTTTTATAGCTTCACGCTTTATCCCGCACATGGCAAGGTAGGCAGAGGGAACTGCAGGAACCATATGAACCTAGTGTAAAGACACTCCGTTGCTTAGTCCCTGCTTTCTCCGACCCCGCTTTCCGCCATTTTCGAGGCATTGCGTGTTGAGTGGCGAAACTCAACGCCTTTGCCTAGTTTCCAAAGCAAAGAAAATGGTAATAGAAAAATCCATCTTCCCCGAGTGGGTATCGAACCCACAAACCGTCGCGTTTACAGGCAGACGCTTACGCCTCTGCGCCACGACGCCTCATTTCATAGTTACTGTGCTGTTTCAAGCACATATTATTATTTATACTTTTCTTAAACATAAAACATTCTATAAGTCTGTGTTTCCGTTTGTCGAGGTTAAAGTCTGGAAAAATTGACTCGGTCAATCGGACTCAAACTAATTTTATAAACATATATACTAAAATAAGTGAAATTCGGAAAGTGATTTACGCAGGTAAATACGATATTGCCACGAGACTTTTGCCACGACTTCGACCATTGCCACGTGTACCTTCGAGAATAATAACTATCGTTTATACATGGTGTTCATTATTTTTTAATAGCAAAGTGTATCGAAAGGAAAGGTACATATGCAAGTAATTATTTAGTATGTATGTACTTTAGAATAAAACGAGCGGGTCGCTAGTCGCCAATTGCGTGACGTCCTCTCCCACCGTTACGGTTATGGTGATGATGGTTTTAGGTGTCATTAGAGTTCGCTGGTTCGAATTAGTGATGTACTTTACTGTAGGTGTATTCGTGTAGGCATGTGTAGGCAGTGGCGCTCAGTGTTTCCGCCGACCCAGTTGCACAGTCGATGACACGAGCGATAACATTGACGAGCGCGTCCCTCGCCGGCACACGACCGGCGCAGCGCACAAAGCTCAGCGACTAACCGAGCCAGTCTCAGGTTAATGTTTTTATCCATTTACTTGCATTTTAAAGCTTTGGAACCAGTTTGTATCGACTAACATTTCATTCGGGCAAGTCTACCTTTCACTGCGGCTCGGCCGGCGCCGCGAACTCGCGCTTATACCGCCTCTACGCCCAACTGTGTATGTGGCCAGCGCTGTCATTGATGTTAATCGGTTTTGTTATATATATATATATATATATATATATATATATATATATATATATATATATATATATATATATATATATATATATATATATATATATATATATATATATATATATATATATATATATATATATATATATATATATATATATATATATATATATATATATATATATATATATATATATATATATATATATATATATATATATATACTACATTTTGTTATGACAAAAACGAATTATGGTTCAACAAATTAAACGTTGTAATTAGACCGCAGAGAGAGAGAAAGCGAGTGCCTAGTAGTAGATGGGGACATTGATATTAAATTATAATACGATAAATGTATAGACTATTAAACTTCTATTAAAATTTGCCAATTTAGTAGCGTTGGCTTTTCTAAGCTTGAGATTATGGATGATTGTTAGAGCTTTATTGTTCAGAGACCTCTTACGACGAATATTACGCATCACTATCACAAGACGTCTGTTCGGGGTACCAGTACCGAACTATGTATTTAATTTGTCCGGAAAACCGACTATCAATCTCGTATTTATAGAGTTAATTGGACTGTGAATGGGGGATGGGTAGGGGGATGTTAATATTTTGCGACAGTCGAGGGTCGCAGTCGCTGCTTGTGTCACTTTATTGCTGAACAGCCGCGACCAATCACACCAACCGACTGACTGACAGGCGGTGGAACAAGTTTTATGTAATTTTAATTATAAGTATATTGTATCGTGTTCGTCCCGCATCGTTGTCGATATCGAACAGTTTCCGTTAAATATATCATATTATAATTCTACACGGATTCGCTTCTTACGTTTGTTATTAGCAAGCAAACACAATTTGAAAAGTATTTTTTTTTAAATCTGGTTTTGTATGTCACTAACGAATGGCGTAGTTGTAACGTAATTTGTTATTAATATGATTTTAATGATCGCAGCGACATCAACCGACACCGTCTCGCGGGCTACAAGTTCCGAGTTGTTATTAAGCGAGCGTAGAGTGTGGAGTGCGGAGTGTGTCCCGACCGTGGCGGAGAACAATCCAATAAAACAATGGGGCGCTGAGGGGCCGCGCTGTAAATGTGACTTATATGACAAGTGGACTAAACAAGCTTACAATGAATGTGCTAATGAACTTTCCCGAATAAGCCTTAACCAAAGATGTTCTTTCTTTCTATTGTGTACAGGTTTTTTTATAAATCTTACGTCTAAATGGACTCCTACAAATACAATCGTTGGTACCTAAACGGTTGTTTGCTGAGTCAACAATTTGGAAACCTTGAGGAATTTAAGAAAAATTGAGGAAAATGTAAATCATCATCACATACGATCAGGATAGTAAACTACGCGAGTGGAATGGCGATGAACAAACAGAAAAAAATATAAGCGAGGTTTTCTTTTCTTAGCTGCGCATGAGACTGATATTTATTCAGGATTGCAATTCAAGAGTTACATCTACTTTGCACTCTAAATATATACCAAGAGGTGAAATATTTATTTACAGAAGGTCCTGGAGCCGCATTGCGCAGGCGCTACCACAGTGGTCAAGAAACTAGTATTGAGGGAAGAGTTCTTGTTCAATTTGCTCTTGGGTTTTTAAATAAAGCCTTGTCAAAGTCACTCAGAAGTCTGTACTATAATGACGCAGTTATATTATAGTCAGACAAATTTTAAGAGCCCGTTTTGTTTCCATTTACCTTATTCGTAAATACGAGGCGCTGATGTTATTTAAGGTTTTACTGTATGGCAATAATGTGCCCACGCGCACCTTGCTTTTATATTGAGTTTTTACACGGAGTCGCGTCAAAAGAATTGAGAAGTGATTGTTACGGAAACGATATCTCTTTAAATTATGATATAAGTGGTGATATAGATATAACTGGCCCTAACTGAAATTACCACTCGAGGATTGTTAATTCTTTAGTTTCAAATCACTACACAGTTCTACTTTAGATCAACCTCAAGCTGTAGGAGTCGTAATCGCACTTGAACGTCACACGGAACTATAGGTAGTTGTTTAGGCGGAGGTTGGACTTACTCTTTCCTTTGACAAACTCGGAGTGCTTGTGCCGTGCGGGCACTAGGTGATGTATGCGCGAGGGGCGCGCAGCGGCGGCGAGCGCTGCGGCCGCCAGCCAGCACGCGCACCAGAACAACACTCGGGCAGCCGACATGCTGCGACATCACTCGCGACACGGCCACTACCGACCGCCACAACCTCCCATCGTGTACTGCCGCCGCCGAGCCCGTGCGCCCGCGCCGCCGAGCACACTACACGCACACGCACACGCACACCACCAAACTGGCCGAGCTTGTAAATATGTTTAAAAGTTGTTTTTATACAACCGAATTATAAATTTAATATTTCTTTACTTTAAAAAATGTTAAACTTGTGCTTATGTTACTTTCTTAAGTACGTTCACTGTTTTTAGTTAATTTAATCTGATCTGTTTTGGAAATTGAGCGGAAAGTGAAGGACGGAGTGTCTCAACACTGACACAGAGACACTTATTGATATTTGTCAGAAATATGTGAAGAGTCGAAAAATTTTAGCCAGAAAGAATTCAAAATTTAAAAATCTCAGATGGGTATCAACTAATTAACGAAGGCACCTGTCCGATGTTATATTTAGGTATTTATTTCAAGATAGTGATAGTGATCATTCGTCATGAACATAGTTTATCGTTTAATTTAGATTTACAAAACCAAATTTCATAAGCACAATAGAGCCTTGTGCAGGTCTACAGGTACAGGCGCACGCACACACGCGCGTGTCGTGGTCCGGGCGGCAGGTATGCGCCGCAGCGGCCGCGGCCCGCGTGGGGAGCGGCCGTGTCACTACACATTATTACACACGCACACACACGCATCGTGTCCCGCGCTACTCCGCGCTACACCACGCTGGGCCGAGATGGTCCCTGCTGATTTGCTGCCCCGTGCTAGCCCTTCTACTGCCACCAGTACGGCATCTCTACGACTCTCCAAGAGGGGAAGTAGATCACTTTTATGTGTGAATGTAGGCCAGTACTAAGGTTAGTACTAAGCATACTAATTTTATCAGAGAAAAGTATTTTATTGAAAGGGCCACAATTAGCAATTTCATTATAATATTATTAGCGTACGTGCGTATAAAAAGTGAAGGTGGAGGATGTAGCTTAGGTTGCTCTCTTGGATGCCGTCTCCATAAGAATAACGATTGGGGAAATTGCTGCTTTACTAAATAAATAATAAGCTAATGTTAAGTTCTAGCAAACAAAGATGACGCGCGTTGAACTCTTTACGAAAGTCCTATCGCGGCGCACTTATGTTGGCTTAAGTTGTTGGCGCGACGAATGGAAATGCCCGAGTCAGTACCATTGCTGGCTAGTGCCGCGCTCGATGCGATGTGAGACTTGAGCGCGCGGCAATGTATACATCACCCGTGTTGTCGTCACCACCAGCGAGTCACCAAGAAAGCGTGTCGGTCAGTTTCAGCTCAGCTTCTTTACTCTTACGCTGCAGTTTAGTATATTAATGTTTAAAAAGTTTAAGCGACCAACGCGCCGAAATAAAACTATTAAATATATTATTTCTTTAACATATTCGTATATTTGAAGTGGTATAAGTATAAGTACGTGGAGTCTAAACACACAGATTTAAAACCCTGACACCTTCTCGTATACAACATACATTGCTTAGATTTCGGTTCGAAGTTTGTAACTATTTTAGATACAAAAATTTGAATATTTCGTAATTACAAATATTTTCTTCGTTTAATGTAATTTTTGCGAAGATATACTTAAATCGACATACTAGACAATGCTCAAGTGTGCACGCTAAGCTCTAAATAGTATTATTTTTACATTTACCTTTTGTACACTTGTATCGTACCTCAGAAACAAAAGACCCAAAGAAACTCTTGAAAGACAATGCGGATTAGTGAGGGCTTTATTGTACGGGCGACGGAGCTTCGACTACTTTTATGAGCACTTGACTTTGTTTACAACACTACAATTTATTGCGAAACGAGAATTTTACTATTCTTTATTGTATTCAATAACACGACAGGGAAATTCTATAGTAATCATCAGCGTGCAGTGACAATTAGGAGGCCCGAGGCACCACGCGGCACCCCGCAGCCCCCACATCACCCCGCGGCATCTCGAGGCGCCCCGCGGGCGTAGTCCAGACATCGTTCTCATTAATATAAAACATATCAAACTTTTATAATTGCTGAAGATCATAAAGGTTTATAATAAAAACGCATTCCCGGAGCGCGTCGGTCCGCAGCCCCCGCGCCTCAGCGCCCCCGCGCGCTCCCTACCGGGCCGCGGGTTGAGCACCGCTGTCTACAACACTCCACTCTTGACAGCTATCAATAAGATTGAATTTCAGATTAATAGTCTGTCTGTTGTTGTTTGAGAAGATAAATAAGTAATTTAATGAGATATTTTTTGTTAACCAAATCATAAATGATATAAACGCAGCACCTGTCGCCCCCCGTAGTCCCGCCGTCCCGTCGTCTTGTCGTCCCGCAGCCGTGGCTGCAGTTATCACGTATGACGTTGTAATAGTAATTACCTACGGTTAGATTAATTTTGTTTGTCTGGCAGTGTGTCCGCAGCTTCATATGAGAATTCTCATATATATATATATATATATATATATATATATATATATATATATATATATATATATATATATATATATATATATATATATATATATATATATATATATATATATATATATATATATATATATATATATATATATATATATATATATATATATATATATATATATGAGTCTAAGAAGATGAAAATGGGCTTTCATTTAAAGACCCAGTGTTATGCTAAATATGACTTTGCCCCGAGATACACGTCTGGTTGCATGCTCTCCGAACGCGACCGAGCATCAATTCAGATGGTAATGTCGGGTGTTCGTGTCACTGTCTCGTTCTGCGACGCCGCTTCGAGCTCTAGCAATTACACTAAATGAATATATTATACATATAATGTACAAAATTTTTATATACACTCGTAGGATAGCACTAGTTCAGTTGTAGAGACACTAGGGTATTTGCACCTTACAATAATCAAGTCAGTCGGTTAAGTCAGTCAAGTGGGACGGCCGGAGGCACAACCCTGCGTCGTGTATAAAAGGCTCATGCGCTCGCTTGTCTTCCTTGTTATTCACACGCTTGACACAAAAGACAGTTTTTGTCCACAGATTCCCTGCGAAATCTAAGCGCGGACCCCAATATGGGAGGTCGTATGGGATCTTGTTCTTATCTTAGCTATTTCTGCTCCTATTTATAATTATCTTAATTAATATTAATTAACAATAGAATTAATGCTTTTGGCGTTCTTTCTACACGTCCACTCAATATGTTTACAACAAATAAAAGTAGTGCTAGTTGTGCATGTTTACTATTTTACTTCCTAACCCTAACTATATTCGTAATAAGAATATGCCAAGTGTAAGTCTGTAGACAAGACAGGGCAATACCAAATTGTAGACGAATCCAATGATGTCTCATTTAGCGGAGTACCCAGTCCTATATACGATACCGAATATTTAAATAATGAGAACAAATGAACCAATCAGAGCGATTTATTTTAACGGAAAAACATAATGTGTTATATCAACTATTACCGATGCAGACCGAAGAGCAATAAAAACTAAAGCAAAAAGTATATGCAAATCACAGTTCCAAGAGCTTGTAAAAAACTCGAGATTGATGGATTATTCTCAAGCAGGCACCAGACGCGGGAACTAATGTAAAATAGATCTGTTCGGAGGCGAACTGCCGTGTCGGTATCGACTCGGACCTTACACTGAATCGGTTGCTTGCCAAGTAATAATCTCTCACTCCAGTGTGTTAGGAGTAATTGCCGTAAACTTAAATGATATGTTTACACTCACACTTGCGTGTGTCTAAGTGCAGTGGCGAGAAACTGTTTAGATATTCTTGTTAACTTCTCATACGTAGGAATAGTAGTGTAGTCATTACATGAAATTATTAGTGAAGTTATTCTTGAACTAGACTATGTACAAAAATGGCGGCGGCTTACAACTTGGACTCTACATTACTCTGACGATAATTTTCAAATACCTTTATGTACGAATATAATAAGAATATGTAATTTTATATATGTATTGTGAAATATGTAAACCTTAAGTTTAATATGAAGTGCCAATCTTGTACAACAATATCAAGGAGACGTGTAATTCAATAGGCGATGTCTCCGTGGGCTTATGAAAAGACGCGCAGCCGCGGCGGTGCCGCTGTGATGCGGGAGCTGGGTCAGAGCAGTGCCGCGTACCTACCATGGCTGGTTAAAACAACATTCAACATGTTTTTTAATAGTAACTTATATTCATTAATTTATTTTTCTTTTTCTATAAAAAATATTTTGTCGCTTCTTCATTTCATTCCTCTGAATGTAGTTTGAGTCTACTTGATATTATGTACCTCATAGACCTCACAACTTTCAAAAAAAATTACAGCACATTACTTGATTTATTTAAGTTAGTATAACTTATTAACTCAATTTATTTCCGTAGTAGTTAGGTATTGCAGGATTTTGAATGATGTTTTTTAATTTAGATTTTCTAACAGATTCTATGCAAGCTCCTCCTGTGTAGAACGCACAGTCTCACATTAACATTCAACTGTAGAAGTGTTTCGAGACACCTATATACATATATAATTAAAGATTAAGAAATTCTCCATAAAAACACCTGTATGAGCCGCAGATGAGTCGGCAACTTGCTGCCGGAGTACTTCGTGACCGTTGTGTTGTGTTGTGTTGTGTTGTGTTGTGTTGTGCAGTCGTGTTGCCGACCGCCGAGTGCTCCGCCAGTACGTATATAGTGTATGGATACTCTATTATAATGATTATTTCAAATATCATGTATGTATCACGCACACAGGGGCCCGCGTGTCACAAACATACATATCATAATGTATGTATGTGAGACGCGGGCCCCTGTGTGCGTTTGTGCGTGTGTCTGTGTGCGTGGCGGCTTGTATATATATATATATATATATATATATATATATATATATATATATATATATATATATATATATATATATATATATATATATATATATACACATAATACTAATGCAAAACTAATTCTTGTCACATCAGTTAAATTTTTTTTGTGAAAATACTACTTTATTATTCTGAACGTTTAACCTAAAATCAGTAGCAGAATCATAGCGGTGTTGAATTTAAATTATTTTTATTTTCGTTGTATTTGTATGTTTTACGTGCGTACTGTTCTGAGGCCTTAGCCAAAAACCAAACGCTCCGTATCTATTCCATAAAGCGCTTCAGCGATAAAAATTATAGATATCGCTAACTTGGTAGCCAACAACACATGTCAACATCAAACGCTTGATCTACAGTGTCAATAGAAGACATCGATCATATTGTCTGTGATTGGCGTTTTTTGAAACGTCAAGTGAAGACTGTAACGTCACATATTTCAATGTTGCATGTGTAAGAATTTAATGTTAAACTAATTTGATTAAAACAGATTAAAAATATACACTTCTCAAGCAAATATTAATAGAAATAAAAAATATAAATTTAAGTATATGTTACAAAACGTAAATAATAGTAAAGTAAGATAATTAAAATTATTAACCCATGTATTCAAAATTATTAATGTTGAAAAATAAAACGAAAATAATAAAATTTCGTAATATAATCGTAAAATTTATTACGTAATTATTAATTAATAATCGATTCACTTAATAACTTCCTAATTAACTTATAAATTTGTAATTATTAAGGTGAAAAATTATTTTTCCATAAATTTTTATCGTTTTCTGCAGGGTTTCGTACTTCGATAGGTGAGCGTTGACAATTAACACTGCGATTGTCAAAATGTGCAACATGGCTGTCAATTATCGATTGACACTGACGAAACGATAAAATTTCTCGTTTTACGCCAACGCTTCGTTGACGTTATATTTTTGGCTACGATCTTTCTATTCGTTGTCTTAGATCACGTGACTTATCGTTAAGTCCATACATATTGTCAGCGTAAACGATTGTCAAGTGGCGTCTTGGCTAAGGCCTCTGGTCAACGACGCACAGCGCTTGTGGCGCGCAGTACAGTGTGCTACTGCAGCGCCGCCAGCCGCCGAGCGACCGTCGAGAGTCACAACGGTGGCATAGAATTGTAAATAAGAGCACGCAAACCTACTGACACCTTCACAGCAGACACGGGCCTACTCAGGAATATTACTACGAGCAATTATATTTATTTTAATACCCGTTTAATCTAAACTTATAATACTAATAAAACTTATAGACTTCTACTTGTATTTTATATGCTATTTACAAATATAAGAATATATAAATGAAAAGAGAGAGAGATTGTGAGAGTTGGCGTATATGTAAAGAAGACCGTAAATCAAATACAATCACTTAGTTTTTGTTTACCTAAAAGATGAACAAGTGACGCGTGTAAATGTGTGCGACGCGAACAATGGAGGGCACACAGGGGTGACGGGGCAGAGGGCGCGCGCCGCGACGCTTCCTGCGCGTCCGCCGGCCGCCACCCGCCGACCGCCGCCCGCCGACCGCCGACCGACACTTGATCTAAGTTACTTGTTACATATTCCGTCATGTCCCAAATTAATTAATGAATATCAATTATGATTTGTATAATGTTTCGACGATATCGAAGTCATCTAAGCTTTGATGATATACGCCTGAAGACGAACTATTACGTCTTTAATTTAATTTGCTACTTGTAAACAATGATTCAAGATAATGAGTGAGCGTTCCTCACTCTGTGGCTGAAATTCTTTCGGTTCGGAGCACAGGTTTTAAGAGCTTTGCTTTGGAAACATTGAAGAAACTCGCATTTATTAATTAGTCATTCATTTCAATTAGTTATTTCGAGAAGTTTGAATGTGTTTTGACGACTTGCTGTTGATTGTGAGATGAGAATCGTGTTCAGTCAACCAATGTTTTGTTTGCTAGGTATAGATTCGAAGACGATTTATTTTTCCCAAGAGCGTATATTGCAAAGTATATTTTTCGTGACAATATTTTATAATCTTATGTGTTGTAGTTGTAATCCTAGCAGGAATCACTACGAGAGTCTAGGCTGGCGGTCTTAGACTTATTACAACTCGCTCGGCTCGTGTCAGGTCATTCGGCCGCTCCGAACTAAAATATTAAAACGAGAATATAAACGAGATATTTAGGAAAGATACTTAATTCGTCGTCTTATTTATTCCGAAAGAGTCGTATCTTAAAAATGTAGTAATTATGAATAACTTTACATGCCCCATTAGGACCGCTCCGAGGACTCAAAAGAAAACAATCACGACCTCTCATTCGTCGTGGCTCTTAAAATTGTCAGAGGGCACTTCTAAAAAGAGATAACGCTTTTGATGTAAAAAAAGTGGATCCCACTTTGTAAACAGGTTGTAAACGATCGTGTAAGCCGTGTCCAGGCGCAGGCGACCGCCACCGCCGCCGCCGTCGCCTTCGTTTTGTTGTGTTGCCACACGTCTATAGTGTAAGTTAGTCGGCCAGTTAGTTAGTGCTTACGTCATTCCCATTTAAATTATTATTTGTGCACGTTAAGGAACACGCTACACGTTCTTATTACGACTATGTTTTAGTTAATTCTAGCATAAGTTATTATTGAATTGATTTCATATAATATCACGTAATATCTTGTAATGTTGAAGAATTTTTAGAATAATTTAAATGCTCTTATGGCATCGTTATTTATATAAAAAAGGTATCTGACATTTTTTTAACATGTTAAACTTGTTGGCTTGTTTTTCTTTATTTTAGTACCTACAGCTTAATAATATCAAAAACATGGACATTAGTTTTTTATATTTTTATTTGTTCGCCTCCCACTTATCGACCACATCCATCGACTACTCACTCAAGTGAGTTGCAATTTACGAGGATCCCTAAGCAAAGCCATTTACAACCCATTTAAAATTAATGATATTATTTAAACCGACACGATAACAAATTGTTCTACAATCGACGCCGTTCATTTGCATTTCTGGGATAAGGAAAACTTGGGACACATTTTGTGATGTTGTCACGGATCACTGTGTTAGGTATTAGTACCCTGAAGTCAAGTGCGACAAATGTACTTATGTATGTAGTCACTAAGTTGGTGAGACTATTGGAGACCGCGCAGTCGACTTGGAGTTCTTTATGGTATTTGTTCTGTTATCTACAACGTAGACTAAAACGTAGACATGATTGTTTTACTACGGTGCTATAACGTTGTCATGTGTCGTATAACCGAATATATAACTATCACATTTGAAGTATTATTTCCCTCGTCAGTTCGCGCGAACGACACACATTATCGGCGCCGAACCTTTTAACGTTTATCTAAAAGCTTGGACACGAACGACTCACCTATTAGTAACCACTTACGTTGTACAGGCGCCGCCAGGAACAAGACATTAGAGCGTCGTGTGACACGAGACCCTAGCCTGGTACATTCTAGTGGAATACCTAACAATGTAGAGCATAAATGTGACAGATAACCACGTTGTTAGAAAATTACTTATATGAATATATGAACAAAATGTGTAAGCATACTCGTGGTATATTTTCCATGAGCTTGTTTTTTTCCACGACTAAGTTAAAGCCGAGGGGACAGTTACCTCGTAGTGATGTTAATTACCATAATGTATCAAAAACGGTGTAAAGATATGAAACAACATCTTCGACGAATATTTTGGTCGAAATGACTCGAAACGAAAACCTGATCTCTAATATTATATATAATACCTCGCGTTAGCCGATAGCCAAGTTGTTAGATCGCGCGATAAGGTTAAAGTATCGTGTTGTGAGTGATGCACGGAGCTGCAGAGGCGGGCCGCTCGCTAAGGGAGCTTCACGTTGAGGTCTAATGTATGGACGGACGGAGATCCGCCGACTCGCGTTGTGTCTCAGCTCTACATGTATTACGTTCATGTTCACATCTTACATATTTTATATTTCAAGGACTGTAGCATGTCACAGGTGACTTGTGTTTAAACAGACTCGTGTAGACATTGCAACGCGGCCCACAGTATGTATTGATTGTAATGTGGAATCAATTAAATATGATTTCATTTTGGTTCATGTTCGCTCCTCCTACTGGACCTAATTATTTATGTAAGTTCATAACAAACTATACCAAAATGAGTATATATAATATATGTATATATACACATATCACAAACCGTCACGCAAGCTATATTACAGAAACAGCTCCAACTAAGTCGATTCACGTTCCGTCCAGTTGGCCGACAGTTCGTTAGAGCAGTGAGCTGTAAGGAGTGAGCATACATCGCAGCCGAGACTCGTTCGACTGGTCGTTCAAATTCCACGTAATTCGTCTCGGACAGGCGCTTACAACGCGTCTTACACTTTCGACACTTGTGATGTGGCCGCCAATCTCCACTCGCCGCGAGCACGAGCCAGGGCAGGGATGAGAGACTCTACGTGCACTCTACAGTCCACTGTCATCAATACTCTTGTATATCAAAAATTATATATAATTTGTCGTTATTTTGTTTGTTTTCGACTTCTTGTTTTACAGTTAGTGAACGTACACATTTACTATATAAGGAAAATGAAAGTCGTAATGTCATTACAAAGATCTAGGTTGTTATTGCTTGTCTCTATGTCTGTACAGCGAGTGTTGCAATATTTACAACTTGCCCACGTATTATTTCCACAAGACACGACCCACGACGCGACGGTCTTTACAACCTCACCTCGACCTCGTCATTGTACCTGTCTGTACTCTGTCGTAACTCTAGAATCGTCATCATTTTTCTTTTAATTTTTCGTCTGCCATCTATTCTTTTATCTGTTGTCCTTTGTCCTTTTAAGATAAGTAACTACAACTGACTTTTTGCTTCAGTATAAAAATATTATTATTTAGAATGAGTAGTTAAGTACTTGATTGATTCATAATGCTATTATATGTATAAAGTGAATATTATGTTTATATTGGTGATCCCTCATGCAGCACTGCGGGACTGCAAGTCTGCTGCTGTGACTGCAACTTGCAGTGCGGCGAAAGTTATGTCATGTTACTAACTGCATGCGAAAAGAATCTGACCGAGTCTTGTGCAGCGCGCTCTATTAACCCGCTTGAAGTTTAAATGTTTACTATATTGGGCAGTTGTCACTTTCGAATCGCCGCATACTTGCAACTGCATTTATGACCACTCACCACTCACCACCGTGATCTGATGCGTGTCACGCGCGTCACTTATTGGATCGCCAATAGACGGTTACATAGGTACAAATTTATACGCCTTATGTTATTCAAATATTTCCACGTACCTACACGATTTATTACGTAAATATTTTATCGCTGTGGAAGTAGGAGCCTTGAAACGTAACACAACACAACAGAAAGAAACAGATTATTTGGAGCAAAATAATATTTGGCTATTTCCTGTGTCCAGCTCCCGCGCTATCTACACACGTCGTATTGTCAAGGACGGCGGCAACAAGGGCGCCCTTGTCGCCGCCTCCTCGGCACACTTACAATATTCATGTACGCTAATGCGAGCATTTGCGAGCGCCGGGCACATGCGCGTACTGTACGCGACGTGCTGCTCGCGACGGGTACACCTATGTTACTAGGTTATTTAGAAATAGTAATCCATTGGAATACGATAAGAAATTGTTTTAAGCGTAAAAGTTATTTTGTTCCGCTTGCACTCAACTACGATATATCAAATGCAATCTGTAGCTCTAAAACCTAGTGCATTAAATAAATGTTCCACGTTGCGGTAAGTAGTTGCTACGTGCCTTCACCACTGATGCCTCAGTCACTTTCGACCTGCGTGGGCGCAGCGTGCAGCGATCTACACAAAACTAAATAATTATTAATATTGATACCTCACAAACAAGGTGTTTTTATGTATCGCGGGCTTCTTATACCTTATATGGATACAGTCTTAGAATCAGTTTTGACACTATGATTCATATGTATGTATATATGTAGGTACTGTATCGGATGCGTACGAATACCTTAATACTCAGATCATTGAAACGTAAAAATATAGGGATATATATCGAAGCGTTCAGCTAGTAACAAGTTATTTTGAAGATAAAGAGAAAGAGGTCACTGAGGGGGTCACTGAGGTAGAGGGTCTGGTGCGAGAGCACGTAGGCGGCGGCACGTGTGGAGCACGCTGCCGTCTCGTCGCCTGGTATAGGTATATCGTGTATTAACATACATTGCTAGTTACTTCGTATTTGTGATCTAAAGTTTAATTCTAACAGAATTCCGCACACTGCACAAAACATCAACATTAGTGTCCGTGACTAATAAAGAATTGACATATATTATATGTCTTTGTGGGTCAATTTATGTATGCAACAGAAGGTTGTACACAAAATGTTCTAAAAATGTACAAATCTATGGATTCATAGTAAATGAACCATAAATGATTTATCAAGTTAGTGGAAAATAAGTCCACCAAAAGTGAAAGATCCTCCGTACCTCAACATCTCCGTAGCCTTTGACACTACAATAGGCACACGACGCCCGCGCGCGTCCCACTAGAGCCTTAATATGAACCAACACCTACACTCGGCTCACACTCTCTACGTCTCTGCAATGTCATACTACCCGGCTAAAAGCGGCTCGCGCCCCGACACACGCGAGATCGAAGGTTTCGAGAGCTTCTCAAATATGCCGGACTAACATTTAATTGCCCAATATTGTGTAGGCTGCGGTCGTTCTGGTAGATCCAAGCTTGCACCGATCGGACCGGTTGGGTTGCGTGTTGTGCCTTAACACCGAGACGTAGCCCTCACTTTTGATTACTTTAGGAGTACCGTTTGGAAAATGAGGTTCAGCGCGGCGTTAGTTCGGCGATGTCGCAACTGACGCGTGCCTTGGCATTAAGTCAAGACTGAGATGTGAGGAGGCGAATGTGATACTGTTGTATACTTTATTGTACTGAGTATTAGATATAATTTCCATTGACGCCGTGAGCTTACTTGTTGTTGCTGGTAAGCCGGCGTGCAACAGTTGGTTGCAGTGTGGGCGCGCTGACGTCACTCGCCTGTCTGATAACTTATTATACTAAGTTATGAAATAATTAGCTCGTGTGTAGGACAAGACATGCTTACCTTATGGCTTAAGGACCTTATCATAAGTAAAGTATTACAAGCACGACACAGTTTTTTTAGATTTGATGACTTCATCATTTTAGACGGACGCGCGGCGCGGGTTGTATAGAATTATATTTATATTGTAATAATATTTCATAGCAAACTTATTAAAATGTCAATATTATACGACGGTATCTCAACGAGCAAATATGGTAGTTGTAACATACGAGTCGTTGAGTCGTCGAGTCGTCAAGGCTGACCGGCGACGGCGACGGCGACCGGCCGGCACTCGGCGAGCTGTGATTGCACCCGGCCACTGTCCACAGAGACCAGGCAGTGGCTACGACCAGCTTGGCCAATGTGTCTAATCCATCACACATATATATGATTCAATCAGTGGGATTACCGCAATTCGCAGTTGCAACGGCTGTGGTGCATTCAAACAAATATACATATTCCAAACAAAGGTTACTTGTAGCTATAAAACATAAGTGTAGAGTGAGCGAGCGAGTGACAGTCTGTCTCGCTCGCACACCGTGCAGCCTCCAAGCGGGGCAGTTTCTCAGAAATGCCTTGCCTAGATCGTATCTCACATATTGTTGCTTGTTTTTAGTGGAAACTACAACAAATCTCGGTTTTGATGATGTTTGTACACTCAGTAGGAGATGTGGTGTTTTAGTGGACTCGTCGAGTGACACATTTATCATATATATTATGTACGATATACCTGGTATTATACCAGTTCGAGTTGAATTCTTTTAAGCTTTTTTATTACACATGTAATTGTTACATACTAGAGTTCATTTTGTAGTCTCATGAGATTAAATAAATAACAAATATTTCATTTAGCACAGGTAGGCCGGTGCCCCCCGCGCCCCCACAGTAGCGTTGCACCGCTGCAGCCGCAGACTCGTAACTATACGTTACAATGTATTTTAATATAACATGTCTTAATCTTATTCGAACGATCGATGGAGTGTGCACTGCGTTGTACTGCGGTACAGTGCTGCGCGCAAGTCGCGCTCGGAGGTTGAGGCGATTAGCCGCGTGTTTATTATGTTTGCTTTACGAGCCTCATTGAGCGCACCAATTACGCGCCTTCCGAGCGCCCGAGATAAGCGAGCTCTCTAAGAAAAACTTATATAATTCATTTGTACACAACGTAATGCTTTAAAATATACTACGTCGTAACGTAATGTCCTACTTTTAGGAAAAATACAGTAATTAAATGCCGCGTTATATTTGGAATTACTGAACACATTCGGGATATTATTTTCACTTTGAAATTACCAAATTGCGTAATTTGTTAAGTACTACAGGTACGTGGCGCGTGTCAGATACGTGTAATGCACGTAAGTTTATGAATAAAATTTATACAATAGAATTTATCCAAACAAGTCTAGTATTAAATAAAAGCTCTCCGGCCCGCACCGCGGCGGACGGCGACGATATAGATAGTGGTGCTTGTTGTTTGCTACTCTAGATTACACAAGTCGTTGACACTGATAGCCGTCAGCGGACAGAGAATCATACTCCGTGATTAAAAATACTCCCTAATTTAAAGTAAACGACGACTGACTGACTGACACACTGAGACATGCACTTGCTGCCATTGCTGCGAGCGCGGCGCTTAAATTAGACTATTAACTTATGAGTGGTAGTTCCTACTTGCCGTGAAGACGTCTAACATGTCTGAGTATCTGTGTAAGCTTGATATACATAAATATTATATAGTGTTTAGTGAACGATGAAAAAGAAAAAACACTTCTATAACATTTTTATATAGTAATAAACTATTAATATATCGCATAGTACAAGTTTTTATAATAACGGTTACACAGTACACTAAGTATGATACTTTTAAATAATGAACTTCGTGGAGGCACAAGCTAACGCTCTGTGAGTGAACTGAGAGTCGGAGATGTTCGCCAGTAGAAGGCTCGCGTGCATTAAATTGGCAACTTGACGAGCACAATCGGCCCGTGGCAAACGACCGCAACATTACAAAGCGCCGTAACGATCGCAGTTTATCACATTTAGCCCGAGATCGGTGAGAACCTCATATTTGTCGGGAGAAAGTATTCTGAGAATGTGAAACTCTTGCATATGATTCGCAGTCACAGGTAGAGTGGTGTGTAGGACAAATTTATCGAAACGTCTCCATTTATTTTAGCACTCTTAGCACTCAGTATTTAAAGTAAGCTTTTTAGTATAATATATTTAATATTTGTTTAATATGAGTAACAGGAGACCGTCGTGCCGCAGAGGCACAGCGTCTGCATGTAAATGTAGCTGCTCGTGGGTTCAATTCCTACTCGGGAATAGTCAATTATTTTTATGTTCTTTCCTCTAGTAACAAAACAAAATTGATTTGTAGTCAACCCCCCAAGTCTCTAAAGGCGGAAAGCGGGAAGCGTAGTGTCTTAACATTAGGTATCTTCAATCTACAATTCCCTCTGTCTGTCTCAATTTGTGTCAACGTCAAGGTAAAAAAATATCTACATATATACATACATCAATACATACATACATTACAGAAAAATGACGGCATAAAACCTGTTACCCGTTATAATAGTACTTAATAAAGTTTATAAAAACAACTCATATTATACTATATTACACTACGTGCAGTCACAGGCAGCCGAACTGGAGGCGATACTTCCGCGAATCAGCAGAGTATTTATATTACAACTAATATTTTTACTAGGCTCGTTGTTCGGCCGCGCGATAACAAACAGCAACCACCGCGAGCACCGCCTCTGCGCGATAACCGATATCCTGTACCGACGCGAGTACCTCGCTGCACTCTACTGCACTCTACTCTACTGCACTGCATTGCACTGGCGTAGTAATGACTGCTGGCTGTTTTTACTGTTCACTACTTTGTCCATTTGTAGCTTTCAAATCATCAAGTCAAGATTTGAAAAAACAAACTTTAATGAATTCTTTACGTCATGTTAATGCTGTAGGTTAAATACCTTGATTAGTGACAAATTATTCATTTAATCTACAATATAGTTTTCTCTTCCCTAGGGAAGTGTCTAAGTAACTAAAAGTGTTATATCGTGATGTGACTGATAGTAGTCGTGACAACATGTACGTTAGTATGAGGCTGAGAGTATCGCAAGTCTCAACAGCCAAGCATCGTTGCGTCAAAGCCGGCACTGTAATAGAATTCGATGTGGTCAGAGACAAGGCGTACAAGGCGAACGCCGGGGTCCGCCGTCCGAGGTAATTTATATGTAATGTACTTCGCCGTGGAATGCTTTACGCAACTCCTGCCCGCTCTCGATAGAGTCAGCTCTCAGTTAACAACCAACTGTGGGCTAACTAGTGCTAGCCCGTGTCAGTTCGGGAAGCTATTAACTTGGAAGCATAACGTTATTTACTGCACAAGACTAAAAGTGGTATACATACACATATGTAGGTGACATGTTTTTGATATTTAATCATTGCTGTGTAAATATACATTTGGCCGGCTGAGGGCGGGGGCGGGGCGGGGCGGGGCGGGGAGTAGGGCGGACAGAGACGGGAGCAGTGTTTGTTCACGATAAAAGATATAAGTTTTCAATATTAAGTACCTCGATATCAACAATCCGAGGACGGCCTTATCTGAGGGCACACACGAAATAGTATGATTTAAATAACATTTGGAAAGCGGTTACAATAAGCAACATAAGGCCAGCTCACCACCGACTGCTACATGTATTCAATACTATACAAAAAAACTATTCATTGGCTACAAAACTAACACTAAATGATCATTGTACCAAAAACAAATTGTAGTAATATAAATACTAGTCTTACCTTATTCCTTGATCCACTTCTTGATCACTCAAAAAGCACTTTTTGTACGCAATTTTGTTATTAACTAAATTACTTATGGTTTTCTTTACAATCTTTATGTAAGTACTACTGTACAGTTTGTTGGGAGAAAGCATTTATTTTATATCAAATAACTTGTTATGTGATATAAAATAAATGTGTTAATCCTGAAGTGGCGGTTTCTTTGGAAAATTGTTTTAAATAATAATTTTTTGCAGACGATAAATCTTTACATCACATCACGGTAAATGGAGATGATAAAAATGTTTCAAGAACTCTTGCTCTACTTCACAAACAAAACATAGTGCGTCTAAAGTAAAGCCAGAGCGAAAAAAATTGAATTTCCCTCGACCGGGTCTCGACTCGGACTTAAACGACCATTGCCACATTGACTTCGTTTATGGAAGCGTATGTTAAGGTATCAATTTTGATATTTATATATTAATCTAATGCTTTAAAATACTTATATAGTATCTACATGTGTATAGAGCGGGGGTCTCGGGCCTTACATTCCTCCGAGTACGTTGTATTTGCGCAGGCTAAGTGATACCTGAATGTTTGCTATTTGATAAAAGATAGAGATAGATATCGACGGCGCGGAGACGGACTCGACGCTGTACAAGACGCGCCCCGAGTGCACTGCCTAGTGTGTACCTAGCGTGTAGGCACTGTGTAGCGTGCGTACTGTTAGTATCCAATTACTAATTTACAAATGTTATTATATAGTGCTTAAAAATCCATAATAATGTCTTACTTCAACATACATATATACGTGCCATCCGCGACGTACAACGACCTACGACTCTACACTGATGCCGTGACAGTTCAATTACAATATCACACGTTGCATTAAGTATGTATGAGTACTACCAACGGTTGTCCGAAAGGTTTTATTGTTGTTGTTTTACATAAAGATTAGACCCAGGAAGTTCACGGTCGTCGGTGTGCGGGGAGAGGGGAAGGGGAGGGTGGAGCTACACGAGGACGCGCATGCTGCGAGTGCAGGGAAGTGAGGGGGAGGGAGGTGATCTGGCAGTGACCGCGCTGAGTACTTAGCGGACACGCTCAAATGTGATACAAATCATTCCTTACAAGTAATAGAGCGTGTATTAACAGATATCTGTTATTTGGAATGTACGTATCTATGCTGCGTACGTACGTATGAGTGTTTGATCTTCGAAGCCTACTTTCGTTTTGACATTCAATAGGCTATTATTTGGAATGAAAATATAGGAATATATTTTACATCACTTTAATTAATTACAATACGATTTTCTTTCTCAATGTTTATGGAAATGTAATTTTACTGTAAGTATTTTGATACATTGAGTACTTAATTTTAGAAACAATAATACACGATGTAAGTCACGCAGGAGGGCGGGCAGGAGGGCGGCAGGAAGGCGGCAGGAGGGCAGGTATGCAACAAAGGGCGTCGTGTGCCTGAACAAGCAACGAGAGTCAGATACGAGATAGTGCCGGTCGTGCTCCGCGCGCTATCACTGTATCTAGAGACCGCTGGGCTTAAATTAGATCTGTCAACTGTTAACCCATTATGTATGAGCTAAAGACACAACCTATGTATAGTACCTACAAACCTAGAATGTGTTAAACGCTGGACGCTGAGTGACGCGAGGTGGTCCGCTGTCGAGTCCTGCCACTCATCTTAACTTCAACGTAATATTGACTTAGAATTTAGATAAAGTACATTTTCTTTAACAGTTTGCTAAACATATTCTTTCCTACCCCCAGCTTATGATTTATTTGTCTATTTATATTCATGATGTAAGTATGTACATATAAAAACAGTCCTAGTGCTCAAAATGAAAGAAAACTCCACGACTAGACACACAAATAGACACGACTACAAAAACTAAGATTGATTGAAGACACATAGGACAGTATGAATACAAAAAATGTGAAATTTCAAATGTTCAATTTGCTTAGTTCAAAGTGCGAGCACACGCTTTCGGCACGCGGATAGGACACAGCGCGAGGAGAGCACGAAGATATTTCTTCTGTGACATACGTACAATAATGTTTAATTTATTTTTAAATTTACGTGAATTTTCAAATGCGGTTTTTTAAAATTGTACATGTACATACAACTTTTTAGTAAATATAAAACAGGCTTCATTTTACGCTATACTGAACCGTCTGCATTGCTAGAGCCGCCTGTTGGTGCGCGTGCGCAGGCGTCGAGGCCAGCTTATTATGCCTTCAATTAGACATCGCGCACTAAAACATGTCAGTATCTCTGTTTCTCATGTACCAGTGAAATTCCTAAGCGCCGCATCTCCGCGAGTCGCGAGTTGTGAGTCCAACGTCTGCGTGCGCTTTGAATAGAATATTGTTGTTGTATAAGTAAATTGTTAAATACTGTGTAGATGGTTAATCTTCTTAGAAATAGAGTAGAGAGTTTTAAAGTAACTGATAATTCCATATTAGTAACGTTATAATTTGAATTTTAACAGAGTTCACGGTAATGGTTTTTGTCCAGTTGGAAGTTGATTTTTAAAAGCCTATTTATACAAACAATAGTATAACTCCACAACCTAATGCTTGCTTCTGGTTTATTGTACTCGCAATGGATCATTACCAACAAGCTTTCAATAAAAAACTATGCTTTATTTTTAATAATTTAATGTTTTTTACAAATGACATCTAAATATCACATATATATGCTTGATGCTATCACGAGAATATCTTTTTTTGTGTAAATTTCTTAACTATATATAAGATATCCCAGATCTTGGATTTGTGCGTGCTATTTTATTAAGTATTATTGTTTAACAAATCTATTGAGTTTCTACATCAGGTGCTCCATGTCCTTAAATTTTATATCGACGGAAAGTGCTTATTATGATCGACTACTTTGATATGACTAGTGATCATTCGAGTGCTCACTCGAATCTAGAGCACAATAGTATATAGTCAATAAAATAGTCAATAACTTGTATGTTCACACGTGAAAATAAGCTAACTTAAAACAACGCAACTTTGTCACAATTTGTTACACACAAATAGACAGAGTGTGTTAGTTAGTGTTTGTCTATTCGCCTTTTTTATCTCCTCACAGAATTTAATGTACATACACAACTTTTTAACTATTTTATTATAGCTTAAAACAAAATTTAAATCTCAGATTGTTTTCTCTACTAATTAACAAGTCCATCATTGTATGAAATATTGTATACATACGTATATACAACAACAGGTACTTGTATCGACTTGCGCGATAAATTACAATCTGCAACATTCGTGCTCTCTCGCGTGCGACTCGTGAGCTGTACAATACAATGCGTCCGAGCCCGGCTTGTTCGTGCGCAGAGCGGTGCATAGTGCATAGTGCATATACATAGCTACACAGCTCTCACCACTCACCGCAACTAGCAACTAGAGGCGCTGTATACATGTAGTGCGAGGTAGTTCTATGACTCGAGCAATTCCGCTCGCCGGACCGGTTGCGCGGTGCTGGTGGCGCCCGAGACGCGCATTTTCTGGAGCCCTAATACGCTTTGAAATATATACAGAAATACTACACTTCTATTTATGTTATGTTCTGTGAATTGTGATAAAAGCAATCTTCTCCTTTATTCTAGTTAGAAGTGACCCCATCTCATAGGACGGTGATATAATTTTAGGATTATAATTAATATACTTGATTTTTTTACTTTTTAATGAATTTGGTCATTTTATATTTTTTCCTTAAACATTTTAAATATTCCCTAAAGCAAACCATCTCATCGCTCGAGGTTCGGGTGATACTCACAATTAAATACTTAATACGAGGCCTCGCCGTACATTAATAACACGTGTGTAGTGTTTATCGATCGTTACGAGTTGGAAATTACAGGCTTCGATGTATCAGATGCCGGGAGATAAGCACCGACGCGGAGAATCCATCATCCCTTATCACCGCACCATAAAGGCTAAGGTTGCCTGGCCCTCCTCAGATCAGGTTCATTTTCTTTAAGTTTCGTGATCCTCTTTTGTTCTCAATGACTTCGAGATCAAATTAAACAAGTTGTTTCAGTTTTGATTTTATTGTGACAAAGTTGCTTTATTTTAAGTAAGCTAATTTTTAACATGTAGGTATATAGGTTATTTTTTATAGACTATTATGCTCTAGATTCGAGTGAGTACTAGGTGAGTATTCTGTATCAAATTGTTCTCCGTAAGTTAACATTTTTTATCGCAACTGTCGTACGGAACTTGCGAGCAAGCTACGTTGTATGCACATTGTATGGGTGTAGTAGCGGTCAGTGGTCACTGTAGTCGGCTGTTGTTGTCAAGCGATAATACATTAGGTGTTGTTTTATTTCCCAGTACAAATTGGAAAGGCCGGACAAGGGTCGCTCGCACTTTTTTCTTTTTGCTATCGTGCACAGCATCGCCGCCTCGCCGCGTCGGCCTCGCGGCGTGAAGGTCGCCCGCCGCCGCCACCGCGGGTCTCCTCTGAGCCCTTTCCCTTTCTCCCATGTGTATATGAACATACATATATGTTATGTACATATACATATGTGTAGGTGTATGTGTACGTGCTGCCTTATACAGACATTGCGTGTACTTTCTTTCGAGTTATATCAAATCTGTAACGACTTGCTACTAAAGTAGCTCATACTTTCTTGGATAATATCGTGTTAATAATTCTTGTAATATTCACGTTTGAGAGATTTTTCATTCTATAAGTAGAACAAGTGACCGTATCAAAATATTTGTTAATGAATATATATAAATGAAGGCCACATTCAAAAATAATGGTTTTCAAGGAAAGTAGATCAGTAGTCCCAATTAGTTATGGATACCAATATAGTCGCAGCTACTGTACCATTGTTTTGGATATTGTAATGATTTCTCTTGGCGTTATAACTCTCTAGTATCAGTCACTGCAGCGACCCTGCCGCCGTATGTGTACGTACACGACCGGCTTATTGTCTTTGTCACGGGATTAGAAAACAGGACGGCATCGATTATGCATCCATAATCGATGATGATGATGATGATGTATCATCATACATAAGTGCAAATTTAGTTCATGAATTTAAAACTTAGACAACTCTGAGATAAATTTATAATAATTCTTATATAGGCATTATTTCCATGTAATGCTGAATGCAACTGCCGAAACATCGCAACCGCAGCTAACAATACCAGAAGACACAATTATCGTACAATAATCTCTGTCCACATACTCGTATGATCCCAAACACTTACGCTCGTAATCTGTTGCTTGTTGTGTATTTACTGTAACATATTTGCTTGTAAATAATAAGCCAGCCAGATAACACGGCGTGTATAATCTAAGTCGTGTGTATATTTAAGTAGGACTTTAAGTGAGCCGTTATTATTGCGATATACAAGATATGAATTCCGCAGATACAAGCGCCGAGGTCGCACCTCAGCGAATATTAAAAATATAATAATTCTTGCTATTCAATTTTATATTTAGTAATTGTTATTTTTAATAGTATTTTTAAATACAAAGTTGGTACGATTTCTTGGTTTCTCTTACTTACTGTATCCAAGTATTTAGAATTTAACTTTAAGTTTCAATATCAGCCTCCTTCCTATCACTTACAAACTGTTTTCGTCTATTATACTCAACAGAATCGGCGCGATGATCGAAGCTCACCAACCCATAGAACAAAAACATTTCCGGTCTGGATATTCGACAACAGACCATATTCACGTGATGCAGCAAATCATGAAAAAATACAAAGAATTTACCAGATCATTGTACCTGGCGTTTATCGACTACGCTAAGGCATTCGATACAATATCACACGATGCAATCTGGGCGGCGCTTACAAATGTAATATCCACGTAAAATACTATAACATCTTAAAAAACATAAACAACAACAGCACTAGTTGCGTCAAACTAGAGAGGCGTGGGCCAAAAATACCAATACAACGAGGAGTGAGACAAGGTGATACAAAATATTTATTTGAGCACCTGAAATGGGAAAACGAAGGTATCAATATCAATGGCTGGAACTTAACCCACTTCAGGTTTGCAGATGACATAGTCATCTTCGCCGAGAGCAGCAACAAACTAGAAAAAATGATAAACCAACTACTCGAACAAACAATCAACAAACTCGAAAAAGTAGGACTCTTGATGAACAAAGACAAAACAAAACTTATGACAAATAGTAACACCCACACAGTAAAACTTCAAGGACAAGAACTGGAATACGTAAAAAAATAAAAATAAAGGTAAGGAAATATCGTTTGACGATAAAAATAGGGAAAATGAGGTAGAACGCCGTATTAACATGGGTTGGAAAAAATACTGGTCATTCAAAGAAATTTTAAAAGGTAACTAGCCATTTTACTTAAAGAAAACAATAATGGACACATGCGTTCTACCGACTCTTACGTATGGCTGTCAGACGCGAACCTACAGCACTAAAATTAAAACAAAATTAGTTCGATGCCAGAAAGCCATGGAAAGAAGTCTCGGAAACTGTGGATAAAAACAGCTTAAGATAGAGAGAACTGGACCAAATTGGAGGAGGCCTGTACTCAATCAGGGGTTTCTATCCAAACCAATGTATAAAATAAAAATAACATAGATAATAAGTATTAAATTAAGGTAATATTGTACTAAATGTAATGTAATGTAGTACTAAGGTGATGGGAAATAATAAAGGATCCGATGTTACTAACAACACATTGCGTTAGGTGCAGTAATTGTCTAAGATCTCAATCCTCTCTGTAGTATGGATTTAATATTGTGTCTCAGCATACTGTAAATACACTTCTGTACAAAATTCTTGCAATTTTATCATTTTCCTAAAGATTCTAGAGCTGATATGAACACTATGACTTACTAAGTGGAGATGAGGATATAAACAAATATTATGGATTCTACTTGCTTCCCCATACCATATATACCTACCTAAGGTATGCTAGAGAGGTAGGTACAAACCACGCACCTGCCGGAAACACATCAAAGCAGGAAAACACTTTGCAACCTATTTTTTTATTTGCAACATATTTAAGATACGATTTGAGAGCAACCTTGCAGTTGCATGCATACGTAACGTACGTATGGAAACTTACAATGGAAACACTTAAAACAAACATGTTTTAATAAGAGCTTAAGTCCTAGGTAGAGAAGTATTAATGTAGAGGTATTATTTTACTCAATAGTTGACACAGTTTCCTTTAGTATAAAAAACTTAAATCAATGAATAAAATATGAATCACTGTATACTACCTATGTATGTATTATATATAAACGTGTAGTGTGCAATGTTACATAGAACTCTAGGCCACAGTTTTACAAAACTACACTTAAACAGTCGTTTACGTGGCTTTGGTTGTTTATTTGATAACTTGTAATATTTTCTATTAATTATCATAAATTGTAGAGACGTTACTTGTTAAATGTTCGATGTCGTGTTTCAAGAACCAAGTATTCGAACCCCCGACCGAAATTACAATGGAAAATAGTATATGACATATAGTATAGTTGTATATTATGGAATATTTAATAAATATTTAACTATTACATATTAAAATGGAGGATATTCTTATATGAACAATATTACGAATTAAAATTGTCCAATAACATATGACGTATTATTGTAAGAATACCTGTGTATGTATATTTTAAAGATATTGAAAATGTTCGTGAACACAGTGTTTATTGTACTATGCGCGGTGATCAGAGCACACGTATGAAGCCATAACACTCTGCTGGTGGTGATAAGTGTGAAGATGAAGAAAACTTGGTTCTTTATCGTCGCTTTTAAATGTTTTCAGCTCTACGTAGGGTTTTGTCACTTCGCTAAGCGCTTATTAAAACCTAGTACAAATTCTGTTTCAAGGAAATAAATAAACAAGTAACAGGAAAGATATAAAATAGCGCACACTTAACCGTGCGATTCAAAATATTGTATTCTCGCTAGGAATGTCACATATTGCAAGAAACGTTAAGTAAATAATAAATGGTAATTATCCGTAGGGTGTGCTTCCTAGAACTGCTCAGAGCTCACTTATCTCGGAAAAATAGTTTCGTAAGTTAAATGTTGCGTGTGTGGCGTATTGCCGCACTGGACTGGCGACGCGGCTGGGGGAAAGTGGTAAGTAAGGTGGTCTCTTTGTGTATGTAGCTGCTTGAGACTTGGAGTTAAATGTTTCTTTTACGGTACGGCGACTGAATTATTAACAATATTACTAATCACTCCATACGTTTTTAATACATACCTATGGGACACCTCAGTATTTTGTAGTTTCCTTTTCATTCCTAACGTCTAAAAATAAGGATATAAAATGGATTTTTGAATGTAATTGGATTTGAATCCTAGGACTCTTTATAAAGAGCTCTATGTAGATTGGTCAAGTGTTGCGATGCCAAAGGTAGTCCTAAATTATTCATCTGTAAGAACAGCATTTTGAAAATGTCCGTTACGTAATTACATTAGAAAAAGAAAACTAATAAGTATTATTTATTGTACGGGACCACCGCCGCAGTCGACGACTTGCTGTAATCTGTTCTTGATAATACAGTGTGATTAGGTACAGTGATTGTTAAATAAGTGCACTCTGTGTAGAGCGGTGAGGGGGCTGCTTTACGATTTTGGCCTCTAAATTATATGCTGTTATGTTCACAAATTAATGGCGTTATTTATTATATTCAAACAAAGTCGATGTTCTCGAATGGTCTTTAATATTCGTGCATTCTATATCTATACAATTTTACCTTCCTTTTGAACAGCTTTGTTTATGAAAAGTAACTTTATATTTATGAAGTAAATAATTTTATACTTCATATGCAATATTAAATGTAGGTGAAAGGTGTGAGATGAGGAATGAAGGCGGAAAGTGGCGCGTGTATTTCCCGCGTAAATCTTGAACTGGCAGCAATTTTGGAATCAACACCAGGATATATATTAATCTATATCTTTTCTGTTTTCTAATGAACATTTATTTTAGTTCCGGCGGTTTTAGTCTGGACAGACAAACCTTTTGGAAATAGTAAAACCATTTTAAAATATGTTCTAACAAAATAACAATTTAGGTAGACAAAAATAATTTTGAAATCACAAGCTGGTCCTTCAGCTTTGTTACCTACAGATAATAGTAAATTGTTGATTCTAAATATATACTTGTTTATTTGTTGTTTCGTTCAATACTCGTATGTAATCAGTTATATAAATTTCCTATTTTCTTTTATTTTACATCTATTAGCGGCAGGATTAGCTTATTATTATTGGTAACGTGTTACCGGACTGGTTTAAGAATGTCAACTGGAAATAACGACGCAAATCGCCATAATTGCGTCGTAAGTTTAAACCTAACCGCCGGACGATTCGCGCCAATCCTATGCTCGGAGAAACTCGCGTGCGCCATCTTGGAAATCGGGTAGTATACGACACGTTTAGAAGAAATAAAACCTACGTGCCATACGATGGCGCGTACAAAACTTATTTGATCGGTCGTTCAACCGTGTCGTCACCGCGCTCTCCATATGTGCCTCTCTGTCGCGCGTACCGTTAACGTGCTGAGTTATGGCATTCCGATCTACCACCTCCACCACCACCTCCACCGCCTGCACCCCCCAACACCCCCTCCCCCGCCCGTGCTACTCCCCTCCGCGCCCTCCACCCCGCCGGAGGCTGCGCCGCACGCGGGGCGATGCGAGGTATATCATTTCGCCTTCCTTGTTTCTCTGAGGCTTTCATGCTACGTGTGAACGCCCTCTTTGGGATTAAAAACTAATTGAGATGATAGCGGTTGCACATCGGAATGCGCTATTTTTTCTTTAGATACGAATTCCAAAGCGATTCGTTTTAGTTTTACTGATTGATTATTTAATAAGCGTTGAAATCGGTCGTGTACAGTGAATTTCACTGGTCTAGTGCTGTCATGGAGTGTATGTAGAGGCTGATGGCGATGGTCCAGCCCACGCGAGGCGAGGCGGCTGCATTAGGCGAGCTCAGATCATTATTCATAAATAGCAATTGTCGAAGCTACGACCATAAAAGGCTCTCGATAAACTTAATATTATTAAAGGAGCAAATGTGGGTAAACAAACAAGCAATCGGTTCGCGCCTTGTGAGGGCTGTCGGTGATGTAAGCACCTGAGCCTTTCGCTTCTATAACAGATAGATAATACAAATGCCATATTTAGTCACAATCAAATAATGTTCTCCTTCGATGGTTGTACGTTAGTTCCAGAGCGTAAAGTTTTTCTTACTTTATTCATTCTTTGGTTTGTTTTTATTTATTAAAATAATTCCTTTTATTTCCAAATTAAATTTAATTTTATCTGATAAGAACTTTCATTTACGTATTTTGTATTAATTTACACAACTTATTTTCTAAATTAAGCACTAACCACTAAACTAAAAAGGTTTTGAATTCCGAAAGCGCCATCTAGCGGAGTAGCCTGGAAACTTGAAGTTGGAAGCAGCGTCACCAAGCGTTAAACATTTGTACTACATGCTTGACAGTAGAGCCATTCATAGTTAGTCATACACGCTACTAGATGGCGTTAATAGTTCACTGTTATAATATGTAGATGGCGACTACAGTTACTTGATTGCAAAACATTAGTTGATAAAAGGCTCATAAAGGTTTGTACGTCGCATTAATTGTATAAAGAATATTGTTTTTTTTATGGTTACCAAAATAAATATAGTTTTGGTGGCAATAAAAAACTAACTTAAGAATTGTTTATGTAAAATAAAAAAAAATGATTAAAATGAGTGACGTGCGTTAGTTTCATTACAAATCAATTAGACAAATGTAAAAGGAAATTAATTATGTTCAAAGCTGATATGTTTTTTATAACTTCACGCTTTATCCCGCATATTGCAAGGTATGCAGAGAGAACTGCAGGAACCATATGAATCTAGTGTTAAAACACTCCGTTGTTTAGTCTCTGCTTTCTCGAGGCATTGCGAGTTGAGTAGCGGAACTCAACGCCGCGCTTTGCCTAGTTTCCAGAGCGAAGAAAATGAAAATAGAAAAATCCATCTTCCCCGAGTGGGAATCAAACCCTTAAACCTACGCGTTTACAGATAGACGCTTAAGCCTCTGCGACACGACGGTCCTGATATATTTTTATTTTCTTTATATTGTTTAGAGTTCCAAACAGTTGTATCTTACTACACTGTCGTTGTGTACAACACGTCGCGTCTCACTCGCGGCCGCTTTGCGGGCAAAAAAATTGATATATTAAAATAACATGTAAGCTTACATCTCTATTTCACACTCAATAGATGTGACTTATAAATAGCAAATTTTCAAGTTTATTTAACTGTATTAAAACATAACGTTACAAGTTTTAACACCAAATGGAACCTTCATAGTCGTAGCATATTTTCGAGATAATTAAATGCCATAGCTTTGGTACAGATTCTTTCCACAAAGCTGTATATTTTATAACCAGAGTCAATAAATAAGAGATCTCTCACAGTACCCCATGAGATAATCGTGTATGTCTCATACCGTATACCGTACAGCTCAGGTCCGGTAACGCGTGATGCTGCGGTAGGGCAGCCGTCGTCGATACTTGCCGGTAGGTACTTGCTTGGTAAGTAATCAAATATCTGTTAAGTGAAGCGTGAAATTGTGCGGACGGCGGACGTTGCCCCTCGACCGCCAACACTTACAATCTTAATTGGGATTTCATTTGCGAAGACTCAAGAACACAGCGTCTCGTGTTTCTTTCCATGGCAAGTCTGCTGCTACAACTAATATGTGAATACATTCTCGGTCACGACTCACGTGCTACGTGAGCACGCTGATGTGATGATGCGAGTTGATTAAATAAATAACGGTTACAAACTATTTAATACTATGCATCAAAAGCTTCAATCAAAGCTAACAAGAACTTATATTAAGTTTTTGTTGACTTTGAGCTTATATTTGTGTTCAGCGAGTTCGCTCCACCAGTCTCGTTCTCGCCTGTACGTTCATTAAAAAATAATATGCATAAAGAAAATAGAAACATCTAGACTCTTATTTTTTCTTTGTCGTCTCTTCGAAAGAAGTTTTTTTTGTATTTTAAATTAGTACTAATCTAGAAATAATACCTATTTGACAAAATATACACAGCTCTGCTGTTATTGAAACTTTTTTAAATATTTTAAAAAAATAAATGACTAATCCAAGTACATTTTGCCAACAAGAATGTTTAAATAAAGCATACAAGTACCGTCAACATAATATCTCATGATTGAGTAAATTGGCTGAACGTTTAATTTCCATTCACACAAATGCCAATAAAACCAGTTTCCAGATAACGGCAATCGACATGAATTTTCAATTACTCTAATTACACGAGTCTTTTACAACGTAGCGATTTCTTAAATTATTGAGAAACTGTACATTGTACATTTTATATAGAAAATTGCACAATAGTCTTCTGGTGAGGAGTTCTGTGCCCTCTGGGCCTCAGGTCACAACTTCGATTAAATTAAAAATTTTGTGTACAATAAATCAAGTTAATGGCAGTTTGATAGCCAACGACAGCACAACTGTATCGGAAGACAATATATTATTAAAACTACTAACTAACCGAAATAAGTAAAACTATTCCAACAAGGGTATAAAGGTACATTAAAGTTATATACGAAGGTTGAAAATACTAACTCGATTGACTTCATCAATTAAATACGTACTCTGCATATGTAATTAGAGTAAGAATAAAAACGTATGCTGTTTAATAGCTCGAGATTGCCGTACAGCGTACGATGTATAGAGCATGGTGCATAGTGCATAGGGTGCATCCGGGACGTGACCCCGGCACTGTGCAGGAGCCAGAAGCTCGTCTGCCAGAAGACACGCACGTCTGATTGACGCCGACGCTCGACGCCCGTATGAGCGTTATTTAATTACCGTCCCTCGGACACGCGGCGGCGGCGGCGGTGTGGCAGAGATAACTTCAAATTGAATTAATAAACACCCAAATTGTATTACATTTGTTAGTTATGAAAACTGAGTAATGTGGACTGCTCTACATCTGTATAGTACTTATTGTGTAGAGACATGTACAGTGTACAGTATGAAGTGTAGAGGTCTAGAAGTAAATCCGAGTTAAGTGCAAGTTAGAAGTCATTAAAAGATTTCTAGAAAGCCTTACCGTTTAAAATCGTAGTACCAATGTTTATGTATGTATGTAACACAAGTAAAGTCATTTCGGAACATAATCTTTAAAAGTTATTTTTGAAATGTCAAAGAAAAAAAATTAATTTGATACCACAATGTTAACAAAGTACATAATATGTATGTAGGAACTTCGGTCATCTTATTTAAATTACTTTTCACAAACAGGAAAATTAAATTTTATGCAACCATGTTCAACATTGTGATGACGACATGTTTAGGGGTTATTAAAAATCCAATATTGACAAAATAAAAAACCCGTAGCATTGATATAGGATACTTTACATACAACTCGGTCGGTCAGGCTTCGCCTCGTCTCCCGTATTACTGCCTCAATGCTCGTAAACATTTAGTTGCTCGCAATATATTTTTAATTAAAGCAAAAAATCTCGAATAACATTAACGTTGTTATCGAAATGTTGCCAATAACGAGTGGAATTTATTACGATTAAGAATATAATTACTAATTTTCGGCTTAATTTCTTAAAGAACGGGATTCTCCTACATTATAATTTGACGACACGATGCTATAAATTGAAATCAAACCGCATAAACGCGGTATCGTTGTATGAGACATACATTTCATGCTGTACTATACAATACGTTACAACAACGCGCGGTCTATCCGGCTCTATCGACTCTCTCATGAATGAACTTGTTCTCTTAAATAAAGCCTAAATGAAATGCGCACAATCTTAGTCGCTAGTCGTCTTATTTGCGTCAGACCTGTTCCGAGCCGGCTGTTTCGGTCGCTTGTAAAGTGCGTGTACATCCATGTTACTAAACGACGAAGGCTGCTCTTTTGTGTGCTCGTCGATTATGAAGAAGGTTCTTATGATCAGGGTTACTATTAGGGACCTACATGCTCGCTACAAAATACACACACATATATATATTTATTAATTGTTTTAGCATTTATTTTTTCGCAATAATCATACATATGTATAATATTCCATTAAATTCACATTACGAAAAAGAAAAAAGAAAAAGAAATCAAACTGAACGAGCAAATAAAAATCTGTACCGTTACGGCTTAAAGCGAAACGTATAGAATTAAAATAATAAAATCGCATTTGATCCTTCGGAGATCATAAGAGTCGGAGTCTGCGAGAGGTTTGATGAGGTTTTATGAGGTTATGAGGTTGTTTGAGGTTCCATGAGGTTCCATCAGGTTCCATGAGGCTCGATAGAGGGATGTCGTGCAAAGAGGTGTTAGTATTACATCCAGTCCGCGTCGCATCGCATATGCTGGTGTATCAGATGACCGTCGTTTTTTCTCGTGATCTCGACCACCACGTCTCTGCAGCGCGCTCGCATAGTCTTCGTCCATTAAGACTTCAGTAATGTATTTTTAAGAATTTTTTTGAAATTTTTTACTCGCAGCGTGTTTTGTAAATTAATTTACAAAACACGCTGCGAGTTCCTTCATTTAGAACTATTTTTATATAACATTAAAGTGAAAATCAAACATACTTTAGAGTTATAAATAAACTATAAGGCACGCAGTGTAACTTAAAGTGCTACTTAAATATCGCAAGTAGTAACTCAAGTAAAATTTATATATCTACATGATAGTGCGCTAAATATAATAGACATAATAAACATCTACTTACAACTTGACAGCCATGCTTAAATCTCTTTCTTACCTGAAAAAAAAACCATGATTATTATTTTATCCACTATAATGTTTACTAAAACATCTTATGAGACAACGTAATCTCATCTCAAAGTATCAAGACCACACATCATCGCACTACACACTCTACACTCGTCTCAGGTTCACGCACCCACCCTTGTTTCAATTTTTTCTAACAGGTTGTTTGTCAACGTGTGCGTGCAGAGTACGTCACATGTCACACACACACACGCACACACATACACACACGCACACACACGTGTCCGCAATGGTATCAAGTTACAAGTGTGCTCAGAATGCGACAACGCTTTGCTTCACTAAATTATTGACATGAAGATGGAGTAAACTTTGACTTTTTCGAATTAAATAGTATATATTGTTAATAATAGATGTACGACCGAGTGACCGGATCAGAAACGACTCGTAGGGGAGTGCTACTACTAGTACAATTACATTGTATTAAGAAAAGATAATTGAAGTCATTAGTTAATAGTTTTCTTCAAAATATCCCAACTAGATGTCTTGACAACTAAGACAAACAAATCTCGACATTTAAGTGATAACGCTGCGTTACAGCGTTACTAATATTAGACTTAACATTTTTTCATCAATAGTACAATATTCAAAAGTCTCCACTATGACTTTTTTTATAGAATTAGTTAATTAGACAAAGAGAGAAAGGGAGAGAGAGAGAGACTAGTGTCAAATCGTTTAACTAAACTTATTTATGCCTCATTTCAAGACACTAAGTACCGAATGGCGAAACTTTTTGTCTTGGAAAATGAAAATCATTAACTCCCGCTTGTGAAGCGTCGTGCAGTCTCACAGCTTCAATAATTAATTTAATTAATGACATTTAGTTGAAGTATGTGTGTTTGTATTTGATGTATAAACGCCGTGGCCATATAGGGTCACGTTACTACGTGCGTGGGCGGCGCGGGGGGCGCAGGGCGGCGCGGGACCGCCCGTGGGTGGCACTTGCGGTTTTCACACTTGTTTCACTTTTCACGGCCTTGACCTTTCCCATTCGTTTTGGAACTGAGGAGTATTGAAGTGTTACGCAACAGCTGTACGTTCGGTGCAGTGCAGTCTCCAGTCGCCTGGTAGTAGACCAGGTGACGCGGGCGGAAGTTAATATGGAATTCATTTACTACCGACGTCGATGTACAATCTGGTCAATCTCCCCTGTGCTTTATCAAAACTTTGTGTTTAAACGAGAACGTAAAAGTCTATAGATACAACTATCCTAGTATATCTGGTAGTCGAATTAATATCAATTTTATTACCAAAGAAGTAGATGTCTTTCCGTTCTTCACTTACTACTAAATATGTATAAGAAGTCGTCAGAAGCAACAGCTACTCCTACAGCTTCCCACTGCTATTCTCTTTCGACTTGCATCAAATTACTGCTGATGAGAATAAATCGTTTTCCGTGAATATTGTACTTTACACTTTCCTCTCGTCTGCAGGAGCAAGTTTTAAACATTTCATTAACGTAATAAAAGAGCACTTGTTAAGCTGAGCTTGTTACTTTGCTAGCCAAGTTTGTTCAGTAAAGAGGCTTCACAAGTTGCTCATTGAAACTTTGCAAAGAAAATGTCCGCTCTCTTAGTAAAAGTTACAAAAACTGAAAAAAAAGAAGCGAGCTTTGTGTAAACATAATTTATTAATATTTTAACGATAACGATTAAAAGATAAATATTAGTTTTGTGTTGTAGTATTTGTATATATCTAGTTATATGTCACTAATGTTATGAAGCTGTTTAAAAAGTTATTTGGTTGAGCGCGTTCATTTAGAAACAGAACTTTATTTTTATATTGTGTAATCTATTTGTCGAGTTAGTACATAGCAACGACATAACAAGTGCTACCTGGTCGTGTCATTGTTTCATGTAACTAACTACTCTCTGCAGCTGCGAGATGCAGAGAGAGACAACACTTTGAGAGTACGTAGAGTGTGTGCATGGTCGACGCAATGGAGCATCGGCATCATGCTGCAGCTGGTAATTATTACTTATTTTAAGTTAAGAAGATTGAAGAACACTGTACCGCCTTTCTGTTCAGTCAAATGAAGTAACTAGAATTTACTTAGAGCTGTCAAAATTTCATAATTATAACTGCAATACACTTTTAATACGAAAGTGAACACACAGCCGATTCACTGACATCGACCGGACGAGCGATGCGGCTCAAGTTGCATCGAGAATTGAAAACATTGCTGAAACCTGATACCCTCGCAGGTCGCCACCTCGCCTCGCGGACGCTCATTCTTGTACATGCTAACGATCTTATGTAAATTTGCTTTTAATTTTAAATATCTTACGTTATCTTTGTCTCATTTCTCTAAAAATATTACAAATAATACGTACAAAATACAAGAAGCACAACACACTTATTCGTCACAAGTAGATACCCGCTACTTGCTTGATTCTTGCCATCCCACGAATTTCGTTTCTTTATTTTCTTCTTATTTTGTAGTTTAGCTTACAAATTGTTTTTACATCAGATATTCTAGATTCCTAACGACTTATGTGATAGTCTTTACATCTCCCTGCATCATTTTTAGCTTTATATTTTCAATGTAGGCGGTTGTATGTTAGAGATTATTTTACTCCTCTATACAGTAAGTATCTGCAGAGTCATCAGGGCCATGTAGAGTCATCAGTGTTGCACATTAAATAATTAACGCAGTGTCGGTCACGAGAACGGTTTTTTTATCTGTTCCCGAAATAAAAGGGAAATGGATACATTTTCTATTATAACTTTTATTTAAAAATAAATTTTCTTGTGCCAATTGGTGCAACCGTTTAAACGAAGTAGGGGACAAGCAAATACATACATACATACATACATACATACATACATACATAATCTCTTATATCTGGTCATAGAGGTGCGATTGTTCTATATTAATGACTTATTCCTAAGAAGGGCCGCGTCGCCTGTGCCCAGTAAAGTGAGAGTGATCATTCGCGCGAATGACTGCGGAATATTACCATTAACACATTACAATTGCCGTTGAACAAAATATAAATAATTTATATTAGAAAAATGTTATTTTTTGACATAATTAATTGATATATTATTTTTGTCACGCAAGTTTGCTTCACCGCTGTACAAATAAAGTTAAATGCTTGATGTCAATAAAAAATCTGATCTGAAGAAATTAAAATATACGTTACACTAAAATTGCCACTACAACTCCTTCGACCCTAAACCTTCCACTTAGCCTAGTAGATATAGTGTCTTGTAAGTGCTGTCGTCTGTATTCCTTACGGTGGTACTTCCATAGACCAGACTCACCTCTCTGTTGCATCAACAGATCGGGCGCTCGAGTCTTATTTGGGATATTTTATTGATACTCTCTTTTTTACTTCGTTTCATGGAAGCAAAAACAAAATACTTTAAGGTAGTGAAATGTGAATATGTTTTTACGCGCATTCCACAATTGGTTGCGGCGGGGCGCAGGGCGGCGCGGGGCGGCGAGGGGTAACGGGGGGCGGTGCGGGGAGGCGGGGGGCTGTGGGAGACACACAGTGCTGACATTTTTTTACTTTTTGCTAGAAAGGTCGTATCATGTCTTGAACTATGTATTCACTATTATTGTATTGTTCTGCTACCGTAATATGTATATAGCATTTTTATATATGTATTTTCGTCCTTGTTGACATCTAAGTGTCAATACACTCTTACTCGTACCTGTGTTTAAATAAGTGTACAATTTCCACAGAATTGTAAGCTCGCGTATAGAAACAATACTTCCTCGAACTGTAATCGATTGGAAAGTAAACTGATATGGTAAATAGCGACAAGTGTTTTTCTGTAGAATGAGCAACAAAACCTCCATTGTCTGTTACTTCTTTCAATACTTGAAAATTGAGTAAGCGGCAAGTTCATATAAAATTTTACTTTTTTGTACAACAACGCTTCTAAAAAGATTTCCATACAATATATTCGTTATAATCCATCAGTACAACCAACTCTGCACACCGCAAGCCAAAAGAAATATATACAATTCACTGTAGCGTGTCGCCAAGAAAGCTCATGCTAGATAATTACGCCGAATGACAATGTTGCGAGTGGACATTGTATCAACAGGCACTCGTGTTTTGTAAATGACCGACGTCTGCGAACGCCGCCGCTGTCCGTATACACTACAAGTTACGAGTTACGACACCCATACTATATACACGGACGATTACATTTGGATATAGAGAAGAGAAAAGCAAGTCCCAGAAGTCATTATTACCACATTTTCCGCCCGCCCTAAGTTAGAGATATTGCCAGGCGGTAGCACGTAACTCGTAGGTTACTGATTGATAGGGAGGACTAAAAATATGTGATTTGAAACTAAATTCATTAAGAAGCAGAAACAGAATCGCTGGAACATAATAATGTAACAAATCAATACAATTACATACAGTAATACCGTAATATCGTCAAACATAAGATTACAATTGATAAAACACTAGAGTTAAGGTTTCTCAGAAACGACGCCGCGTACTCTGTATTGTAAAGGCGTCGTCACACGCGCGTGCAGTTATGTGACCGAAATAGTGTAGTCAACACTAGGTGTCAACACTATTTCAGAACACTGAACACTATCAGAACATCAGATAGAGACGTGTGTAGAAAAAGAATATAAGTAGCTTGTTTGTAAGTGTGTTCTGAACACGCCGTTATAGCTCTGCGGCTACTAAATATTTTGTTTCGGTATTTTATGACAGTTGTAACGCGATCGGACGGAATGGAAATGGCGTCCTCGCTTACCGGCTTGGAGGTGTTGACAACTTAATCAAAATTTATATTGTGTGACGTAGGAATTGAACATTATCGTTGTTACATTTCACAGTACGACGCCACTTGAGTGTTGATTTCCGCTGCTCAAATATCAATATTATTACGAATTTAAACGAGCGAGTATAAAATATCTTGACAAATGGAAGGTTCTCTGTCTCTCGGCTACCTGTCTATACTATCATACTTATATACGAGTGATAATACTAAGTATGTATATAATAAACACACGCCTCCCTCCACCGCTCCTCGCAACCGACCCTCTCCCTTCCTTCGATCCTGATAAAGTATTGTATATTGATAAGTTATACTTGATTTCTAAAGATCATTAAAATTATTCAAAATGCACACTTTGCAAACGTAGATTCAACGTTAATTAGAAAGTGTTTAAGACGGATAGGTGTTGGCGGGACGAGTCCGAGAACTTCCTTCCGCCGTCACGACGTGCGACCTTCACTAGATGAGAATTTTAATCTAAATGTTAGATGGCTTCATTAATTCCGTCGCAGGCAGCGGCGGAGCGGGCGAGGTGTGCGTCGTCTGAGAAACTGGGATGATCAAGTTCAGTTCATCTATACTAATATTATAAATATATTTGTTTGGTTGCAATGAATAGGCTCAAAAACTACTGGACCGATTTTAAATTTTTTTCACCATTTTTAAGCTACATTATCTACGAGTAACATGGGCTATATTATATTTTGGAAAAAAAATACGGTTCCGTACTATATTTATGTATTTCGGGAAGAAGCTGTAAAAATCAACAAGAAAAGTTACTTATTTTACGTACGCTGCCTAAACTATAAAAGATAGAACCATGAAATGTTTTAATCAATTGTAGATCTTATAAACATATATAAAGAAGTCCGCGACACACTATCTATCTTTGTCGAGTGAGGCACAACAACCATTTTTTTTATTAAAAAATCTTGTATTTTTTTTAACTCCCTTTAAACGCGTTTATTTTACTCACGCTAATAATCCTTACTATAATAAATTATTTCATCACTAAATATAGTTTATTAACATAATTTTTTTTCTTTATTTTGAAGTTATGGTGAAAATAAAAAATTAGGATTTCTACTGAACCACCACCATCAATCCACAGAAAGACAATCTGTGCAGCCTGCAGATGATGACTGTCGTCGTTGATATTAGTATGTCTTTGAATTGACCTAAGAATGATATTGCTGATCGTGTTTCTCTTGGGTAGGCTTTGAAGCGCTAACCGACACATACGCGGGTGAAGCCGCGGGCGAAGCCGCGGGCGTCCGCAAGATTTATATAATTTTTAGTACACTCTAACAGTAGTGTGTGTGTATTGTATATTGTGCGTGTACATAAATGCACTCACAGAAACCTAAATACAATAAAAATTAATAAGTTGAATTAATTTTCCATTTTTTTAAATAGAAATCTATTGTGCGACTACAATCACGTTAAAGTCATTTATAATTAACAATCGCCAAGCTTACTCAGCAGTGGTACTAATATAACTTTAACGAATATATTATTTTGATTTCTCTACTCAATTCAGACTGACAGAAAGTGGCTTTCCGCTTCCGTTTCCACTAAGCAGACGACAACCAGTCTATACAAAGTGGAATTAGAAAAAAGTATATGACAAACGTTATCCAAAATGGCACTATTTAGAATATAATATAATTAGAAGCAAGTGCTTCTAACCGTCGTATAAACTTATAGTTCTCTTCACTTCACCTTTGTATGAAACACCGAAAGCTGTGCGTCGGCTCTAAAAGCAGTTCTGTTATAAAGAACCGGCAACAAAATTCGATAATTCCTCTTTCGAGTTTTTGTTATTAAACACAAAGATAACAATTTTACATGAAATTTAAATGATATTTGAAACATCTGTATCATTTAAGTGAGGACCGCTGTGGCGCAGAGGCACGGTCTGCCTGTAAACGCGACGGTTTGTGCGTTCGATTTCAATTCGATGAAGATGGATGTTTTTATTTTCATTTCATTTGCTCTGGCAATAGGTAACGCGCGGCGTTTGGTGCCGCTACTCAAAGCAGAGAACGGAGTGTCTTAACATTAGGTTCCCACGGTACCTGCGTTTCCCTCTGCCTACCCTACTACGAGCGGGATAGAGCATGAAGCTAAATAAATCACAATTGGTTTATATCACTGGCATTGTTTTTATAATTACTTCAACAATTCTGGTGGTGGAGAAAAATTAAAAATAGATCGTAAAATTGCTTAACAGACGCGCAAACTAAAGTTTAGTATCGACTCATAGAAAAGCTCGTAGGTTTTAAACTGATTTAGGTTGGAAATAGCTAGAATAAACAAGTCTGGCATTAGTGGCGTCAACGTCTGTCACTTGCCTTACATTTTTAATTGCGATCGCGGCCGACCGAGTGCTTCTGAACGGGCATTCCGCTGGAGTCCGGAATCGATAGTTACACTTCTGATCCCGTTATGTTTACAATTGTATAGGCAAGGTTTATTTTTTTTATATTAGGTTATGTTAATGTTATATTATAATGCATTAGATGACAAAAATTTTGCTTAACGTTGGCGAGCTGTACTCTATCCGTACAACAAAGTAGAAAGAGTAAAGATAGAACAAGCTGTACGAACATCCACATATTAATAATAAATTGCTCCGGGTGGGAATCGAACTAAGTATAACTAACGACGCAATAATAAATGAAGTTATCAAGACAAGCCTACAAACTATGGAGCATTGAGGAACGTCTCATTGATATGTTATCAGGCCTGAACATTCCTCAGCGCCCGCGCCGCCCTCACCCCCGCTTCCGCGCCCGCCCCAGTCGCCGCCGCCGCGTCTCCGAATACTAATCGATGACAATTAGCGCCATTTACCAAATAACAATACTTAATTCATTCAAATGGGTCCTTCATTGAACTGCAAATTAATCGTAATCAATATCCTGTTAATGTCACAGTAACGTAATAACGTCAGTATTACAACGAATACGCTGTTTGCTTTTGTTTGTTATAGTAGCTATTTCTTAAATTATATAATTTAATTATCTTGTAAATAATAAAATATCTTGTGATATTTAATTTATATATATATATATATATATATATATATATATATATATATATATATATATATATATATATATATATATATATATATATATATATATATATATATATATATATATATATATATATATATATATTTATATATATATATATATATATATATATATATATATATATATATATATATATATATATATATATATATATATACATATATATATATATATATATATATATATATATATATATATATATATATATATATATAACGGCTATAATATATATATATATATATATATATATATATATATATATATATATATATATATATATATATATATATATATATATATATGTTTGTTTATATATGGCATCCCCGACTAGTTTAGAGTCTTGTGCGAACACCCCGCGCGAGCGGTCAGTTGCAGTAGTTAGTAGTAGTTGTCGAGTTGTAGTAAAAGGGGCACGTGAGACGGCCGACGCGAGCGCACGTCCTTCCTGAATCTAATATTAATTAGCGGTGTGATTTTCCCTCCCTCAGCCTTATTTGATTTCCCTTTTGTGTATTCCCTCTTGATATTGAACCTGACAAAGACAAACCTACAAAAGATAATAGTGCAAGTAACCCCTAGTGAAGAAGACTCAAGTGAGACATTCCATGCCGGCCGGGAACAATCAGTGTTTGTGTTGTGAATCATGAAGATAAGGTACTGTACAATTTCTATTATCCTAAAACCGACTATAAAGTAAATAATTAATAAATAACCTCCACTTCAGCACGCTTCCACAATTGCTGACCCCTACCCACTATTCAATATATATTTTTTGGTAGCAGAACGCAGTTTATTATATTCATTAAATACTACTATTATACATTTTCTGGTAGCAGAGCGTGGTTCATTATATACTATATACATTTTTTGGTAGCAGAACGCAGTTTATTATATTCATTAAATAATACTATATACATTTTCTGGTAGCAGAGCGTAGTTTTCATCCCTCTGGGCCCCCTTAATTAAAGCGTGGTTTTCATCCCTCTGGGCCCCCTTAATTAGCGTAGTTTAATCCCTCTGAGTCCCCCTGATTATAGCGTAGTTCATGCCCCTGAGTCCCTTTCATTACAGTGTTATTTTCCCGTTTTGGTATTTTGGCTCTTAATTTGGTACCTAACGCATAATTACAATATAATTTGATTTCCTAACCTTTTAAAACGTGTTCGCATCGAGTTGTTTGAAAAATAATATTATATGAAATTTTTATACATATAATATTGAATATATATAATTGTGTAGGGTGAATGTATAATGTGTAAAATATATAAATGAATATTGAATGTAATTTTATATATTAAATGTGAAATATAATAAGTACACATAATATGGTTACATGTATTTTATAATATTGCGCCTATACGTTATTACCTATCCCGTTTTAAATTATAATTGAAGTTAGTTAAAATATTTTAATATAATTTCCTTAAAAAACTAACTTACTTTAAAATATTATCCCTACACTTTTATTGTTACCCTTTTTCCTTTTATTTTTATTTAAATGAAGTTTAAGCCTTAATGGTAGTCATATTATATATCATAGTATTTTATTATATTGCGATATAGTAGATTGCCGACTCGACGCGTAACTGGTTTCTTATCTCGCCAGATGTTGTGGATTCATTGTTTATTACGAGTTTATTATTTTTTTAATATTTTAGTTGAGTTATTTGTTTACTTGATTTCTGATCGCGTCCGTTGGTAGTGGGTTCATTGTTTATTACGCGTTTATTAATTTTTAATATTTTAGTTCAGTTATTAGTTTACTTGATAATTTAAAATGGCTACTCATGATGAAACAGTAAAATGTTCCTTATATACGGAAAGCGCAGAATATAGAAAAAATATAGGTGTGGTACGCTTTGTTTCCGATTGGATTGCCGATACCTCGGAACTTCTTGGCACTTCTGAAATACCTAGATTATTAGTTAGGTTCAAGGATTTAGATTCTCATTGTAATTTATTTGTAAACGCGTCCTCAGTGCTCCTGGGTGGGTTAGACCCGGCTATCGATTACCAAGAAATTAGTTATGTAAAAAAAGAAGTGCGTTTAGTAAATAAGAAAATAGACGACCTCCGGGTGCGTCAGTTAGAGTTGTGCCCACCTGCTCCCGTAGTTGATCCTGTTATGGCCAGTACACCCGTAAGAATGAGTAGTAAAAATATTACTGAGCGAACTCCTTATAATAGATTACCTGATTTACCTATCCCTAAGTTTGATGGACGTCCTGACTCCTGGATAAGTTTTATTGATCAGTTTGACAGTGTAGTAGATTCCCAACACCATTTGACCTCCACAATGAAATTACAGTACTTGGTTGGATCCTTGGCAGATGAACCTAAGCGGTTGTTGCTACATTTAAAAATTGAAGAAGGCAACTATGAAGTTGCTCGTGAGTTGTTGAAACAGCGATATCACAATACACGGGTTCTTGCTGATACCTACATAACCCAGATACTTACCCTGCCGGAGATTTCGAATAAATTTACAGGTTTGCGCGCGGCTTTTTTGAACCCCTTGTTAACTGCCTATCGCTGTTTAGAACGTTTAGAGTTACCCGTATACTATTGGTCTTATATGTTAGTACATATATGTTTGACTAAGCTTCCCTCTGATTTGAAATCCCGTTTTGAGCGTTGTTATGGCGGTGACGCTAATGAATTACCTACCTTTAAAAATCTTACTACTTTTTTGGAAGACGAATGTCGTCACCATGACAACGTTGGCAACACCTCCCTTGTAGATTCTAACCTGACGAAATTTAAAAGTACTGTACCTAAACATACTTACCTTGCGGCTCCTCCTTCCCCTATGTTAAATAATAGACGAAAAATGTTACCTGTAATAAATAATAGTAAAAAATGTTACCTGTGTGCTTCCTCTTCTCATTACCTCCGTGAATGTCCTGAATTTAGAGCTATGAATCCTAGAGAAAGATCGAGATTTGTAAAACATTCCCGGTTATGTTATAGGTGTTTGGACAAACATCCAATTCTTATGTGCAAGCCGGATTACAAATGTTCAACCTGCGGTCGCTCATCCCATCACACTATGCTATGTTTTAATGATTCCCGTAACCCAATGTATCCTACCTCATCCAATCGCAATTATAATTGTAATTCCAAATTTAATAAACGCAATTATCCGCGTACCTATCCTTCTTCTACCCGCGGTCCCCATATGGGCGGGGGCCAGCATAAGAAATATTCCCCTTCGCAACTCCAGCGCTCCCCCCAACGACATTCCCAGAGAGCTTCTCCCCCCAGAGAAAATGCTCCGCCCCAACCTAGACAGGTTGAAAATAATATAAGATATCGTGATAATTCCTATAATAGAGAAGATAGACCCACATAGCTAGATACTTGTATTACTCCCCCTTCCCCTTGCCTGAATATCTCACTCAATTCCCTTATATTATTGCCTACTGTTAAATTACACGTTAAAACTGCTAGTGGCTATTTTATTGAAGCGCGTGCCTTATGTGATACCGGTGCCCAGGGTTGCCTCATTACAACCGATCTTGTTGTTAATTACCTCAATTTGACCATCTCCCCCTCCTGTGCCCCTGTACGTGGCATAGGTAATATTCCTTTAGTGGTTTCCCGTGGTTCTATTTCCCTGTGTTTTAAACCTTTGTATCATTCCTTCTCTGAGGTGTCAACGTCTGCTATAGTTATAGATGTGATTGCCGGTACCCATCCTGAGTTTGAGTTCCCTGAGTCTGTGTTTTTTCCTAATAGTGATTTTTCCCTTGCTGACCCTACCTATAATAAGCCTGGCCCGATAGATATACTATTGGGTGCTGACGTGTTCGGCGCGCTTTTATTACAAGATAAAAAAACCCTAACGATCTAGAAGTTTTGACGCCTGGTCATGTTTTGATTGGCCAACCTCTTAGTGCTTTGCCGGAGTATCCCTATAACAATGTAAAAATTAATCGTTTAACCCGTTTTCAAGTAGTGCAACAGATAACTCAACATTTTTGGTCGCGGTGGCAGTTAGAGTACCTATACACTCTGCAGACTAGGCAGAAGTGGACTGATCCAGTGAATCCTCCAACAGTGGGCGAGCTAGTCCTCATAAAAGATGATAATTTACCCCCTTTACAGTGGCGACGTGGTCGCATTTCCCAACTTTATCCTGGTAAAGATAGCGTTGTGCGTGTGGTCGATGTTAAGACATCGACAGGTATCCTAAAGAGAGCCTTAACCAAATTAGTTCGTCTACCTATTAGTTAGTTTCTCCCATTTTCTCGTAAACATTAGATGTTTAGGGCGGGGGCTATGTTTGTTTATATATGGCATCCCCGACTAGTTTAGAGTCTTGTGCGAACACCCCGCGCGAGCGGTCAGTTGCAGTAGTTAGTAGTAGTTGTCGAGTTGTAGTAAAAGGGGCACGTGAGACGGCCGACGCGAGCGCACGTCCTTCCTGAATCTAATATTAATTAGCGGTGTGATTTTCCCTCCCTCAGCCTTATTTGATTTCCCTTTTGTGTATTCCCTCTTGATATTGAACCTGACAAAGACAAACCTACAAAAGATAATAGTGCAAGTAACCCCTAGTGAAGAAGACTCAAGTGAGACATTCCATGCCGGCCGGGAACAATCAGTGTTTGTGTTGTGAATCATGAAGATAAGGTACTGTACAATTTCTATTATCCTAAAACCGACTATAAAGTAAATAATTAATAAATAACCTCCACTTCAGCACGCTTCCACAATTGCTGACCCCTACCCACTATTCAATATATATTTTTTGGTAGCAGAACGCGGTTCATTATATTCATTATATATAAATACTATACAATATATATATATATATATATATATATATATATATATATATATATATATATATATATATATATATATATATATATATATATATATATATATATATATATATATATATCATATCACTTCTTGTTCTCCCTCCAAGACGCAATTAATCGAACCTTGACCATAAGACACGCAGTGTGCAGCACTAGGTCCACTAGATTATTTGCGTAAGATCAGTCAAAAAACAGTAAAATGTATAAGAAATATTAGTAGCTTAGAATTGTTACTACTTAATGAATAATTGCTTCACTAAATTTACATTTATATAAAACCTACCTTTTAACATTTTGAAAGCGGTAAATAATTAGTTTACATAAAAGCCCCATTGAAAGCTAGTCCTCGAGGATGTGAGCGTAATCACGTTACTATGAAAGCCTCAGTGACACTCACTTAGCGCAATCTCTTCTACAGTAAACTCTTAAATATAGTTAATTTTATAATTACATACACATATATTACATACTGTGTTACATACTGTGGCTAAACTCTATTTAGATATCACGTATTACGTTCTGCATATTGTAGGTACTTTAACATTGGATAGGAAGTCGTTATTGTAAACAAACGCTGGCATCTTTGTACTATCTAAGCAATGCAATAGTAACATTTGATCTGCGTGAGAAGCTCAGATTAAACCGTTAGCCCTACTTGATGGACGGCAGAGGTCAAGAGCGGAGGGCGCAGGGATTGGCATTACATATAAATATGCAAGTTTTTGCAACATACTGCAATTACAAGCGACGTGGTTCCGTTACAGAGGAAAAACTAGGCACTTGGGTCTAACTGTACTGAGCTACACGACGCTACTTGCTACGACGACACTGCCTACTTGTTACTTACTTATCCAACATAGCCACAGATACAATATATGAGTGTAAGTCTTAATTCAACACAGTACTTTAACCAGTACTGTGAAGGTTAAGTAAACAACATATTATATATATATATATATATATATATATATATATATATATATATATATATATATATATATATATATATATATATATATATATATATATATATATATATATATATATATATATATATATATATATATATATATTTACGTTATAAAATATATTTTCGAGGACTGAACTGAAGACTATAATTTTCTCACGTTTTCTTACAACGACAATCTATTTCCTATAACATATAGATTTCGGGAGTTACGCAACAACGGCGAGTACTACGTAATAGGAAACCGAAGCAACAATGAGAATTTGTATTAAACGGTAGCTGTAAAAGGAGTGTTCTCAGTCATTGTGCTGCAGTGAGACGACGCGCGGGTCAAAGTGAATCACTTTCACCAGCCGCCGCCACGAGAAGTGCGCAATCGGTGCTTTGTCCAATTTGTGACGCCGCGCGCCTTCGCCTACCGTACCTACTGAGCCTACTGTGCCTACTGTGCCTATTGTGCCTACTGTACTTACTGTACTTACTGTGCCTACTGTGCCTACTGTGCCTATAGCTACTGTATACCTTGCTATTGATGATTGCTCGTTTTGTATTATAAGCAGTATTATTTATTCAGTGGCGTATATGTGTATGTATGTGGTCCATTTTCTGCCTATCCCGTTATATGCTAAATATATGTATGATAAATTTATTCTCTATACATTCAAGGTGAATAAATATTAACGCTTTATATTTATTGAACGGTTCTCCAAATATTTTCGTAATAAATCATCGGCTTCATCTATCTTCTATCTCTTTATAGTTTTAGTATTGCACGTCTTTCCCGAGTACGGGACTATGGGACTACATCTCTGAACGGGACCCTCCATCATCCGTGGGAGCCGCCACTCTGCAAACACTATGGGAATTGAGATGCAATAACTGGCGACGTCACATCTGGGTATATCTAGGTAAGTAATACGTACTCCTGTTATATGCTTCTTGTGCTGATATAAACAAATAATATCTTAATACTAACTGTTTCGTATTCTATTCTAATGAAAGATGATGGAGGAAACACATTATCTTAAGCTATATAAAGCGTGAAACTATTAAAAGAAACATATATGTAGTAAAAGTTTTTCTCATGTAAATAAGAAATTTGTAATACCATAACGTGACCGTCTTATTCTGATTCCAACTTCTTTGCTCCAGCTCTAGCCTCCAGTTAGTGCGGACTCGCTGGTATGTCGTTGATATTTAGTAAGAGGCGAGACGAGTTTTACGCGGCGGCGCGGAAGTGGAAAGGTTAAACGTGATGTGTTCAGAGTTCAGATGCTGAGTTGTGCATATGTGTGTGTATGAGTGTATGTCTGTATCTCACGACTCGAAGAGGATCTAAAAGGGTTAATATAATAAATTAAGCACAATGTCATTACATTTAATATTTTTCAAGTGTATGCGTAGATAAATGAAAATAATTGATGAATTTTTTTGATTTATGTACGATAATTTTGCTAATATTGGTCTAAATAAAATCAATATATTTTATAAAGTTTACGTTTACGGCTAAAAACTATGATTATGAAGAGTTATGAAATATTTTATAACACTTTTATATAAGTTTACTTTGCTATTAGTAACTTTCTTTACATCCATTTTGTTAAACATTTTTATGATTGCGAAAGCGAGTCTGAGAATTGAAGTAACAGTACGCGAGGCGAGGCGAGGTGAGGCGATTGTAGTACGAGTGCTTACTGCTCCGACATAATAAAGTAATAACTATAAAATCAAGAACAATTAAAACAGTCCCAAGACATGCGCTTGTATCATTTAAAAGTTAACTTGAAATTACTACCTACTGACTATATTTAGGTATATTTTTTTATTTCTTTTTTTTTTTTTTTTTTAGCTTCACGCTTTTATCCCGCACATGGCAGGGTAGGCAGAGGGAACTACAGGAACCATTCGAACCTAGTGTTAAGACACTCCGTTACTTAGTCCCTGCTTTCTCCGTCCCCGCTTTCCGCCGTTTTCGAGGCATTGCGTGTTGAGTGGCGGAACTCAACGCCGCGCTTTGCCTTAGATGCCAGAGCGAAGAAAATGAAAATAGAAAAATCCATCCTCCCCGACTGGGAATCGAACCCAGTAACCGTCGCGTTACAGGCAGACGTTGCGCCTCTGCGCCACGACGGTCCTAAATTTTTATTTCTCTATATAATTAAACACAGCGGCACTAGGACAGACCCTAAAGGGATACAAATAGATTAACTACGTACCGAGTAATTTAAGTTACATCCTATATTACCAATACCTAGTAGTTAGAAGAAATATTATAGTAAATATAACTTTGTTATTTCTGAAGCAGATCACGTGCTTAGTATTCATACGACGTTTTAGATTTCTTTGTGCTACACTGATACGACTCGAATACAAAAACACGGTAAGGCATTAAAATGACGTATCCAATGAACGGTAGAGTAGAGTGCTTAGTGTGAAGATTGAAATCATTAAAGTTGACTCTACTCCATAGAGCTTGTATGGTGCAAGCGGCCGAACGCTTTGTCGCTCTGTCGCTCACAGCTTGGGCGGCAACACGCTTAATTTTTTATATATTTCGAAAAAAAATGTACTATGTTGCTAAGTCGAACAGATTGTTTAGATAGTCCCTTTATCCAGAGAAGCAAAGCTGCAGGCTAAAGCTAGTTACTAGTTTAGCAGTAATGTCATGTTGCACACATGCATACTGCATCAAATACTATGAGGTACACCGGACCAATGCCGTTTTAAATGCAATATTGGATCTTTAAAAGATTCTCACTATCGGCCGGTGTGCTAAATACTTTTTAAATGTTACATGTACAATATATGTATGTACTTTTTTTAGCAATAAAAGTCTGTCTTGTCGTGAAGATATATATGTTTATATTATATTATAAGATAAAGCAAAACATCGAGAAAACTAGTATATTGTATAGTCATTGTGTATTGTGTGTAGAAAATATTGGCTTTGCAGAAAGCTATCGCCTTCATTAAGGGACTAGAGCCTCTCTTCGGGCGTGTTTAACTAAACTGGTGTAGCAACCACCGCGCCGGCGCATCTCGTCGACGCACACACTTGTAATGAAGACTGTCAGACTACATAGTGTAAGACGCTCAACTGGTACGATATCTACGTAGACCGTGAAATGTGACGTGAACTTTATAGAGTTATTGTTTCAGTTTGACACGACTGAGCCGGAGCGCCTCGCATATTTCAAGTGCATTTGCATATATAAAATATTTACACACTGTTTACATTAAACAATGGTAATCTATATTCCACGAAATAGAGTTAAATTATATTCTAGAAATTAGCAATTCAACCGATGTATAATAATAAGGCGTGCGATCTAAATGCTCGAAGTCACCGTATAGGGACTTTAACCCTACGATACAGTATGCAGAGAGCGCGCGGTACAAGCGTCGTTGCGCGTGCGCCGCATACCGGCCGCGCTGCCACTTCCACAGAACAACATCTTGAAATACCTCGCATCTACATACTCACATTGGCAAGTCGACCTCATACATACATACGTACACACATACACACGGCACACAACCATATGTAGTATGTAGTACCATACCTCTGCCATAAACTAAAGTCGATATCGTGCCTTCAGAGAAGGAATAATTAGATACGGCGAAGCGTCCCAAGAAATGTTGACTGTTGCGAAAGCTGTTTTACTTAAATCGTTATTTCCTTCACGAGCCAGTGAGACGACTGGGCGACGGTATTAGTGTACTACTGGTAGGGCTTTATCTAATCGTACATTGATTATATGTTTAATGTATTGTATATGTATGTATGTAGTATAACGTTAGTAGTATGTTGTTTTTTTATATGCTTATTTCAAATGCCGGCGTATCCACCAGCAATAATGATCCTATGGTTTCAAAGTAGAGACGCTTTTTTGTCACTTGTAGGTACTTGACCTATTGAGTCTTCGACTAACGTACGTTATTGAACGATATTTCTTATTTCTTATTATTTTGTTAGCATTTTACATATAAGTAAGTTATCTCGCAATATAATATATTTATACAAGTGTGTATTTATGGATATGTATTTTATTTTTTTGCGAAAAGTCTGTCGTAATGACTAAAAAGATATTAAAAAATTGAAAGAGTTGAACGCGTTGTGCGAGTGGAAGTGGATGGAAAATTAATAAAGCGGCGCGGCGCGGCGGTGGAAATGACTGCGACAGGGTCCTGCCGCTAAGACTGCGGTGCGTCGCGGCTGATTACATGTTTTTGCTTCGATATTATATACATACAATGTTATGAGATAATAATTTCTGTAGCTTTATGTATAGAAGCTCTACAATATAGTTATAGAGAAGCTTCATTCTTTATCCCGCACATAGCAGGATAGGCAGAGGGAATCGCAGGAACCGTGAGAACTTAGTGATAAGACACTCCCATCCCTGACACTCAACGCCGCGTAAAATTTACTTTTAGTATTCGTATTGATGTAAGTTATTCATTTTATGACAAAAATAGATTTACATAGTTTGTTACATGTCATATGAATACGATATACTATGAGGATCAATTGTTCTATACCTGTAGAATAGACAACAGTGGGTTTTATAGGGCCGTGAGTGCAAACAAGTAGATTTCGAATATATTTAAATAAGCTTTAGAGCCCTGTCTTGTTTACGTTTTTCATGCAAATTACATCTACCGCTTAGCTTTACTATATGCGTATAAGATGTACCTACAGTGTGTTTTTCCTTTGAGTTCTTTTTTATAGCTTCATGCTTTATCCAGTACATAGCATAGTTCCTGCGGCGTTAAGACACTCCGTCCACCGCTTTCCACCTTTATTCGAGGCATTGAGTGTTGAGGGGAGGAACTTAAAACCACGCTTTACTTAGTTGCCAGAGCGAAGAAGCTTCTCAAGTGGGAATTGAACCCGTTTGTGGGTTCAACCAATGTTGTTGCGAATTTTAATAAAAATGGTAAAATGTATGATGTAATTTTTATATAATATATATTTTCATTTATTTTGAATTTTTATTATCAAATAAATATATAATATATTTTAAGTTTTAATTGATTACATTAAACAGCAGAAATATTGAATGGAAAAAGGTGATAGGTTGCAGGGAACGGAGTGTTTTAACTCTAGGTTCTTCCAGTTTCTGCGGTTCCCTCTGCCTACTCTACAATGTGCGGGATAAAGCGTGAAACTAATAAAAAAGACGAATATCACATTAAAAACTAACACTATGATGATTCGTAACAGAACTACATCCGGATACGTAATGTGGCGCGAAATTTGTGTTTATATTAAATTAGCAAATTTCATTTCAACGTAGCGCCAGTTAGTTTCAGTTTATGATGTGATAGATACGTAGTAAGCAACGACCCAAGATCGCGACGCGTCCGGTCGAAAGTCGCGGATGCTGTGCCGCCTCCAGGAAGCGATAACTACACCTTTTATATGTAATTATTAATAAAGAGTGTAGCACGTACGTATTGACAACAAGTTGGTAGATTTAAGTGGATGTTTGTGAAAGCTCATTATTTATGGGCAATTCTAATTAACTTTTATGTTACGTTTAAGTAGCTGTAATTTGAAGTTCCCCCTTGTGATACGAAGTGAAAGGTGTTAAAATATATATATATATATATATATATATATATATATATATATATATATATATATATATATATATATATATATATATATATATATATATATATATATATATATATATATATATATATATATATATATATATATATTTATATATATATATATATATATATATATATATATATATATATATATATATATATATATATATATATATATATATATATATATATATATATATATATATATATATATATATATATATATATATATATATATATATATATATATATATATGTTTTTAATATAAATTCGCAAAACGCTATCATAAGACACAAAAACACAAGGTTAATGGTCTAATTCTGTAATCAAATCGTAAAGAAGAGCCGAACAAATTCAAACATCTCCAAGTAACAAAGAAAAAGTTAAAGAACACTTAATAATAAATTAAGTTATCACATCAACACATCCAACACATGAATAAGTCATGTGCTTAATTCATTTAATCTATAGTAGCATTATTGGGTAACAAATACCGCCCGCCAGCGCAGTCCTGCGTGCGCCGGCGCAGCGTCGACAGATTACACTGCGCTTTATTAAAGAGCCGAGTTGAATGAAATGCGTCGTTGCACTCGCTTAGCTTGAAAGCAAAGCTAGGAAGTGCCCGTTTGAGACGGATATCCATACGGACGGACTCAATATATATTATGTGAAAGAGAAATCTTAAATTTATGCACAATAAACTCTAATAGTTTAATTAATGTGATATGCAGATGCTGGATAAGGCGCTACATCCGGTTGTTAGACAGTTGCGAGTTTAGTGTCTAGGTCTGTTCGAGCTTTTGTTTATGTTTAGTGTCTTAGTTGTGACACTTGGACACTGTGTACTGTCATTAAAAATGCTAACGAAAGTATTGTTTGTTTGTGTAAAAAGATTTGTCTAGGACATACATGTTATACATTCTAAAAACATTTTACTAATTGGTTCACATCGGTTGGCATCGGTATCTATGTTCATAGATACTTTTATGCAAAAATACATCACGTGTGTTTATTATTCTAAAATACAATGTTTCATTAATTGTTACCAATTACTGTGACCACGCGCGCTATTAGAGGCTTATTTTGTTAGATCTGTGTAACAAAATACAACTAGCGCCACCTGTTGTCATTCATACATGCTATATACAAAGATATTTAAATAAAACAGTTCAGTTAATTACAAGCCACCAAAGCGTTTTATTAGGTTATGGGCCCAGTCCCGAACTTCAAGTTAGTAATTAATAATTAGTGCAATCGGATCGAAAAAATGTCTACTAATTATTTAGTGAACGTGCCAAAACTGAAAGGTCGGGAAAACTACGACGACTGGTGTTTTGCGGCGGAAAATGTTCTAGTATTAGAAGGCATGGCGGACACTCTCAAGCAGCCATTAACAGATACCTCTACGTCGGCTCAAAAAGCTGAAGATATGAAGGCAAAAGCAAAATTAATTTTAACGATCGACGCTTCTTTGTATGTTCACATAAAACAGTGTGTTACGACATACGATTTGTGGAAAACGTTGAAGAATATGTTTGACGATTCTGGATATTCACGTAAAATTAGTTTGCTTAGAAATCTCATAAATATACGTCTAGAGACCTGCGATTCAATGACGAGCTATGTTAGCCAGATTATCGAGACTGCACAGAAACTTGGAGGAACTGGTTTTGAAATAAACGACCAGTGGATTGGATCACTCATGTTGGCGGGATTACCGGATAAGTTCGAGCCGATGATAATGGCTATCGAACACTCAGGTATCAACATAAACGCGGACGCTATAAAAACAAAACTATTGGATATGAGTTTTGAAGTTAAGTCGGAAGGTGCATTTATCGCGGGAAAAAGATTTCATAGTCATAAATATGGCGGTAAAAATCAATTACAAAATGGCGGTAGCAGTGGAATGAGCTGGAGTCGAACGAACCCGTCAACTGTCACTGTCAGTGGAAGCGGTAACAACACATCGAAAGTAATTCGTTGTTATAAGTGTAAACAGAGTGGACATTTTAAAAATCATTGTCCACAGACACAGAGTGATAAAGCGAAAAAGAATGCATTTAGTGCCGTTTTTCTCACAAGAGAATTCAGTCAAACCGACTGGCACTTGGATTCCGGCGCAAGTACTCATTTGGTTTCCAATAAGAATTTGTTGTCAAATGTGTGTAATCAACCCAAGACCAAGGAGATTATCGTGGCAAATAAAACGATAGTGCCTGTTAAATGCTCAGGAGATTTGCAAATTATGACACGCGTCGGTAGTAAGAATTTCAAGATATCTGTAAACAATGTTTTGTATGTGCCTAACCTCACTACCAACTTGCTATCAGTGAGTAGAATAATAGCCAACGGAAACAGAGTTGAATTTGGACAACATGGTTGTTTTATTTATAATTCACAGAATGATTGCATTGGTGAGGCTAAATTAGAGAATAGTGTATACAGACTGAATGTTGTGAAATCTGAACAAGTGTTGGCAGCAGCAGTCAAAGTATCAAGTGCAACTTGGCATAGGCGTCTTGGCCATATTAATGCAAGTGATCTAAATAAATTAAAAAATGGAGCCGTTGAAGGTGTTAACTTTGATGACAAATGTGACATCAGTAAAATTAATTGTACAGTTTGTTGCGAAGGGAAACAAACAAGACTACCATTCCCTCACAGTGTAAGCACAAGTCATGGAGTCCTAGAACTGATTCACATGGACTTATGTGGACCAATGGAGAATTTATCACTAGGTAAAGCCAGATATTACCTATTGTTTGTAGATGACTACAGTAGAATGTGCACTGTGTATTTTCTGCGAGAGAAGAATGAAACTTTCAAATATTTTAGACAGTATAAAGAACTTGTAGAGACACAAAAGTCAAAAAGAATTAAAGCTCTAAGATCTGACAATGGAGGTGAGTTTTGTTCAGTGGAAATGGAGAGCTACTTACAGAAACATGGTATAGTTCATCAGAAAACAAACAGTTACACACCTGAACAGAATGGAGTATGTGAAAGGTACAATAGAACAATAGTTGAGAAAGCACGTTGTCTCCTATTTGATGCTCAGTTTGAGAAATGTTTATGGGCTGAGGCAGTAAATACAGCTGTGTACATTAAAAACCGTTCACCAGCTGCAGGTATTAATGGATGTACTACTCCATATGAGTTATGGATGGACAGAAAGCCAAAGTTGGATCACTTAAGAATATTTGGCAGTCCAGTTATGGTGCATGTCCCAAAAGAAAAACGAAGAAAATGGGACAAGAAAGCAAAGAAAATGTTTCTTGTTGGATATTCTGAAAATACCAAGGGCTATCGCTTATACAATCCTATAACGCGAGATGTAATTATAGCCAGAGATGTTGTTGTCATGGAAAACATAAATGACAGATCAACAACAAGCATCACTATTAATGAAGATAGACCATCTAAAGTTGTAGAAGAAGAAGAAGCTCCTGTGAGTGACGAGCAAGACAGCTGTGATAGCCAGAAGGATGACACATTCATTCCAGATGATTCATCGAACACTACTGATTACAGCTACTCAGATACCTTATCACCAGAAGACATGGATCTCCTCTCTGAGCAGTGCAATGTTCCTGAGAAACGTATGAGACGTAAACCAGACTACTATGGTATTGGAAACATGTGCATGGAAATGTCAGATGAGCAGCTTACTGTAAGTGATGTATTAAATAGTCCTGAAAAAGAAGAATGGCAGTGCGCCATTAAAGAAGAGTTAAATTCTTTTAGGGAAAATGACACTTGGGAGTTAGTGGATAGGCCAAAAGACAAAACAGTGGTTAAAACCAAGTGGGTGTTTAAAAAGAAAGTTAACAGTGAAAGTGAAGTGCGTTACAGAGCTAGACTTGTGGCCAAGGGGTTTACACAAAAAAGAGGTATAGACTTCAATGAGACATTCTCACCAGTTTTAAGATATTCTACTTTTAGATTATTACTAGCCTTAAGTGTTCACCTTAATTTAAAAACTTGTCACCTAGATGTACCAACAGCTTTTCTTAATGGATCTCTTAATGAAACTGTGTATATGGAAGTACCAGAATGTTCAGAATTTAGGAATTGTGCTAATAAGGTATTGAAACTAAAAAAAGCAATTTATGGTCTTAAACAGTCAGCTAGAGCTTGGTATATAAAAGTTGAAGATTGTTTGTTAAAATTAGGTTATAAGAAATCTGTAAATGAACCTTGTCTTTTTATTAAAAGTGTTAATAATATTAAAGTTTATATTGCTTTGTTTGTGGATGATTTTTTTGTATTTTTCAACTGTCAAAGTACTTGTGAAGAATTAATTAATGAACTAGTTGTGAAATTTAGAATTAAAAATTTAGGTCAGATAAAACAGTGTCTAGGCATGAATATAAATATATGTAAAGACTGTATAACTGTAGACCAGAAGCAATTTATAGAAACTATTCTAAAGAGATTCAATATGTCAGATTGTTTAGGATGTGATACTCCTATGGAAATTAATTTAAAGTTGCTAAAAGATGTTAATAATAAGTCATTGAAAATTCCATATCAGCAATTAATTGGCAGTTTAATGTACTTATCAGTGTTAACTAGACCTGATATTTCATTTAGTGTAAGCTACTTAAGCCAGTTTAATAATTGTTTTAATGAGACACACTGGAAGCATTTGAAACGTTTATTAAAATACTTAAAGAAGACTAAAGAGTATGGTATTTTGTATAAGAAAACTAATGATAATTTGCATGGTTATGTAGATGCTGATTGGGCTTCATGTTCCTTAGACAGGAGGTCATATACTGGATATTGTTTTATATTGTCAAATTCAATAATTTCTTATGAATCCAAAAAACAAAAAACTGTAGCATTATCCAGTACTGAAGCAGAGTATATGGCCTTATCTGAATCATGTAAAGAAGGAATATATTTAAATAGTTTGTTATGTGAGCTAGTACCTAATGAGCTTATGTCACTGTGTTTATATAGCGATAACCAAAGTTCCATTAAATTAGCTTCTAATCCTTTGTTTCATAATAAGCGAACCAAACACATTGACGTTAAACATCACTTTGTTAGAGAATGTGTGTTACAGAATAAAATTAAACTTGAATATGTTTCTACAAATGATATGCCAGCAGACATACTTACAAAAAGCTTATGTAAAGAGAAACATTATAAATTCTTAAGTTTAATGGGCATTTCAAAAGTATGAATATGTATGTGTGTAATTTGATAACTGGAAAACTTATTTATTTTTTTTTGTTATGAAAATATAATTATTTTGTTAAGTTAGGGTGTTAGATCTGTGTAACAAAATACAACTAGCGCCACCTGTTGTCATTCATACATGCTATATACAAAGATATTTAAATAAAACAGTTCAGTTAATTACAAGCCACCAAAGCGTTTTATTATATTTAATAATAATACTTGTAACATGCAGAGTAGATATATCAAACCAATTCAAATATATATATATATATATATATATATATATATATATATATATATATATATATATATATATATATATATATATATATATATATATATATATATATATATATATATATATATATATATATATATATATATATGCAGGTACATACACAATTGAATATAAATATTTCAAGTGTACAACTTGATTGGGCGTTATCATTTTTTGTACCTGCAGTCTGCCTGCCTTAATATAGTATTAAGGTTTACATTTCCAGTTATTACACTAACCATGTCGAGTACTCGCGAGAGCGAACCTGTTCCTACAACTGTGTCCCCGCTCCCTGCTAGCCCTACTAGTCGTACACTTAGCATATTCCGACGCACCTGCCTACTAACTACTAACTACTAATCACTTGTTAAAAGTAATAAATATTTTATTCGCTCGCTAATGACCAAGATTTCGAATGGTTTCCACGATACATAAGTTAACGTTATTTATAGTCTAATTTAGATTGTTTATAAATATTTATGAAGAGTGTGTGTATATATATATATATATATATATATATATATATATATATATATATATATATATATATATATATATATATATATATATATATATATATATATATATATATATATATATATATATATATATATATATATATATATATATATATATATATATATATATATATATATATATATATATATATATATGTATATATATATATATATGTATATATATATATATATATATATATATATATATATATATATATATATATATATATATATATATATATATATATATATATATATATATATATATATATATATATATATATATATATATATATATATATATATATATATATATATATATATATATATATATATATATATATATATATATATATATATATATATATATATATATATATATATATATATATATATATATATATATATATATATATATATATACATACATATATATGTTAGTTCCAATCGAAGTTTGTCTTACCGCGTAACATTATGTAACATTTTATTCTGCGACTATTGACTCGCCTCGACCAGATTCTCTCGATCCCGCATAGTGTACGCATATTTGAACCAAATAGACTTTCCATATTAATTATGCGGACAGCGAACCGATATTTAAATTTTGACGTAATTTAACTATCGCCGCTTGTAACTAATTTTCGCTTAATGACTTTAATAACATTTGTAATATTAGTATTATTAGTTGTAATAGTTAACCATACTACGCAGCGCGGACTCCGGCGCTCGAGCGGTTTCGAACAGCAACCTTTTTTAAAACATTCCGATATACTTTTACAGAACACAGTGGACTGCAATAAAAGGCGTCTCGTCAATATTAATATACTTTTGCTGGACAAAAACAACGCGTAGTATGGTTTGCGTCGCGGGACGGTTCCCACGCCTCGCGAGAGCCTCCGGGACCGTCCTGAGAGCACATGTCCACATGTGCCGCGTCTTGTATATTTTATTAATCAAATTTTATAACCGCATATGTGATGGATGTGAAGTAAATAAATGTGTTATTAAACAAGCCACGGAGCTACCGAGTACTTTACTATGGATCTCTATTTTATTAGTTAACTGCCATTCAAGTATTTATGAATACTTTTGTATAGTTGTATGTAGTCATATGTTCTAATTGTCGAATAAAATAAATATTATGTAAATATCATAAATGATCTGTAAATACAGATGTTGTTTCTAGAAGAATATGAAGTGCAAAGCGAAAATATTTGAGCATTTAATATACGGCGACCGGAAGTAGGAACCGTGATGGATTGAAACGTTTGTTGCGTTCTGACATCGAACATATGATGTGGAAGGTTCACTACTTTATATATATTTATAACAAATTTCTTTTTTATTTCAATTTTCAGATGGCATATTATGTTTCAACAAAATGGAGAACGGTAAACTACCGCATATTATCAAGTATTGATATTTCATTTTGCTAGAATTTACACAATATATTTTTATACGAAGGTAAAAACCACAAAAATCACTTGTAGCTCCGCGAACCACTCGAACCACTCGAACCACTTCGTTTTAGCTACAAGACGCTAATATGTAATTGCTCTCTCCTTGAAAGGCCATACTTCAACAATGCCAACTGAATATTTCTATTTTGAAAGAATTTATATTTGAAAGTGTATGATGTTATAATTTGAATCTCAAACATGTATATTTTCAGGTGGTAGATATGCAAAACTTATGAATATAAGTTGTGGACGTCGAGTGGGGATCAGCCGGGAGTGGGGGGCAGTCACCACAGTCCCACGTCCCAGTGCGCGTCTGCGACCTCATTCTTCCAGTTCATTTGTAAATTAAATTTGTTAATCGTGAGATCTATTAAAACATATAGTGAACTAAATATGTGCGCAGGTGGCGGCTTTCTAATTAAATTATAATTTCAATACTGTAATTAGCTAGCTTTTGAATATTTTGTAACTATGATAAGGCTCTAGTTACGACTCTTTGGCGACGCCATTAACTGTGTGACCAGTGAATTACAAAGCCAAAACACTTGTATCTTAATGCCTACATTGACATCAAGGCTAGAGGATGTAGTAAGACGACGCGGCGTGGAGACGTGGACCGTTACACATTCCTCGACAACCTGTTCTTAAAACTCGCGATACTTCTATATATTAGAAAAACGACCGACTTGCATTGAATGCATTTATTGACAGTTACTTTTATGATAATCTATATATGTAATAACGCGTTTAAATGTTTTCCATTTAACAATTAAATTTTGTATCTATTGCCTATGTATTTGGAACTCTACTCTGACTGTAGCTTAAAGTAAGCGTGTGCTATTTACTTTGTGTTCGCGTATGTATGTGTGCGACAATATTTACTATACAACACACGAAAACTATACTTTTGGATGGAATCTGTACAGATATTATAAATGTTAAGAAAGTCGGAGAACGTTTCCGTTACAGATGATGCCGGCTTAAAGTATGACAAAAACTTTTTATTATTTCAAATATTTCTCAAATTCAAAAACGGATACGACAAAGAAAAAATCTTTTTCTCAGGGAACAACCAAAGCTGTAGAAAAAGTTCCACACGTGGTCGCCCGCCCGCATGTACATGTGTGCGCCCGCTCCGCCACTTCACAACATATGCGCGTACGCATCTCGTAGCGGGAACTGCGAGATGCGTCTTGAGAACTCTTTAAATTGTTCGTTTATACCGCGCCTAGAGAATGCCAGTAAGAAGTGCCAACTCGGAGCGTGGTAAGCCGACCATTTGTGAGAGGTCGCCACGAGCGCTGTGAGTGCGCGTGCTGTGGTGTCTCCCACACTAGCCGGGTTACAATGTAGGGTCAGCACCAATTGACCCAATGCAGCTGCTGCCCGAACAAACTGCTATCAATGTGCCTTACATATATAAATAAAGAATAATAAGTAATCTCTCGTAAGTAAGTAAATTACGGGCGTGTGACTTGACGGTGTTGACAATTATTGGATGCGAAGGGGACGAAGGGACGGGACTTGTAATATAGACCATGTATAATATTATAACAGCGTCATATTTAATACTAATAATTTAATGATTTTCTAGACGCACGTACATATTAGCTTATTTCCTTCACTGATTTTTCGCTCGAGCGTCGAATAATGTCTCACAATCAAGTTGATATCGCGAGTCATGTAATGCTAGATTTTTTACTCTTTATAGACATGTTTTTGTGTTAATGACTTCAGATTTTTTCAGTGCGCCCGGCGTCGGCGTCGGACGGCGGTGAATATGTAGTTTAAATTAAACGAACCGCTGCTGCTAGTTTCTAGATACATAGATAGATAGATGCAACAATTTCATAATACAATGGAAATAAATTAATTCTTATTCTATAAGTACATGTAGAGTCAATACATTTAAGCAAATGTGATAAAAACGCGCAGTAAAAAAGCAATTACACGCAAAAACTGTATTCAATATAATTTTTAATGTAACGAGTTTGGTTGCGATCTGCGTAAGAAGTGATTGGACGGCGCATGGCGAGCGAGGAGATAGGTACCTAGAGCGGTGCGGCGCGAGATCGTTGATAGTGTTGTATTCTGAGATAACTATCTATATAATAATACGGTATTTAAACGTTCAGGAAATCAAGTAATTCTAAGGATATGTCGCAACATTTAATTACTACTAAAGTAATTCTGAACCTATAATTTAACCTGATATCGAGACCGTGGCAGCACAATGGGGCGGTGTATTATTTTCATTTCTTCGTAACAGTGACACAAAAAGTGACAAACGCGGCATAAGACACCGCCTCTCAACACGTTGTGTGTCTAAAACCTGAGCAGAGAAGAGAGTGTTTGATCACTTGTCGTCAGTCTATCAGTTTATATTTGGTTGATTTATAAAAATATTTTATTTAAAGGAGTTCTTTGTTAGAATATAACCTTATAGCACAATGATTATTATTCATATTTATATGAAACTTATGTAAGGTCGGCGACACAACAGTTGACGCGTCTCAACTGATTCGCCCAACCTCTTGATAGACGAGCGAATCAATGACGTTAGTCATCGTTTTAGTTTGAACATTACAATGTGCATATCAGTCTCCTAACGAGCGGTAATGAGTTCCGATTGAGAACAGTCAATATGGAGTTTAACTCACCACAAGCCAATTGAAGGCAAGCGAGGATTTCATTGAACAAGGCTTGGACATAATTATTTATTTTCACAGATGCAAAGTCGAGCCAAGTCGAGCCATTCTGATACAGATTGAGTGACGTCACATACTAATGTGCATCCTTTTGATGCTGGATATTGTGAGGAGTCGATTTGAAATATAAACTAGTTGATTTGACCCTATGCTTTTCCTGATAAGTAACCTGTCACATTAAGGATTAGTACTGAATTTTTACTTATGTTTAGAAGACTGACATATATGGTCGTAATTGTTTTGTTAAATATATATTTAATTTATCAAAAAATATTGGAAATGTTTTCGTGGAGAGTTCCCAGAAAGCTTAATTTTCGCTTATATATATATATATATATATATATATATATATATATATATATATATATATATATATATATATATATGTATATATGTATATATGTATATATATATATATATATATATATATATATATATATATATATATATATATATATATATATATATATATATATATATATATATATATATATATATATATATATATATATATATATATATATATATATATATATATATATATATATATAAATGAGATCCCATGTATTGTGCGTCGTACATTCCTCATAATATAAGTTATTTAAGTGTTTCTTCAGTTAAGTGCTACTTAAGTGTATTAAGTAGTTATTTGTGTCGCACTATCATCGAGTCATCAGTAGTAAGAATGCGTCGGGGAGTATGGATGTACATCTACAACAGGACTAAAACTTCATACAGGACTAAAAATGGGGAAATCTTTAAAATTGTTTATAAAAATATCATGTCATGTCAATGTGTTTCATACAGGTTACTATAGAATTAACTTTTTATTTGAGTATTACTTTAATATCTGCTTTAAGGAAACTATTATATATCTAATTTGCTCTAAGCTATCGACAATTATACTCTTTTTTAGACTTCTACAGTAACCGTATAGTTTTGTGTAGAGTACTAACTAATTCGGAGCTTTTGAGCAATTCTAACATAAATAGCCAATTTTTATATTAAAAATAAGTGCTGGAAATTATTAAGAAACACGTAAACATAAGTAAAGTGGTAAAATGTGAACGTGTGCGCAAATTAACGTGTGTATTTAAAAATAGTACCTACTACCCAGAGGCCATCTTGCAGCGAGTCAGGCAAGCGTGACCGCCGACCGCCGACCGCCGAGACGCCGACGTACCGAACTATTGTAATGTTATTTCCATATCTACTTGTACTTTTTAAATAATAACCATATATTTAAATAACATATATTATGGTTAGAGAGACTTTGGTGTCGAGACATCAGTGTCCGCTCTCAACTGTGTCATCTTGACGTCTTGCATATAGAGCGTATACTCGTCTGTCTCAATACTAGTATATACCTGCGTACTATATTTTTATTTTAATGTAAACACGTTCTGTGTAAAATCTTTATTCTCTAAGAAGTTAAAGATTTTTTTCTTCTCTATGCTTCTTTCGAGAGTTCTAGGATATGCTTCGATGTTAATATTGAAAATATTATGTTAAATCGTGAATGCTATTCGAAGTAAGATACTTAAATTCATTGGCTTCCTCAATCCGTGCTCCATTGACGACGGTACATGAGGAGGTTATAAGAAACTCGTTTAAATAACAATCGAGATAAGATCTTTCTTTTGGAATACAAACTAAGTAGTGCGTCCTTCTAGTGTCTCTACAATGTTACTTGAGGATACGCGCTATTTTTGTTATGAAGTAGTCCTTTTAATTGTGGCTGTGAGTTCTGTACACTAAGTTATGACATGTAACAAATATAAAGTTGAAGTTGTCTTTAAAAGAAAAATTGATGACAAGAAAAACAACCAATTGTAGAGTATTATCTTCCTGTAACTGAACATAGAGAGCTAGAATTTAGATACTTCCTTATTTTTCATTTAATTTTCATGTCATTTAATAGTCCATACACAAGCCGTTATGGACTACAACTCGTATGCAAATAAAATATGTAAATATCGTAGTGGGAGGTTGCGAAAAAAAATGCGCTCTAGGGGATACACATGTCGCTGTAACTACTGTACTTGTATACTTCTTGTCTTTCCTAGTTCAAACGATATATATATATATATATATATATATATATATATATATATATATATATATATATATATATATATATATATATATATATATATATATATATATATATATATATATATATATATATATATATATATATATATATATATATATATATATATATATATATATATATATATGTATATATATATATATATATATATATATATATATATATATATATATATATATATATATATATATATAAGTGGACTTGTTACAATAATATTATTGTCACAATATGTTTACTCAAATGTATTTTAAGTTAAACATACATAAAAATAGCAGCAATTACTTATGTAAGTAACATAAATACACATAAATATTTTGACCGCAAGTCGTCGATTGTGTCATCGTTAGTTAGAGTCAACTAATGTTCTAATGTTTTATTACTATGTTAATGCTTTATTTTACTGTAAAGAACATCTTAAATTGTTTGAAATGAAGCTTCTGAACTTAATTTTCTAGTTTAGACGGTAAAATATAAAAATCTATATGTCCACCTATAAGATTCTGGCTTTGTACAAACGAACATCGTTCGGCTGGTTAACGAATTCACAAAGTAAAGTGACGAAGTATGTAAAAAAATGTTAGAAGCTTCTTTTTAATCACTAGTTATTCTTTATCGTCACAAAAAATATGGTACCATAATGGAGCCTCAGGATGGGACACGTAACCCTTGGTACTCGGTGGACTTGTTTTATCACGATCTATTAGTTTCCCGAGTGACCTGATTCTTGTACTGACGAGTATAATGGATGGTGGTACAAAACGGTCGTGGATGGTAACGAAATGGTCATAGCCATCTATGACCGAATTGCTATTTATTCGTATTGTAAAAAAATAAGTTCACACAAAACCTTTTCATTCGCCACTAATATTGTTTGTGTTGTTTTTATAATATTTTCTTAATGAACTCCGTGAATTCTATGAATTGTTATTATCTTAACAGATGTCGGTCACGGTGTTGTGTCGTTGCACGTCGCTCGCAACCCGCAACACGCGACACGCAACACTTTTTAATACTTGGAAATAATGTCAATATTTATATTTGTAGTCAACTAATTTCATATAAAAGTCCATACGTAAAAGTAAAGGTACATACATATGTAAAGAAATCAGTGAGCTGTACAACCAGACCACAGACTACTTCAACTATTATTAATATTACAAGTTGTTGCATTGAAGTACAAACAAAGGTTTCTTTAATATACCAAGATGAAGTCGAGTGAAACTAAACCGAAAGTGAGCGCCGGAGGGAAGGGAGCTCACTCACCACTTCGGTCTTTAGTCTGTGATACAAATTCAAAACTAAGCCTTTTTATATTTACTAAGAACTAAATGAAGAGCTAACAGGTTGAAGTTCGTTAACACTAATAGTGCTACTATTTGATGTATTCGGTAGGAATCGAACCTGCTCACTTTGTGTATTCGAACCTTCACTAAATGGGATAAGAGATATGAACTTTTTTCTTTATACATATCAATATTTAAACGTATACGCGTATTGTAAGAGTTAAGTCGCGTACTTAAGCGTGATAGTGTACCGTGTAGTGTGTTTGGGCACCGCGAGGACGTCACACCCGGGTGGCGCGGCGGCGTCACGCACCGACGACCTCGTCTTAGACGCTCCTCGCCCAATACTTACTGAACCACTCACATCTATTGGCTTATACATATATAACATGAGCTATTTGTTATGACATAAATTCAAGTCCAAACAAATAGAACAAGTAGAAAAAATTCTTTTAAATCTTAAAGCAAATAAACTTGTCACTTAATATGGAACGTATAGAGACATTGGTCACTCCACTCTCATCTTTTGTGGCAAGGTTAGTGAATCCAGATTTCAAATATTTTGTCAGCTGAAGGTCGCACAAGCTCCATGTCGTCATCGAGTTCTGTTATAGCGATCACATTAATTGCTGGCACCGCGCGGAGACCTCGCCCCGCCGCCGCCGTCTTATCAATTTAGGTATTTTTATTGTTTCATACTCGAAGCGAATTCCATTGTTTACGGCTTCGGTACGCGTTCTTTTTGTAATTAGAACATTATAGCCTTTAGTGAAGGCATATTAACATGATTTTACTTGTGTCGCTTCACAAAGGAAAAGTTTCGGTCAAATATTTATATATAAATAACGCATTATCTTGAAGTAAACAATAAAGCTGTTCAAGACTGTGGCTGACTGATTGCCTGACCAAGTAGAGTGGCGCCGGCGCGGCCGCGGTTCCATATCAACGATTCTTTCAGGTCACATTTGGAGCGAACATTATTAGGATAGGTTAGCATGTAGGTTATGAGATTTAAAGATCAAATATTATTATATATTTAATTTAAAAATAATAAATTTGTCAAGTGAGATAAATTATTGTGCGTGTTAAAGTATGAAAGTACATTTTGTTAAGTCATTAATAGTTGGATTAATGAAGAATATCTACTATATTGTAACTATCGTCAGTAAAGTTATTTTTATTTTAAATTTTGTACCGCAATGCAATGCAGACTCATGCTCTTACCTTGACTGATAGATAAAGCTTACGCCTGTCAGGGAAATATACCTATATGTATATATAATCTGTGCAGCGTTTAGTTCCGCAGACGCGTCAAGCATTTCCATTTAAAATACTAAAAGTGAAAGGAGTATCATAAACTCTAGAATCTCTAGGCTTAACCCAAAAAGTGAAACAAAAACCTAAAGGGAAAACATAAACGATAATTTTGTTTGTGAAAATACAACTTATAAAGTAGGTATGTGCAAACAAAGCAAAAGGTATTGAATTCAGCCGTCGCCGTAAGAAGATAATATATAAGATTCTCTCTAGGAACATATAATAGTCACCTCTGTACCGCACTTACAACACGCATATACGCGTGTAATGTATAGTAAGTGTATGTATGTGTGTAGGTGCGCACACGCATGCTACTCGTAAAATAACTGACAAAGAGCGTTTACTATTAAAAGGACTTGGTGTGTGCTAAATGATTACGACAGAGCAGTTTTTATTGTAATTTGTATATTATTATGACGATGATACAAAATAATATAAATTTTTGTTTAAGTTGTTAAATTAAACGTATAGTGGCAATTCCTCCATTTCCTCCTCCTATGGTAGGAAGATAAAATTTAAACAGATTTATTTCTAAGCTTGTAATTTTAATAAGAATAGAATAAACTTTTATATTGTTCATTTGAGCAACTTAAACAGCAGACTTCTTTTGTTTATTGTGTATGTAGGTATTATTATAAGTAATATGTCGGCATTTGTAACGAGATAATCTTTAGACCAGATGTTAGATATAAGTCATGGAGTTGGGTCTACGAGTATACATATATATATATATATATATATATATATATATATATATATATATATATATATATATATATATATATATATATATATATATATATATATATATATATATATATATATATATATATATATATATATATATATATATATATATATATATATATATATATATATATATATATATATATATATATATATATATATATATATATATATATATATATATATATATATATATATATATATATATATATATATATATATATATATATATATATATATATATATATATATATATATATATATATATATATATATATATATAAAAGGGGAAAATCAGGAAACGGAGTGTTCTCTCTGCCTACCTTGTTTTAGGTGGGATAAAACGTGAAGCTATAAATAAATATTTTTGTATCACCAACGGTATGTATGAGCCAGAGTATCAATCAATTCAGTAATGACTACTAGCAATTAGTAAACGCAACATGTATAAAGGGAAGGCGAGAGCACAATTTGCAATCGCCAACTGCAGGACGTCGCTCACATATTGTGGACACAAACACTATTCAGTATTAATTACTCTACTGGTTTAATCCACGATCCGCTCTAATCAAATAGAATGTATCCGAAATGCCTAATGCCAACGACAACTCTATGTGATGATACTTTACGTATGCGTGTTATATTAGAATATTACTTAAACGCTTCTCCGAGAGCTTTTGCAAATTAATAAGGAGAAAAAAGCTCGTTTTTCTGGTTGTCTTTGTCCCGTCATAGCTTTACAAGCGTTTTGGTTCCAACTCGTCGCTTCTTGAATGAGATTGCAATGAAGACTTAAATTATCTTAGAAACTTACTGCGAGAGTATTATTTACACTTTAGTATTAAGTAAAAGTTTTCCTGAGTTTGATATTGAAAGTTTAAAAGTGTATAAGAACTATACAGTAACTAAGTAGTTATTAAACAATCGAAACGACGACATTTTTTTTCTGTTTCTTCAGATTAGATTTTCCTGCACTTTGACGTACACTAGTTTTATTTAATTACATAGTAAAAAATACTGTCCCTCTTTATATTGTGTGAATGCATTGTTTTAGATGCTGTAAGCGATTTCCATACAGTACAAGGCGATGTTGAATTGTGGCTTTACCAAAAAGCTGCAATTATAAACTTGTCCATTAAGTAAGATGGATTATCCAAAACGACCGTCCACATAGTAGAGCAATAAGTAGCCGCGGAAAGTATCCAGCTGACTCATACAACGAGCGACATTGCCAGCTTAATTGTTACGACCCTGGGATAGGTGACGCTCGGGATCGGAGGAATTTACAATTGCACCTTGTTTTAATTCTAGCGTATTGTAGTGTATTGTAGCGCGACTCGCCACTGAGTTGGCTCCGAATAATTAGCCATATGATCAGTATGCCACTCGATCTAGTACCAGTAAGGAGGGGGGAGACGCACAGTGTACGTACTGCTGCGATCACGTGCTTATTAAATATGTAGCAGTGTCTTTCAATTATATTGCGATTACTCATGTACTTACTTGCTAAAGACGAAATAAATTGTATAACGCATATAAGAATTTCGACGCAGCGTGATTTAGAACGCATGGTTCAGTGGTGAGAGCGCTTGTACGGTTCGCAAGAGGGCGTGGGTTCAAATTCCGCTACGTACAAACATTTTTATATGTTTTCTTGAAGTATATTCACGTAGTTAAGCATTTGTGAAGCGACGTACAAAATTGGCTCTCCTTCTAAGCGTTCCTATATAACTGCGATATTTTAAGAAATATCTATTTATTATGATATATTTGTATCGCTGTTCCGACGCTACATCTACTTCACATAGCCGCACTGTCGACTTGAAGGTTGGCACAATTCAAAGTCGATTCATGTGTAAGCATTTTATTCTTGTTGAAACACAATGCTTGCACCAAGGGCGGTGAGGCTCAGTAAGCGAAGTACACCACGATACTATCAGTATGAGAAAAGTTGCCACCGGACCAATCGAGTGAACGCTGTTACCGCCACCGCCATATATATATATATATATATATATATATATATATATATATATATATATATATATATATATATATATATATATATATATATATATATATATATATATATATATATATATATATATATATATATATATATATATATATATATATATATATATATATATATATATATATATATATATATATATATATATATATATATATATATATATTAGGAACCCGGGAATGTTACAAAATATAAAAGTTAGAAATAATATTTGCACACAAAAAAGATTTCAAACTACATAAGAAATAAACTAAAATTATTTTCTCTCTATGTAAGAGTGATGTTATCAGCGTTTTAACATAATTTTAATACTCAAAATCAAACAAGCAGCGACCACTCGGTACGACACGTACCGCCGTAGGTACATACATTGTGTATTCTACTCGTGATGTCGTCACGCCTTCAACGAATTGTTTGTCAAGTATGTGTAAATATTAAAACGAAATCGCCTTTTATCAGAAACGCGAAAATCTTCAAATCCAGATAAAAGTACTAATCATTTAATATTAAAAAAAATGCACTAGAGAACACAATTAAGAAACAATAATAGAAATATTGTAGATTGAAGTAAGTAATGAGTTATAGAAGCCTTGACCTGGTGTGGCAGCGTCTTAGTGTGCACCACCACGGAGACGGGTGAGTGAGCGAGAGGGTTGCGTGTACCCAAAAATAAATGACACAAGAAATATATGAAGATAGATTGTACATAGATTATATTCAACAAAAAAGTCATCAATATAATAGCGTAGAATTCGCAACAGCTCAAATTTCGCTCGGCCATCGAACTTTCAATGCAAGTTTTCATACTGTAGTCTGTACTAAAGTTATTTTGCGCAGTTTTTTTTATCTTTTACCTGTGTTAAATATTATATGGTGATTAATGTATTTTCTTCGAACACGTTTTTATTTGCTATATGAAATGTTTACAACGATATGTTACAAACAGTCTGGTTATTGTTGTAGAATGACTGACAACATATATCTACTTAAATTTTTAAATTCATATCAAATGTTATAACTTGTGGGTTCGATTTCTACTTGGAGAAGATGCAATTCTTGATGTCTTCGCTCTGGCAAAAGGCAAAATAATTGGAGTGGAGTTGCGCCACTCAACACGCCTAGAAAAAGGTGAAAATCGGGGAACGGAGTGTCCTAACACTAGGTTCGTGAAGCTAAATAAAATACTCTAAATTATAATTCAAAAAGTCATTTTATTAAAAAAAATTACATATTAAGATGAATTCTTATCGAGAAACAAGTTATTAAAAGATATTAGGCTGTAATATTTATATATAGATCACATTTATTGTTTTTCTATTAAACCATTGTACACGAGACGTTCACCGGAGACATGTTAAATATGTCGTATTTCATACACATGTTTATGACACCTCTTCTGACTATGGGAACTAAGATGACCATAGTACAAACAGTTATTGGGTTACGTATAGTTTGCGTTTATCACTATAAATAGATAGTGGTAAAGTTAAATTTTTTTTTTAAATTGTTTCTCAAGTAAACCCAATTGGCTTACACATAGAATTTGCTTAGTTAGTTGCTTAATCTAGGTCAATAAAGCTACTCTCTAAGTGTGCGCACTTAAAACTTTTCCACTAACAATATATAAGGACAGTTATTCGACGCTATTAACTTTACAAATAACACGTAGTATATAACGAAGGAGGAAAATATGCATAAATAATATACTCTGGAGCAAATTGTGAACAAATTGTTGAAGTCCCTCTGAACGTGTAATAACAGGAAATCAAAAGTATTTGAAAAATGTCGAATGTGAGTTGTGAAAATAAAAAATGTTTACATTCTTTCATTTGGATGTTTCGATTGTTACTTAGTTTTGTGGTGGACGTAACATATGACAATATAAGTGATGACAGGGACGGAGAAAGTAGGGACAAAAAAACGGAGTGTCTTAACACTAGGTTCCTATGATTCCTGCAGTTCCCTCTGCCTACCCTGCCACGTGCGGGATATAGCGTAAAGCTGTAGGTAAGTTCGATTTGTCTCCATTTTTTGAGATTTTCTGTAAAAGGGCAATCATAGGTGCTGTATAGTAATTTGAAAGTTTGTTTATAATACTTTCTTATATGCAAGTGCAACATAACATCTTAATAACGAATTTGTTCAATAAAAAGATTGACCTACAGTGACGTGACGATGTCATCGCTTTAATTACAATAAAATGTTACAACTACCAAATAATCAAAGTGCATATCGTGGACGTAATCGCTTTGGTATTTTTGTCCGAGTGAGAATTGAACTTTAGACAATCCTGGTAATAGTTCGACGCTTTGCTTTCTGACGTGTCGTAAGTACATTATAAAAATCTACTGAGCCAAAAAAGCGACACTGCCGGGACTGTGCTTTGTGGGAAAATGGAGTGAGGAGTGAGGAGTGTTTTGACACTGTTGCTATATCTAATGTAAATCTAAAAAAATATGTAGGGCAATGTAGTGCGAGGATTGATGCATCGTTGAGATTTAAAGATTAGAGATGTAAATAAAAAATGGGGATTTCCCAGATGTAACAACACGAGATTTCCCCGGAATAAGAAATTTCATTGATTTTACAAAGTTATCGAAATTAGCCAATATGGGGTAGGCACGTGACCTTCTTCTTGAGTTGAATGCTGTTTAATAAATTAACTAGATAATTCAATTTTTATTTTAAACACTATGAATATAGTTAAAAGAAGTATATAGAAAATATATATATAGAAAAACTAAACTAAAGTCAATTTATTACGCAAGACGTGCGATGGGTGAGCAACAAGTAAAGTTGCCAGTAACTGCCACTAAATAATAACAGTGTTTTGGAATTAAACGTCGTCTAGTGGCCGCGTCGACCAGAGCGACGGCAAAAAAGGCGAGACGTGCTGCCAGGGATATGCCTTTTTGTCGTGTTCGCTTTAAGGACAATATCATGTAAATATAAAAACAAAATAACTTTATTCATCTATGGAAAACAACGGAACGTGTTGGTAAAAACTTTGAGGTTCAATTTAAATTACTGACACCGTGTCGCAGGCGCGGCGGTCTACTCTACTGTCTGTGTGATACATACGAGTATGTAGATTGTATTGAGTATTGCTATAGCAAATTGTCACTATATACTGTCAACTATGTGGCAAAGTGTTTTATAATATAAAGTATGTAAGTATTGACTTCTTCAGCACATAAAACTTTGAATTATCTTAGTTAGGGTGTTACTTCATTAAACTTTACAATAAAAGCTCTATTACAAATTTAAGTACTCAACGGTAATCATTTGTCACTCCAACGAATGCCTCCATGCTTTGTTCTGTTATGATTACAGTTTATCTACACTAGAAGGAGGTATTGGCTTCTCAGATTGGTGTAATGTAGGTAGCATGTACCTACACACCACGCACTACTCACTACGCACTACACACTATGATACGTCATTATTATAGTGTGTTAAAATACTGCAAATATGTATAATAATATATATTATCATTGTGAACGTACATTTATAATATAGGTATGTGTTATATTTAGATATTTTTGAAAATGGAGACAACACTATAATTTCCAACTACAGAAATCTCGTTAGACTCGAAACAAGCCTACAATCATTTAGACTTATTACGATTAAATAGAGAAACTCTACATATTTCACAATTATTACTAATTCTATTTTAAGCTGAAATCTAAATTTAACTTCTCTTTTAAAAATAAAAAAGATCTCGACTCTACTTCCACACAACTGTGAAACACTTGCAATAGGAATCGGGATGCATCGTGCCCGTACCCGGGTCGGGGATGGGCCCGAGGCATGGGCCGGGGCACACCGGGGGCGCCTTTTATTTTTTCCCTGTTTCACACAACTGTAGGTACTCGTGTCTGCTTCCGTTTCATTGAGATCCCGGAAGTAAGTCGAGAGCTACACGTTTTTTATTAGTATAGTCGCACGGAGACATGTTGGGCACTTCGTAAAACCGGTTTTATGTTAAAAATCCTCACTACATCATTATAATTCGCCACTATCCCGCTAAGATCTGCATCCTGTGTAGTATACAATATACGACGAGGCACGAGACGTTGTCGTTTTACTTGAATCGCTACACAGGTACTCTAGGAATGTTTTTATATGTTTGAACTATCTTTGTTAATTCCACTGACACCCGCACTAGGCAGACTGGTGGTGCCGTAGGTTCTGACAGTGACACAAGGCGTGTCGACGAGTGTCAACCGCTACGTCACAAAGGTCTTTTTTAGTTTAACCATTTTAACAAGACTTTGTAACAATACTATGTTATAAAAATACGAACTAAGCTTTCGTAAGATGAAAAATGACGTAACTTTCAACCCTATGGCTATAATATAATACCAGACGACAAGTTAATATCGTCTGACGACAAACAGAAGAACGAACAAATCAATTACTATAGTTCAGTCACCGTCGAGTGTCTGCGTCGAGGGGAGTGAGGGGAGTGCGGGAAGTGAGGTGGAAGTTGGTCGCAGCGAGTTTTCCTCGATTTCTCTTCCGTCCCAGGCGTATACGAGGTTGCTGTTCATTGGAGAGGACGTCTTCAGATTACTTGTTTGGAGCTCAGTCGCGATCCTAAAGGAATGTGTGCTGCCGACGCCATTTTGAAGTTACGAGTAATAAAACTCTTGATACTAAATAAAATTTAAATTAATAAACCCATACGTACATATCTTTACGATTTAAAAATTCATACCAAAATATAGTAAAAATCTAATTTTTTAATGCGAATGCAACTAATGTCAATGTATATATAATATCATAAAATAATAATCATAATTGCAACAGATGGATTCATCTGAATCACATTAGGTCGCGAATCAATCAACCATAAAGTATGAAGCGAGCTTTGTTAGCAGTCGTTGGAACGGACTAGACTCACTTAGGCTGAGACTGAGCTTATGTTGAAGCAATTCAATTTATCGTTCGGTTTCCAATTAGGAATATTACTTGAAATAGTCGCTTCGACGCGTGCGAGGACGAGAACGAGGTACCCTCGCAGAGTAACGTGTCTTGGTACATTCCGCTTCAAAGATTTTAATTTCGCATGACGTGCCATCGGAAGCTGTCGCCTTAGTATTCTCTTGATTGCCGATTAGATACATTAATTGCAAACGGATATAGTTGACTAAATATTGAATATTTGCTCATTTGTGAAAGTATTAGATTTAGAATTAAGTACGTTTGTGTAAAGACAGATATTAAATTCTAAATTATATGATAATAGTTAAATTACATGGTAATTGAAAAATGACGCACAATACGCAAGTACTTATGGAATGTTTTAATATTTAACCATCCCTTGTATTTATGTTGAGTTTACTTCGAGAGAACCGTTCTCCGTGTAGCTATCATAAGTGGCTGCCCTTATCGAGACGATACTGCGACAGAAGCTTCTTATTGTAAAACTCAATGTTACCTTTCTATTACGTTATGATAAAAGTTGTATGATTTCTCAGAACGACTATATATATATATATATATATATATATATATATATATATATATATATATATATATATATATATATATATATATATATATATATATATATATATATATATATATATATATATATATATATATATTGATTATTTTAATACTCAAACAAACGCAAATCAACGAGACGAACAACAGTTCGGTTTCACTCGAACTTCGCTAAAGTGTAGAGCGTGTAATAAGATCTACGTAGTAATTTTACGTATTTCAACGCTTAACTAGACTTATAACTTCTAATATCTTGGTTGGCTCCGATATTTAAATATGTACGTACTCAGAGACTATTATCGATTACATTAGGAACTATAAAATATATGCTTTTCATATAAGATTAGAAGATTAGTTTACTTTAATACAGTATAGAAGTAGTGTAGCTTTAAGCCCTTAAACATACATCGAAGTAAGCAGAAGTGCGTATTAAAGTATTTTGTCCAATAATTTACGTCAAATCGTCACGTTTGGTGTGTGACAGAACTCAACGCCGCGTTTTTGTTATTCGAGTGGAGGTGTCAAAATTCAATCCCCCGTCTGGGAATCGAACTGACGATATCGCATTATGGAATACAACCGGGCGTGTTGTCGGAAGTTACTTAAAACTTTCACAATATATATTTAATAGAAAAATAACCTAGAGTAATATTTCACTCCGTATTCTTGGATCATTTGTTACACGTTCGCCCTTATGGCTTATTTTTTGTTTATATTTTCGATTCACGTTTCATCCTTAATGACGACTTTCGCAATATATATATATATATATATATATATATATATATATATATATATATATATATATATATATATATATATATATAGAACCTAACATTCCAAGTGCCTCCCCTGCTACTCCGGAAACAGAGGGAACCTTTGTAACCTTGAACTGTTGAACCTTTTTTACAAATAATACAATATTAATTCAAAAAAAGGTTCATGTTTTATAATTATTTAATAATACAGCAATTGGTTAAGTCTTCGAAACGTAAACTTCAGCTCGTCGAGCTTTGTATCCACTCGAGTATATAATATTGCGAAAAGCTTACGACGATGAGCTTTTACTACGAAGGGTGCTTATTAAACATTAATCTAAATAATAATTTTGTTTCTAATTATAATAAAGTCAAAGTCAAATGCCTCAGACCTGAGAAGAACCGGCGCAAGAAACTCAGCGGGACTTAATCTGCTTTTTTTTATTTTTTTATTTTCTATTTATTTATATTTACAATATATATATATATATATATATATATATATATATATATATATATATATATATATATATATATATATATATATATATATATATATATATATATATATATATATATATATATATATATATATATATATATATATATATATATATATATATATATATATATATATATATATATATATATATATGTGTGTGTATTTTTATCTAATATGTAAATGAACTTAAGCAAACATAGTCTCATCTTCGTTGCACACTTAAGCTACAGAATGGAAGGAGGGAAAATGCACTTAACTACTTTACAATTCAACAGCGTAATAATGTTATATTTTTCTACATCGTAAAGGCAACGTGAAAATTTAAAAGTAAAAGAGAACTTATACTGAAATCGTATAAAACTTTCAAATAGAAATGTCGTCAATATGTTTATAGAACCTTCCTTCAAAACAAAGTCGGCAGTTAGTTGTACGATGTACGGCTCTCTCGTTTCATACATACATACATACAGAATACAACACTTAGCGCATCTGTCTATTTTATATGAATTTCAAGTTCAATAGATCGGTTGGGACATTTCGTGGAGTCGTTCCTTCTGTACTGTCTCTTATAGTCTCAAGCTCTACTATGCTCTCAACAATTAATTCCACATTCATTGTTCAGCAACAAAAATTTCAAGAACCTTAATTATAACCACAGCAAGGGTAAGTAACTACAATTAAAATTAAAAATAATGATAAATTTCTCCGTCTTTCTCTCTCTCTCTTTCTACAATCTAATTTCACTCACACACGCACACACATGCACGCGAACATTCATTCATATTTATATTTTAAAGTCGAACAGTGACATAATCTGTGCATTACATTGTTTAAGATGTTGTAAAGGCATCTTCCGAACTCTACCAACAATGCCTATTTGTATTTTTTGTACACAACAGTAATATAGTGACGCGGCGACGAAAAAGCATAGTATAATAATAAATTACAGATTCCTTTGAAATATACGATTTCTTCAAGTTAAAGACAGGTTTTGAAGACGAAACACAAGCTTTGAGCTCGGGGCTCGAGTACACAACACATTTTTGCATGCAATTATAATGTTATATTATATTCACGACGAAGAATGCATGGGAATTTAGAGCCGACTATAACGTTGATTTAGTGAAACTTACTTACGTTACGAGTAAATGTTAACGTTGAAACGTTTGTGTACAGACAAAATGGTAGAGGAAGGCTTTTAGGGGATAAAGGCAAACAGTGACTGACCTCGTTCCTGGAACTCGGCGCTGGCGAGTGCCGCCAGAAGCAGCGTCAACAGTGAGTGTCTCATGATTTCAGGCACAGCACTTCAACGGCACATGCTAGCGGCGACGACACGACGACGACACGACACGACGACACGATGACACTCAGCGCACGCGCACACGCGTCTGCTCCCCGCGAGCGCTACAGCGATAGAGTACCGGCGCGTACGCACCGCTCCACTCGCAACACAGAGTATGGCGCAGATGCGTCAACTAACCTACGGAATATATATATATATATATATATATATATATATATATATATATATATATATATATATATATATATAATATATATATATATATATATATATATATATATATATATATATATATATATATATATATATATATATATATATATATATATATATATATATATATATATATCCCTTTATATTTGCTTTATCTCAGTTGGTAATCATTCACTCAATACAATCAACAATAAATTTTTATATCGCAACAAATAGACACGTAACGAAAATTAAGTTTTGAAAATATAAGTTGAAAAGTAAGTTGTTATATATAAATATTGGCCGAAGTCACTACAAAATAATAGTAATTATAAAACACACATTAACAAAATCAATGCAAAGATGGAATTATAATTCTCACAATTCAAATAAAACAGATTTCAATTTGATATCGTAATCGGTCAGACGCACTCCAGGTGCACTGCACGAGGTGTTGCGCTCGGTCCTGGTTGCACATAGACACTGCGGGTCGCGGTGCATCGCCGCCAGCTTCATAGAGACAGCCTTACATATGTATCCGAAGCGCTGAATTCTAGCAATCGGAAATACGCTGTTGAGTGTATTTAACTAAAGTTTTGTAATTTTCTACCTGTAATATAAATTTATATAGTCCTCCAAGTAAGTGAACTATAATATTTGTAAGCATATTGCTTTAATCTCATAAAAAATATATTATATGTATATATATATATATATATATATATATATATATATATATATATATATATATATATATATATATATATATATATACATACATACATACATACATACATACATATAGTACTGTTAATTCCAATCAAATATACACAGACAAATGCGAATTAATTATTACAAAAATAGCCTAAGCTATTTTCATAAATGGACAAAACCATTAATTTCTTTTGGCAACTAAGAAAGGGTATAAAAATAAATACTTAAACTTTTATCAATAGTCCATCAATTGCCGAGATAGCTGTGAGTTGAATTATGAAATACGTGGAATATAAACGAAAACACAACCTAATACACGAATCGATCATACTCAAATTACTGAAAAGGTTTATAATCATTTTAACATATTGATATATGTACGTATAAAATATTTAAAAATATAAAAAAAGCATGTAAAATATATATATATATATATATATATTATATATATATATATATATATATATATATATATATATATATATATATATATATATATATATATATATATATATATATATATATAATATATATATATATATATATATATATATATGTATATATATATATATATATATATATATATATATATATATATATATATATATATATATATATATATATATATATATATATATATATATATATATAATATATATATATATATATATATATATATATATATATATTTCATCATTTAAACATCAAATAAGGCTCAAGAGCGAGTCGAACTAATACCGCAAGGGTTCCATATCTGTTTCGAAATTGTAGGTAAACGGAAAATGTGCTGATAAATATGGTTGGTTATTTGGTGGATTTACATGTTTTATTTTTGGACTTTCCCTCTGTATGTTTCACAAGTTTTAAATATTACTCCAATTTCACTATTCCAGAAACAAAGCAAAAACGTTCGTATCTTGTGGTTACGTTGACTCATAAGCTTGTTGACGTTATATTTTTGAAGTGGGAGCCCCAAAACGTGCATAGTTTTACATTCTAACAAAATTACTAATATTATCAATTTATACGGCTTCAGCCTTTTTTAGGAAATTCCTATGATTATTTTTATATTTAGAAGGGCAATGTAACATGCTACTAATATATATATATATATATATATATATATATATATATATATATATATATATATATATATATATATATATATATATATATATATATATGTGTCTATATGTACACAGAACATAGTAATAGTTGTAGGCACAAAACTCAAACCTACAAAACATCTCATCCATAACATATTCATTGACAGCACAGTAGCGGTTTCTAAGGCAGCGTGGAGCGACGCCCGCGCAGGTAAGCCTCCGTCGCGGGGGAGGGGCGGTGAGGAGAGGGGAGTACAGGGGGCAGGGGGATGCACTTGCACCGTCGGATGAAAGGACTCATTCAATCTTCCTTCTAAGCCTGCACTGTACAAAGGACTGGGATACATGTCCTACTGCTCGGCTTTCTAAGTTATGGATGAATGACATTAATAAAATTTCACGTGGTTGGTTATTTTTATTTATGTTTAAATATTTTTTTACAAGTTTCCTCAGTTTATTTACAAATATATATAAAACATAAAGTACATTAAAGTATTTTAAGATTAATTTATATAGACAATTTGTTATATTATACCTTGTTGACTTATATTTTAACTGATTTTATATTTGAATTACAAAAATAACAGCAATGATATGTGGAAAATGTGAATGTAATAAGAACAAAATAAGTCAAAATATATACAAGTAAGTTATTGTGCCGGTCGCGAGCATTTCTCGGTCACCAAGTAAAATATTCTTGTAAATGTGATATATAAAATTTTGTTGTCAGTCCTTTTGTCACAAGCTTTAAGCACTTCTAACATCTGTGAAAGCTAGAAGCTATGTCTTCATCGCAGACACAGACTTAGCCTGCAGAAGTACTAAGTACCTTCGAACGTTTAATCAAGCCAGTAAGCAGTAACTATCTGTGGGTGGTCAAATTTGAATAATTAGAAAGATTCCAAGTGGTTCACGATAGCCTGCAGTTGTCGTTGGCGATTCAACTTAAGAGATGTCCGTGGGGACGGAGAAAGCAGGAACTAAGCAACGGAGTGTCTTAACACTATGTTCATATAGTTCCTGCAGTTCCTTCTGCCTACCCTGCAATATGCGGGATAAAAGTGTGAAGCTAAAAAAAAATAGATGTCCGTGTAATTTGATGTTGGCTTTCGTCAATTTTGGTTACATATAACTTGGTCCTGTGATATTGTGTCTAAAAGTAATATATTTTTTTGTTATTTATTCAAAATAATTACGTAAGAAATTATTAAATTAACTAATATAATACGAGTTATTAGTTTTTTTGTGTCTATGTGTGTGTAAAATATACCTAGCATATTAGTAATAATCGTTTATCATCATACACACACCCATACCCAATATATAATTATGAATCTAATCATTTGAAAATATTTGTATATGTAACACAAATAAAATAGACAGTTATATCATTCTTCCAAGGAATAGAACAACAATGTGTTTGCGAGGTTAAGTTACTGTTTTTTGAATTAAAAACACAAAAAGTAAACTGATTTAGATTTATACAACGTATTATCGTCGTCAATTTTTTCTTTCTAACATTCGCTAAACATTTGATTTTTTTTTGTGAATGCGAATGCGAATATTCGTTACATCATTATTATATATGTACATACGTGTAACTTAACTACTTCGCTTGTTACTTTGTGTATTTTAATAACATGTATTGCATTAAATATGAACTTTTGATTGCACATTAATATTTATGTTGTCAATTTTACACATTTTTATGTAAACTAAAGAAATATTTTGTATAAAAAATAATTTAAACAAATAATTAACAAAAGAACAGAGCTAAGTATAAAACATATAAGGGTCTTCTATACTGAAATAGTATATCGAGGTGTTCGTAAAATTTCTCCAGCATGTATGTTGATTGAATTTGATTTTTTCCAGATAATTTTGCCAGCATTTCAAATTAAAGGGGGTGATCCGGTTTGAAATCTTGGTAAAAATATCTGGTCTGCAATTGGCTCTATAAACTGATTTAGCAATTTATTATTCACTTGTAATTAATTTTATTTTAAACTAATCATAATATACTTCCAGATATTTAGTTTGTGTTTATATCTTCGTCTTCTCCTTATCTGCTTCCTGCAGTCCTGGTAAAAACAAATATTAATTTGATTACAATCCTTAAAAATTGTAAGTCTTTCAAAGTAATATAATATATTTTTTCAAAACGTATCATAACCTGATATACATATAACATTTGTATATAAGTTAAACACAGGTACATATTGTATAAATTGTAACAAATTAAAAAATCTAAGTAAGGATATTCCTCTTGAACTGTCCTGTTGTCCCGGTATTAACCAGGCTGCAACTAAAAGGCATCGTGTACAGAAGTTTCATATTCGGAATGAATTCAGTCTTTATCCTACCCAGTACCGGGTATCGTGCCGCCTGCTTTGTACATTCACAGAACATTAATGGAACTGTAGACTAACACAATATTTCGATCACAAATTGACATTTATTAATAAATGGATCGTAGCGCGGTGTGTGAGTATAAGGCGTTGATTGCAGAGTCAATTACCGCTTAGGGAAATAAGTTTTAAATTCTTACAATACCAGATGCGACGATTTTAGACGAAAATCGAAGAGTGAAGTTCTCTCAGTCTAGAAGTAGAGCATCAGACTGTGTTATATATATATATATATATATATATATATATATATATATATATATATATATATATATATATATATATATATATATATATATATATATATATATATATATATATATATATATATATATATATATATATATATATATATATATATATATATATATATATATGCGGGAGCAGGCTTTAATCTTTGACATAGTACCCGCACATAGTAGCTACTGAGTTTCAAGGGAAAGTACTGGAGTCAAAAATGACTTGGCATTCATCTTAGCATATTGAGAAAATGGTAATAAGTTAAAAGGAGTGTATTGTTTATAATACATTCAATATATATAGTGTGTCGAACGCTTCAGCTGTTATTTAGGTACCCATATCTTAAATTAAATGTGTATTTTACCCAGAATTCGTTTCAAAGTTAAGTGCCTAATAAAATGTTAAACGCTCTAGTAATTTAAAAACATCTTAATAAAATAAGATGGAAAGTGTTGAGCGCCTGAACAAAAAAATAAGCAATACAACAAAACATCTACTCACCTAAATGCTAATTTTTAAAGATCATATATTTTTTCAATTTTTAATGTAAATAAATATAGTATCGAAAAAAAAAGTAAAATATTTCACGAGAAAATAGTTTCATATTATTATTTAGTGTTCTATACTTTTCTCCTTCATTATGACTTGATCTGTGGAGAAATGTTACACCTTGAAGGCACTTTCTTGCTTACATCTCGATCACACAAGTATTCCGGGATAATTAGCGTACATAGCGCTCTACCCTTCGCTATGATTATTGCTCTTTCTTTTAGTAAAAATTCGTCTAATGAAAGTCAATTCAACTTTTGTTGAGATTATTCCGAAGAAAGACTGATGAACAAACTGTGTATTGCTAAAATAAATATAAATCTACGGTAATTTGTAAGTAATGAATAAAATTCACTGTAATTTCGAACAGCGTGTAGAATTTGTACACAAATATCTAAAAGCCACTTCAAACGCAACATTCCAACTGGCATTCCTATGGCAGACGCTATTCCTAAAGCTTTGCTCTGTACGAGAGAAATGTTAAGTGCGTCCAGTTCGAATACCAACGAGCTTTAATATGACTGTAACATGATGTTAGTTAAAGCCTGGCTGTAATTACCTAAATTTCACAGATCCATCTTGAGAGTACCAGCTCTATTCTCTCTCTCTCTACCCTGCAAAAAGGATAAACTATAAGCATATAGTGTTTGACATCAAGATGAGTAAGTAAGACACTATGTTTGTTTAGGAAAGAAAAAGTCAGCAGGTGATTTAAAACTTTATAATTTAAAAGCTTTAATATTTCCAGACGGACTCGGACGGAGCTCGCGAGCGTTTGGACGCGAAAGGCAAACAATTACTGGTAATGAATAAAACATGTGGAGTAAAACTTTATGAGTGATTTTACATTTTTGTTACAATAAGAAGATTCAGTGACAGCTGACAAGTCACTCAATTGCACATTGAGAGTTTCTGGCATACTTTACAAAGCCTCTGTTTCCGTTAGTCTCGCTTTTTTAACCAAAAATCGGGGCGGTATATTATATATACATACCTATGTGTACAACAAGCATATATTGTGACACTGTGTTGGTTATAAGTGGAATTCGAACTCACTAACACGCTAAGTATCTTACATCTGTACATTTAACTTAATGTAATTAGTAAATGTAATTAGTATGAGTCTAGTACTATGATACTGTCTCTTAATATAAACATGCTACTCAAAATATGCTTTATATAGAAATATTCAAATTTCCATGTCGGTACAAAATATAGCCATGAAAGCCTCACACGTCTATATACATATTAATATACAACATATATGACGCTCCTAACACTCCTTCGCTTCAACTAGATTATTTTCACCAGAAATATTTTACACTGTGGCTGCGAAATATTTTGTGCATCACATTAACACACACACACACATACACACACGCGCACACACAAACATCCACACACGCATGTTTGTATTTCCTCACAAATAAGCGGCTTATGACGATGTTGAGTATTATGCTTGTTTTAAGCGAGAACTTTATGTTGGAATTAATGAATATATTTGAAATGATTGCTTTGGCTGTACTGTTAAGCTTTAGTTTAAGATATATATATATATATATATATATATATATATATATATATATATATATATATATATATATATATATATATATATATATATATATATATATATATATATATATATATATATATATATATATATACATATATATATATATATATATATATATATATACATATATATATATATATATATATATATATATATATATATATATATATATATATATATATATATATATATATATATATATATATATTTATATATATATATTAATGTAATTTAGAATTTCATTTAAGTATGTATAATATATTGTAACAATAAAAATACATTTGCTTTAACGCATTCCTTAAGAATATAAAAAAGTTAAAAAACACTAAGTCATTTTGTAATGTACTTACTTTACAGTTTTACAGTAAGTTTGTTACTCGTTTCAAATTTCTAAAAAGTGAAATAATAACAAACGCCCACGGAACCAGTCGAAAACAGTATCTGAATTCAATTAATATCCCGCGTCGATGTCGCGATATAATGTCTACCTAGTAATTAGTAGTAGCAGAGTGACTTGTTTGGCCGATGGCAAGTAGCTGCGTGCGTAGGCGTAGAGGAGAGGAGGCCGACCTTTGCACACTTGTCACTTTAAAAATGTAATTTCCATTCATTCTGTTCAAAACTTTTACAAATAATAGAAAAATGCCAAAAACCTTAAATATGCAAAAAATGCCACTCAAGACGCAATGCCTCGAAAAAAGGCGGTAAGCGGGGACGGAGAAAGCAGGGACTAAGAAGGGAGTGTCTTAACACTAAGTTCGTATGGTTCCTACAGTATTCTCTGCCCTGCAATATGCGGCATAAAGCGTGAAGCTTAAAAAAATCCTAAATAGTACAAAATTTTAATTGTCATAAGGAACAACACATCAGTACCACCATAGCGCTGTCGCAACTTTACACTCAAGTGTATCTCTTTTGTCGAAAATTTTAATTGGTTTTCTACATATATTTTAGGTGTATTTATACACGATAAAGCACTTCAATTATCTTTATAATAAGACTGGCATATAGCGCAGTTCTGTCGACCTTGACATACGCATATTGATCACATCAATATAGTCCAAATATAGAAAAAGTTGTATGTAAAGATAAAAGAAACGTATTACCAAGCCCTAGCTCCGGCGTAGAATGAAGCTAGACCGGCCTCATTTGAAATAAATGTAATGCACTCTTTATAATGAATTAGTTTTCAATCACACAAAGTATACAAAAATTTACTGTAATGTTTCTTCCAATCTTGCACGACGTGTACAAAATTTGTTTCTTTAAATATTTTACTCCAAAGATGCCTTCAGCTCGAAATCCATCAAACGGGACATTGTCGTTTGTTTTTCCGCAGTCACTTCACAATGGTACACCCCACAGACTAACGTCTCAACTTACAAAAATGTTATGTGCATGGCAGAAATTAATTAGTGAATCCCCCAGAAAATAGTGATTGGGTACTTTTTTAGGATTTCTCATGAGGATACAAATAAAAGTGGCTGCCATATATATAATAGTGTGTAAAGTTACATTATTATTATATTGTAATAACACAGTTTATATTGGGGCGCTATTAATAATTACAGAATTCAAAAACAAGCCTAGTTTGGTTTAGTTTAAAAATAGGAGTCTATAAATAGTAAGTAATAATTTCTATGCTCATTAAGATTTAGATTTTTTTAAAATAAAATATGTGTACAAGTTCAATTATACATATATTATTACATCGTCTGCCCAAAACCGTGCGTCTGCCCAACCTGCCCAAAACCAGTGGAATGAGCTGACGTACCCGGGCGAAGCAAATAGACTGAGGCAACCTAACATATCATAAAAGGAGTATTAAATAGCTCATTTCAATCAAAACTGAATCTTCATAACATACTTTCGTTAAATATTACTAAAGTGAAGTTAAACCTGCTATCTTCATGATAGCAGTTCTCGTGATACTTCACTCATTGATAAGATAGTGATTAATTGTGTATATATATATATATATATATATATATATATATATATATATATATATATATATATATATATATATATATATATATATATATATATATATATATATATATATATATATATATATATATATATATATATATATATATATATATATATATATATATATATATATATATATATATATATATATATATATATATATATATATATATATATATATATATATATATATATATATATATATATATATATATATATATATATATATATATATATATATATATATATATATATATATATATATATATATATATATATATATATATATATATATATATATATATATATATATATATATATATATATATATATATATATATATATATATATATATATATATATATATATATATATATATATATATATATATATATATAATATATATATATATATATATATATATATATATATATATATATATATATATATATATATATATATATATATATATATATATATATATATATATATATATATATATATATATATATATATATATATATATATATATATATATATATATATTATATATATATATATATATATATATATATATATATATATATATACTTAGTCTTGCCATAAATATTGTTATAAGAAAAGCACGATTTTTTTTTATACGTAACATTTATTCCTTTCATAGTGAGTTAGTTTAATACATCAATATATAACTATTAAAAATATACAATGTTAATTCGAAGTGGTCCCCATTGGCTGCAATACAGTCTTTTAAACGTTGAGGCCAGTTATCAATAGCAGCACGAACTCTTTCTAGAGGAAAATTCTTCACTGCCAACCGAATGGATCGTTTTAGGGACTCCAAATTATCATGGCGTTTAGAGCAAGCCTTACTCTCTAAAACTGACCATAAATCATAATCCAATGGATTTAGGTCAGGACTTGACGACGGCCAGTTTTCAGTGCTGATAAAGTCCGGAACGTTAGTTTTCAACCAAGATTGGGTGGATCGAGCTCTATGACCCGGTGCCGAGTCTTGTTGAAAGCACCATTCTTTGTTATTGAACATGGTGTTAGTTAAAGACTTAACTACCGTCTCAAGAATGGTATTTTGATAAACTTGTGCCGACGTTTTAATACCTTTTTCACAAAAATATGGCTCAGTCACCCCTTCATAGCTAACACCCCACCAAACCATCACTGAAGTGGGATAATGCCCACGTTGTACTCTGTTTACTAATTGCGAAGCTTCTTTAGAGCTTCCAGCATAAATACGGTCATTTTGTTTATTAAAATACTGCTCAATTGTAAAAATTTTCTCATCCGTAAACAAAATTTTTTGTGACCTCCCTTTGCGTACCGCTTAAGTAGTTGTTTGGATTTTACCACCCTATTCTTCTTTAAATTATCAGTTAAGAAGTGACCAGTACGTCTCTTATAGGCTGCAAGTCCTAAGTCATCTTTTAATATACGCGACATGGTTCTAGGAGCTATCTTCATCTCCCGAGATAAAATCTTTTGCTTACGGACAGGATTTCTTCGAATTCTTTCTTTCTTTTTTAAAATAAAAATAGCCTCAGTAAAATATCAATATCTAATTTTAAGCTTCATAGAGTGTCTGTGACTGTGACGGCGGCCGGTGAGCGTCGTCCGGCGTCGCGTCTCCGCCGTCTCTAGCGGGAATATTGTTAACTGTTGGTGACTGTATGGGACGTTTGTGTATTTGATTTTTACATTTTATTTAACCTAGAAGTAATTATATTTAAATACACAATTAAGAAGATAAGTAGGTGTGATAATTATATATTTTAAACTTATCTATTTATCTTGTTCAATATTACTAACAATTTCATTTTTAACATTCTCCAGCACTCTCTATATATTGTTGTCGAAGATCGTACGAGGTCCTCTTTTTTAATATTTTTATTATGATACAGCCAAGCTACACCAACACCAGAAATTCAAAAGGACCAGGCTCGAACCAGGTAACTACCGCGCTATCACAGTATACCTTCGTGAAACAGCAGCGTGTTAATGCTGCTGTGTTTCGTCAGGTTAGTGAGAATTTTGGAAGCCCTTAAAGGAGGAGTCTGGTTATTTGGTTGGCAACACATTCACATCCTGATGTGGTGGATGTCTATGGGAGAGGGTGTCCACTTATCATCAGGTTCTGCTCGATTGCCTTTATATAATGTGACAAATATTCACATGTTTTTGAAAAACCTTTATTGTAAGTTGATCTAATATCGTAGTTAATTTATACTGAGAAAAAACTAAAAATAATACATTTTGAATATTTATTATTATTGTTAATCCCGCTCGTAGATAAATATTACCTTATAGTACGTCAATAATATAAAGATACGACAAATGACTAAATTTTACGATTCAGAAATTTAAAACGATATATACAAAGGTATCTATTTTTGAACTTAAACATAATTGAAGCGGAGTGCAATTATATATTAAGCTCATAATAATTTGACAGAAGTGTATAAAGTTAGAGCTTACAGGGTTAAAAGCTTTTTGACAATTCGAGCTTTGTGCTGGTCATGTATACTTTTCTTAAATAAAAAGCATTTTCGATACTAATCGAAAAGCGCCATAGCAGCTTATAAAACCTTCAACCAAATTTATTTTAAATACCTACTCGTCTATTGAGTTTTAAATTAACAACTAAAAAATCAGAAACATTTAAATACTAATTTTGTTCACTACTCACTCGTCATATTTCGTTCAAATTATATTGGCTTCTGACAAACTACGCTTCCCTAGGTTTCATAACCGCCATGAATTTCCACACCATGTTGGAGTAAAATAGTTACAAGTTTTAATCAACCGGCTTTGTAGGCTCGCCTCCTAGCTACTGTACTCCTCGCCTCCTACTGAATGCGCTGATGTTTTAATAACAGTAAAGGAACAGTATATTCACGTTCAGTTTCAATGACAATGTAAGTGATTCCACCATCATTTATGATAAGGTGACATTAAGCATCCAAGACTGGTTGGTCTTGTGACTCCTTCAACAGTGTAAAGACGTCCCCGATACCGTGTAGACAAGAGCAAGAGAGTATTTGGCTGATGTTAAAAATTGTTGCTTGCCAAGAACATCTCGTAAGCACGCATCGCATGTTGCTATTGAAAAATAATTCCATTTGAACTAGCTTCAACTAGTTTCCTTGGCTTAGTTGGCTCATGCAATTAGCATCGGTAAAGTTAGTCATGATCTTGTAGCCAATTTTCACAACACCGGCAATAAATGGTAAATAAAAGCTAGAGTTATAAATCAATTTCTAGTGTTTTTGGCTCAAAATTTTGGTTGACGCTTAACAGTATCTATATATTCTTCTACTTCCTGATGTTCCTACTATGAGTGACAGTAATAACTTGATATATAAAATCAAAATAATAGACGAAATATCAAAATTACATATACATTTTAGATGAGCATATATAAACATAGTGTGCTTATTTTACGTAACATAATTATGAGTTTCCATGAAACATAAAAGGTTCAATTCCGAACTGCCACGTGCAATGTGGCGGGAGACATGCCCTGCGTACACACAAGTGCACGTGTGTGTGTGTGTGTGTGTGTACATCACACACTGACGGCGGCCGGACGTCCTGCTTCATCGGTAATTAAATTTCCTGAAAACCACTAAACAACAAATATATTGAGAAAATAATTTCCACAAATTAATATTTATCATACTTACTTAGTAAGTAGAAATTTTCTGTAGTCCTAGTATATGAATATTGTTCTAATATTCTATTAAATAGTACAAGAATCTGCATCTGCATAGTTTTTCTTGGAAAAAAATTGACGAATGCCGAAAGGGACACCTATGTTTTGTTCAGACACTAACCAATGAAAAAATATATTTGTCATCACTGCACGGCCACACCATTATAGTTGTGTATTTGTGTGTGTGTGTGTGTGTGTGTGTGTGTATGTAAAGATGCAAGCCAATGTCCTATGAACCTGTTATTGTTCTCACCACTTGGTTGATGTGTCCGCCACATGGTGGTAGTAGCTGTAGACATTGTCCTGTCCTGTGACGATTGTGTACAATCGTTCCTCGCTGTTAGTTTTACAGCGAGTTAGCCAGAAAGAACAGAGTGTCGTAGAGAGTGAGAGTCAAACATCATGATCTCTACATATTTTTCTCTTTCAAATTTTATTTAAAATTCGGCACGTGATTTTGTAACGGTTTGTATCGTCAGTTTCCGGCTTGAAGTCCAATTCCGCAGGAGTGCTGAAATAAGTGAATTCTTCAAACAAAATCTCTGTATATAATAAGTAAATTATTCAATTTTCCATACAACACACATTTCCCAACATTTTGTACAATTTAGGATTCATGTGCCAACTCGAACGTTGAACTTCGAGATTAGTAAATGCAGTTTCATAGTATAATGATAGTAATGGGAACTGCAGCAACTTTTTCAATTATTATTTATATACTCTGCTGGAATTTTTAATAATTTTATTACTTTATATTGTAAAAAGCAGAAATAATATTTTTTATGTACATATGTAATTTATGGCTTAAATGTTCTCCGATGGGGGAATGTAACGGATAACGTTGAGAATTTTCTTACTAGATTGGAAAAATTAACGTTATATGCTTTATGCAACTTATTGTCTTGTTAACATCTCTGTGGGGAGACTCTTACAAATTTCCGCTACCCAAACATTATTACAAAGAACAATCGTTAGGTTAGAGAAAATGCTATTTTAATTTAATATTTGAATGATTTTTAAAGCGTTACTCCAGAAAATATAAAAATATTTAAACGCAGACGGATTTGAAGCCGAACTTCATTCAAACCGTGCAAGCGCTCTGACACTATTTAGTTGTATAAACCACAGCAAGCAAAGATAAAAATATCAACTCAGCTGATGAAGAACGCATGGCTTACACTTCAATCATAAAAAAATTAAATTATTTAAACAAGAACTTAACCACAAACAGGCATCAAACCCGATACCACGTGACGAGTGCAACTTATTATATATTTTAAAACTCTTAGATAAATGAACATATTATTTTTTTAGAGTGTTGCATAAAACTAATATAATAAAGTTTTCCCAGAAAAATATGCAAATTACAAGAGACCTTAAAATTATATTTTACGAGCAGTGCCATCTATTGAAATATCTTTTAAACCTACTTCAGCGATTTGTTTCCATAAAGTGTACTTCTGAAAGTACAGATGGCGTTAAATACAATTGAATAAATGGTTATCATATATTCATTTTATTTTTTTTATTATTTATTTGTCTTTACGCTTGTTCACTTTTATACAAATCAGTTATAAATATAGTTTAATTTATTTACCTTCAATGTTAGTAAAATTAAACTCATGTTATTTCATAAAGCTTATACAGAACAAACAAATAAAAGTTTACTATAGAGTAATACCTTTTTTTACACAAACATTATTATATATGCTTTTAAAATCATCCAAAACGCTACACTAATAGACTAGCTTGAAAATGTTAAAATGGGACGTATTGAAATAAGGTCATTAAGAGAAATGACAAAAGATGACGCCAATTACTCTTACTGTCTCTTCTATAAAACTGAAATTCCCAGATAGATATGGATTTGGACATTGAAGTCACATCTCAGTGGTATATCGCTGTATTAGATAGAACATTTATTGTAATAAAGTGTATTGAAAAACTATCTATAATGTTTCAACCTGTGTTGTACCATCATATATTTATCACTGCCTCGAAAAAAGGCATAAAGCAATGACAGAGAAAGCAGGAACTAAGCAACGGAGTATCTTAACACTAGGTTCCAAGGATCCTGCAGTTCCGGATCAGGTGACCCGACCGCTCGTTTGCCTTGTCCTTCCCATAAAAAAAATATATTTTTCTTTATTTTCGAAGCCTAAAACGCGTAGCCCTGGTAGAACAAATATCCCTAAAAGTCATAATTTCAAGGTTAACAAATATTTAGCTTACTAACGAACTGACGAGGACTAGGTTATGAATAAATTCCTATGCGGTTGAAGTAGGAACGAGAGGTATAACAGCGAAATCTCTCTATAATTTACTAAAAGATCTCGGCCTGTCTAGAACTATCACAAATTCATTTCTAGAACGCACTTCGAAGGCGGCTTTGGTAGAATCATTTAAAATTTATTTAGGTAGTGGGAGGAGCTCGGACAGTGACGTTGAGCGTTTATGCATTTTAAAGGGGCCCTTGTAAGCCTACACTTGGGTCACAAGCCTCAAGCACTGATCGGAGCTCCCCTTCCTACAACATGATGGGCCCGACAGCCGCACGGTGAATTCATGAAATGCTGAGCAGTTTCTTACCTCTCTTAATTGACTTTGTTTCTACAGGCTTTAAAAAATTGAGAAGTTTTGTTTGCGGATAGTGCAATATCACGTACATAATTTACAGTAAAAGAAAGATCTTTAATATAAAGTGCAAATAAAAGGAGACCAAGAAGAGGTTCTTTCATAACATCCATCTTTGGGGAAGGTCCAGTTGACTTTACACTGTTTATGTACAGGGTGTCGATGTACTTGCGACCTCAAATTAAAGCACTGTGTTGACTTGGCTTTATAAACGTGTTAAATTATAAAACCAATTTTATTCTAAAATAAAAAGCAATGGTTTTTAAACAAAGTAAATATTAAAATTTTTGTTTCCAAATGAAACGCCATTTGCCAAGTATGGCGTAAAAGTACACTATTCTGTCAGAGTGGCGAAGAGATATCTCTCTTTCTCATTCGTCATGACAGATTGACAACGTCTAGTAGTATTTTTGTAGTATGGGATCTTTACGTCTTTGTTATGACTACCTCACACATTATACAGTACGTGTAAAAATCATAAAATAAGAAAAATGATCCCGTGTCTAGAATATTGTTAATTCTTGATTAGTTTTTGCATACAACCTTTAAATATTTTACCCGATAGGGAGTTTCGACAAGGGTCGTGCTTCAACAGCTTAGACATGACGCAATGAGATCAAGATAGCATTTCGTATGCCATAATCGTGCAATTATAACAACAAAGTTTCATATTCTATACAGTTAAAAGCTTTGGATAAATCGTAAAATACTCTAACAGCTTTCTGCGATTTCTCCCAGGTATCGTAAATATTCTTAAGAAGCACAGGACCCGCATCTGCAATCGATACAGCTCACTGTGGAAGGAATTTTACGACTAAATCTGTGAACTAATTCAATATTATTTTTTTAGAAATTACTTCAATCTGGTAAAACAGATATCGGTTTGCAGTTTCCAGGATCAATTCTATTTCCACTTTTGTAAAGCGTAACTATTATTTTTCATTAGGTCTGGAAAAGTCAATTGTACAAATTTAATGAAAATAAAATCTAAACAGGCCCTTTAGTATGTATAATAGCATCAAGCACTTTAATACACATATCCTATTAAGGCTTTTTAACGCGTAAACAATTTGTACTGGTGATATATACTTAAACAAAAATCTATTTACTTATATGATTTTTAATATGGAATATTACTTGAACTAATTATATTTAGAAGACGGCAGTGAATATTAATAGATATTATTTAGTAATATCTAAAAAGAATTCGTAAGTAGTTGTCTTCTACGTGAAACGTTTGAAATATTACTTGCACCCCATGCCTACTTCAATTTTGCTATTTCCTCTGCATTAAGGTTGCCTGGCAGAGATTGCTAATTAGCAATAAGGCCGCCTTTTGTACCAACGTATGGTCTTATTTTGTAATTTCTGTATGTATTATTGGGTGTACAATAAAGAATTATCATTATTATTACAAAGTCTATTTCCTTTCGAAGCGTACAAAAATATATGACATAATCTTACTTTATAAGCTCATTCTCTTCCAATGGAATCACTGATTCAACAAATCTCTTGCATCATATGCATTTCTTTAAGTATTCACTAGACACTAATACAAGCTAACCACAGCAAATTATTAAAGTAAGTTAAAGCTAATAATAATTGTATTTGAACGATATATAAGATAATTAATAGAATGTGATGCTTTTTATGTAAATTACTGATATATAAAATATTAGCAAAGAAAGTTGAGAGGCTTTGGAAATATACTAAATTAAATCTTCAATGACGAGTTGCTTTCTTTGGACCACCGTTGCCTCGAATGGACCACTAAGTTGCTATCATTGGACTTTGAAACATTTGTTTTAATGGTCCAATGAAGGGGACGCAAATGAAGCACTAAATAAGAATTACTTTTTTTTTTATAAATCGATTTTAAAATTGTACTGCTCGTAGATGTGGCTCTTGGTTGACGGAAACTTATATCTGGATGGCGCTTCATGAATGCATAGTACTATTTATGCTGCAGCTTCTTTGGTTTTATTATAACGATGTTATATTTTATTTTTGTCAGCTAATTGGAAGGCAAGCTGTCTGACATCTTTGGGAGTAATACTAAAAAAAGAATTCTCCATTTCAATAATGTGATCGCTAATTTCAGTTTCCAAAGCCTTAGCAACATCTCCTTTTGATCCGACTATTTGAATTTCTTCGACAGTTTTTTGATTTTTCCCATCTAAGCGTTTTTTTAATGTGGCTTTTGGAATGTCATAGATTCGACTTGCTTCATTTAATCTAATAGTTTTTTTAAAAATGTTCTATAGTGAGTGTCATACTAATAACCAATACTATTTTCTCTACTTTTCCTCTGTCGACAATCTGGAATATATAAATATAATTCGATTATAGCTAAAAGGTAGGTATCTATCTACATGCAAAAATATTCAATTTACATTATAAAAATCATTATTTATTAACATTGATATTAGTTTCTTTGATTGGACCGGTCCAATGATAGCGTCACCATTCAGGTCCATTGATGGCAACTAGGTATATGAACAAAACGAAAGCAATAATTAAAAAACGTGCAAAGTTAAGTAAAAAGCTTAGTAGTGTCTGTAAGCGCAGATAAATTTGCTATTCAGATCTAATACAATCATTGAACATTAATTAAAACAATGTCACTTACACGAGTTTGTTGATGGCTCAGTTTTTACATCACGGTCACCATTAACACAAGTACACGCCTCACAACTTACCACGCATCGCGGGCGCACAGAGGTTTTGTGGGGAGGCAAGATGACCGGTACTGTTGCCTAGCAACGTGTCGAAAGTCCTGGGATATGTATAGTTTTTGAAAAAATTAGGTGGTCCAATTAAAAAGCCGGTCCAATTAAAGCAACCTTCACCTATATACTTTTTTATTTGAATATTAGGATTTCAAAGCCAAATGAAAAAAAAGGAATCCTTACAGATACGTCCCGTCTGTTCGTCGGTCCGTTTGTCCGTCCAGCCACTTTTTAAAACACAGACCAAAAAGTTGGTCTTCTTGATCTGTCCTCTTATTGATTTCTAATTATTTTATTAATAATAATTAAAATATAATTGACATATCCTCTTAACTAAACGAACAACTCCTTATTACTCCCTTGGCTTTTATTTTTATTCATAGTTGTTTAGAACTTAGGCTGTAATTTAAGCGAGTCCTTTATAACCACAGCGTACTGCACATCCATTTAACATATTACATTTAACATATTATATATGTTAATCGTAATCTGCAATCATTACACGTATACACTATTTACGTATATTTTAATAATCAATATATAATCTAAAAGTAGCTTTAGTCATGAGGACTTAATATTTGTGATAAGGTCCTGAGAAATTTCAGACCCTTAGCCGCGTGAGACGTCAACACTTTTTAGTCTGTGTAGCCCTAACTACCAGTATTGTGGTAATACAAAGTTGTTTTTAAGATTTTCCGGCGCCGGCGTCACTTTGATGTGGCTATAAAACAGAAACAGAATGCTCTATTGGAAAGATGTAAACGACGTCTATGCAACTTCTTTAAGTATACAAAAAGTTAATGCAGAGGGTCGTCGTAGTCTGCAATAATAAAAATTCAAAGAGGTTTATGGACACGAGCTTCTCACTATGAGCTTCAACTACGTCACTAGAGTCAAAATCTGTCCAAATGTTAAGGTTTTAAATGAAGTAGACCTAATAATTTAAAATTATCAAAATAACTAAATTTCAACATTGACCATCGAATGGTTAACGCAAAAATCCATGAAGGTACACCACTAGCACATAAGAAAATTATGAATACATCTTCCACTACTAAATGAAACTTTAATATATTTATAACAATGTGCAAGTTAAAGGAATTATACAAGTAAAATACAAAAAATAATATAAATTAACATAAAAAACTGATTTTTTGAAATAAATTGAGAGTTTTATAATATGGCAACACATGTTATGGCAGCTTGAACTACTACAGCACGACTCACTGAGTGCTATTAATCTAATAGATTACATTCTTCTCTGTTCGTTCTCTCTTCAACATGACATTGACAAAGCAAATTATGCTTAACAGGCACGCTCGAAACGCCATCAGTTAAAAGAAGAAGCAAAAGTCAAATTTGTATCAGATCTATAAGTAACAAAATGAGTATCCGCTATTCTCATATAATACAAGCCCATAGTATCTTGAAATATTGAATATACTATATTTATATGCGATTATTGATGAATTGTAGATTGTTGTTAATTTTGCCTTTATTTTTTTTTCTGTGCAGTTAAAATAATATCTAATTTGATTTTTATTTCTTTCTTTGATTATAAAAAAAATCACTATTTTTTTTTTAAATTTAATCCCTTAATTACTCATCTTTGTGATAATTTTTGTATAAAAATAGAAATTTTGATCTCATTATTTGTACCTTTCCATTTTTGTTCAATTTAATTAAATATAATTAAATCTTAACTCAGATCTCTGAGTAGCGAGTACCGATTGCATCTATAGATAGCAGAGTGTTTATGCGCCATCGCCACTACTCCGACACCTACCTGTCAGTCGTTACAAGAATGTTGCCATCAGAGACTAACAACTTAAGGAGAACAACCATTTTGTATTCGTAGAATTCTCCACACTTCTATTATTGACCCACTCAAAATAAAATTAATCTATAAATTGTAATGGACAAATGTGAGTTCTATTTTAATTACGACAAGTATTATAGTAGGACTATCTAATTTTTTCAGTCTCTCGGCCTCTCAGTGTCTTGGTCTCTCAGTCTCTCGGCCTCTCGGTCTCCCGGTCTGTCAGTTTCTCAATCTCTCAGTCTCTTGTTCTAGAGAATGAAATACTGAAAGAATGATCTTTCAGTATCTCATTCTCTAGGTCTCTCCATCTCTCATTCTATAGGCCTCTCGGGTTCTCGGCCTCGTTATAACATATTCTGTAAAACTAAAAGTAACAAACGATACATTTTTGCTCGTAATATCGGAGACACTACAGTCAGTACTTTAATGTTTAACAATTCAACATTAACCGCATATTGATATGAAAATCGTACATATTATACAAATGACGGCTTCTTTACCCTTATTGAATAAATTTATTTATTTGTCCATCTATATGGCTGTTATAAAAATCATTTCAAACCATAATATTTTTTATATACCATTTGGTGATATTCAAGCTCATACTTAAATAAGATAAAAAATAATATAAATTTATATTATTAATAATTATTATCAAATACACGTATCTGTAGCTCCAAGTCGGCTCTACACTACATGGTCTATGCAAGGCCGGTGTGCGCGAGCTTACGCACTCGTTACGAAACTATGCGCGTCGGATGTAGAACGGACTAAATATAATACTTCTGTTGCGGACTTTCTTTATAATTACTATTAATAATCAACATACATTTTAAATACTACTTACAATACAGTGGATATTTTCATTTGCCCAAGTATAAAGAATTTCTTCAAAATAAAATATTATTTTCAATAAAACAAAATAAAAAATGTTTGTCGTGAGGGATATTAGGATAGATCGCTGAGGAAACCGCAGGAACCTTGTAAACCTAATATTATGTCACTCTGTTCTCCGCTTTCGGCTTTTTTCGAGTCATTGTCGTAGAGTGGCGACTCTCCACGCAGCGCTTTGCCTAGTTGCCAGTGACATTTACAGGCAAACGCTCACCTCTGCGCCACGACGCGTCCTCATCAATTATTAATAACTAAAAAATCGTTGATATGTACGTAAATACGTATCTCTCATTTTCCCCGTTAACGTAGTCTACGTACAGCTGGTACGGTATCTGTAATATAGGCGCTAAATTCATTAATGTATTCTTATCAATACGAGGTCAGATATAAGATCTGCTAACGATGTCCGAATTGAACTGAAAGTTGAAAAGTGACACTCATCTGGTTATCTCCGCATTCCGGCTTTGTTATTTGCTTTTTTTTTACTTTAAACTGTTTAATACTAAAAAAAACTAATTTAGTACCGTTTTTAAACATTATAATTGTTGTAGAGCCAATCTACACCAATACTAGTAGCTCTAAAGGACCAGGCTCGAACCGGGTAATTACTTCACTATCACAGAACACCGTCGTGGAACAGCAGCATATTAATGCTGTGTTTCGTCAGGGGAGAGAGAGTTCTGGAAACCAATGAAGGGAGTTGGTCTGGATATTTGGTTGGCAACGCATCCACAGGTTGTGGATGTCTATGGGCGAGGGTGCCTACTTAACATCAAGTGGTGCTTTTGTTCGTTTGCCAACTTATAACTATATACTTATAATAGAAATAATTTTAATAGCAGGACAACAACAATTAAGAATTTATTTTTAATATTCACAATCGTTTTGAAATCCAGTAATGGACGACAATAATATATGTAAACATTTTACTTTGCTTTCAACGCATCTAAACATCTTTTGTGAGATCAAGGTGACCTTTTTACAAGCCAGTACAATTTATGTTATAAATTTTTTGTCGTAAAATTATTTGTTGGCTATGTAACAGTTTGCCTAAATGCAATAGATGCTTGATCGAGTGCTATTTAAATAGCACTCGATGTTTTGAAATAAATAATCTGTATGCGATGTACCCTTTTAATATATAACCTGTACCATTTTTTTATTTTATTAATATTTAATTTATTCCGAAAAAAGTAAGAAAGCTAAAACTTCAAGTCACACCTTTGAGACCTTTATGAACTTTAGCAAGCCATAAGTCTTATCTTTGAAGTTTAATTTGGTTAAAGAAGATATTGATATCTATCAAGTGGAACAGTACTCGCTTAATCACGATTCTGTACACGTATTTTTACATTATAAGTATTCCCCTGAGGAGGTTATTACTTTTAAAAATTGATTAATATTGATTTTATTTCAAAAACAATAAATAAGGAAATGATTCCCGTCATATATAAGACCTTAAGCTATAGCATGCTATATGGTTTATCTTTGAACTTATCTTATTAATTATTATATCGGTCAAGTGCGAACAGTAGTCGCGTTCAGAGGGTATCGAACAAGTATTTTTAAATCGTAGATATTCCGCTGAGGAGGAGATTACTTTTAAGAATTAATAAACTTAAATTTGCAGTCGTATCCATCCATTTTGTGTGAAATTAACTACACATATGACCTTGTAATGGTTTCTTTGATCTGTGACTTATAAATGATCAAATTTGAGAGTTTATCCTTTATATATTCATTATGTACGTTCTTTCTCTCCTTAAAATTTCCTAAATATAAGGAATACTAGTATTGAACACTTTAAGTTTGTGATGGTTTGGATCTATCATGTGTATCTAGAATTTATTTTTTGAGCTTTTTTTTTTCGTTGTAGTTTAGTAGTCATAAGTTGTAACTTTTTCACTGGCTTTAATAATTTGTATTAATTTCACAATATGGACCCAACGCTTGTATACACTACACAATACTCAAGACACGTAGAATGGCACTCAAGGCATGTAGATTTGATATATATACTTGTTTTATAGCTTCAGGCTTTATCCTACACATGGCAGGGTGCAGGCAGAGGGACCCGCAGTAACCATAGAAACCGCAATCCCGCCTTTTCGAGTCGAGACTAATGCGTGTTGAGTGGCAGAAGGCAGTACCACGCTTTGCCAAGTTGCCAGAGAAAAATAAATGGAAATGGAAACATCCGTCTCCTCATGGGCATCGAAGCCACAAACTGTCGTGTTTACAGGCAGACGCTATACCTCAGCGCCACGATGGTCCTATATATCTACTTAAAGGCGCAAATCAATATACATTTTGTGATTTATTGTTACGAAAGTATTTAGTATTGAAATTAATGTTTAATTAGTGAAATCAGTTAAAATCTATTTGTAATGTAAAGTTGAAAGAGATGTCAGCTGCCACATCGTGTTTATCCTCTTTAATTTACGACGTAGACTCATGCAGTGACTAGTTTTTTAAAGAATAAAAAAATCCATCCATCCAGAAAAAAGAATCCAGCGACATTTATCAATGGGATCTCTCTCTCTATCTATCTTGCAAAAAGATACATCTTCAGTTCATAAGTGTATGAACTGAAGATATATCTTGTTGCACTCACGCCTTATCCCGCATATAGCATTAAAACACTTCTTTTTCTGTTTTTTGAAGGAATTCAAAACATTATATTTTGAATAACAGAACTCAATAAAGAGAACTCGAGTTTACAGTCATTTAAAAGGCCGTCTCTGTCGGTCATTACCTACGTCGTAACTACGCCACGAAAGTCTCAAAAGAATCTTAATTATTATAAAACAAGCCATTGCTTTACTAAATCTTGTAATCAATAAAGATTTAAACATTTTAGTGAGACATAGAATTATACAAATAAGTTATTTTTAGTCGGATTCTACGATATCATGTACAGTTGATAGAAGGTGTGGGAGCCCCTGGCGAGGGATGCGGGACGCGATAGTGACTCACAGCGGCTGCTTTACCTCATGCTACTAGGAAATCTCGAAAGCTCGAAAGATCTACGAAAATATTAAGTATTTATAACGATTTATATTACGATAAATGATAATATTTTGTTAGGTACAGAGAATTAGAGAGAAAGAAACATGAAGAGAGAAAGAGAGGGAAGTCGTCAAGACGAAGTGGGACCAATAGAGATGCGGCGTTGAGTTCCGTCACTCAATACGCAATGTTTCAAGAATTGAGCGGAAAATGAGCACCGACACGTTGTGACACTAGGTTTTGCCTCTGTGTACCCAGAAAATTTTAGAAAACACGTTAATTATAACATAATCGTATCGCATTACATCGAACATTGTTTATGATTACGTCACTTTGTTTTTTATTAATCTTTGATTTAATTCCAGTACTAATTACCACGAAATATGTGAAAATAAAAAGGCGAGGATAATTAAACATATAATTACGTGCTATTGCGAGTGCGATGGAAGCTCATTTACTCGTACGAGGATGCTGCAGACGCGGATCTCCAAGAAGCTAAAAGTTCTTTACATTTTTTTCTTCATTCATATTTTGTGTAAACATTTTAAAATCTTCGTTTTAAATCACAGATATTATATAAAACGAAATTATCGTTTGAGATAGAGAATACAAACGAAGTCGCATTCCAACACAGAAATAGTCGTCCGTAGGCGGCGCACCTTTACCTACCAGTTTATTTAGAAAACTGAAAACGTATCGCTTCCAATTGAAATTTACACAAATGTACGCACTAAAGGTGGCCTGCGGTTGCTCTTGCTAATATTTGATTAAAAAATTATATTTAGAGAACTTTTTAAATTATATATATTAATAGCCGTCGTGTCGATTGTAAACGCGACATCTATGGGTTCGATTCCAGGTTGGGGAAATGAGTTATTTTCATTTATTCATTCTGGCTTCAACATAAAGTACAGCATTGAGTCCCGCTTCTCAATTTTTAAGTGCAATATAGGGAGAGGAGTGTCGGGCTCCTTCTATCTGCTCTGCGATACGCGGGGTTCGCGGGATACAGCGTGAAGCTAATAAGGTGAGTATCAGTCAGATCTGAATGTATGATCATTGCGTGTATGAGACGCATAACAAATACACGTAGGCGCCGCCCAGTAATAGATTTAATTTCGAAAATATGTCAAGTTTGTGAAAACTTAATATTTAATATTATCCTATACCTTATTCCATATCCTTTATTGGAAACTCTGGACCTAGTGTAAAGCTATGCAACAATTCTCGTAGTAGCCGTTCTAACAGAATACTTGTAGGATCACTCTCTTGTCTGTGTAGGTATCTGTTCGTCTGTTTAACTGATATGCTTCGTTTTTGCTTCACATTGTATGAAAAAATCGACAAATAAATTAAATGAAGTATCTTAGCACTAAGCTCTTATGGTTCCTGCGGTTCCTTCTGCCTAGCCTGCGATGGGCGGGATAAACCCTGAAGCAAGATTTCAATAAATGAACTAAAATAAATTAAAAATATTCAAATTACAAATAAATGAATTATGAAACTTAATTATTAATTTATTTCCATAACCATTTTTTTTTCTAATTTGTATTTTACATGAACATTTGCCAAATTTGGATGTCTTTAACTGAAAAAAAAAAAAATATTTAGTTTCACGCTGTATTCCACACAACAGAATAGAGAAAAGGAACCCTAGATTGTGACACTACATTCTCTTACTTCAGACTTTCGAGGCCTTACGTGTTTAGTGGCGAGGCTCAACCTCAACTCATGCTTTTTCCTTGTTATCAGGTAAAAAGTGTTTAAATTTGGCCAAGTCAAAATCGAACAAACACATATACAAGAATTGTACTGGTCTAGATAATATTTCCTAGGTACTTCTTACCGTATCCTGTATTCCAAACACAAGGACACATTTTCTTTGTCTAAGAAAACTTGGAAATAGACGTATGACTAACTAAGAACCGTGTCGCCTCTACAGCGCACCTCACCTCGTCACCACCCACGTCTCAATCAAATTGCTGAGTTTATTGAATGTCCACGTGCGGCACGTTTGAGTTGTCGTCCATTACGCATTCGCTTCTATTATCAGCTTTTTATAGTCTGTGGCAAAGAATATAAATAGAATTATATCAATTTAAAGTTTGGTATGAAAGGCCAATGAGATGGTTGGAATCTGGATGAGTCACTGATATTGTGTTTAGGATCATATAGAAATGAAATTTTACACATGATGAAAAATTATGAAGAGGTTTCTGTGTCTATTTGTTTATAAGATATTAAAAATTTACAATTTTTCATTTGCTTTTATATGAAATTAATTAAAAACTAGAGTATATACAATATTATAATATAGTATTTTTGTGATAGACTTGAAAACATTTAGACGTTTGTTAAGACATTTATGACATAAGTTTTAATTTCATAAATTTTACGCTTCTGGGTCTGTGAGAAGTATTAGGGTACTTATTCGGGGCGTTTTTACACAGTTTTTGTTTCATGTTAAGAAACGACCTGAACGGATATTTCATATTAATTTACTATTAACCTAAAGCTTTTATACAATTCTTCAAATAATAAGCACAGATAAAATTGAAAACGAGCGAGTCAGTGAGAACTAACAGTTTATATGGAGGAGAAAATATTCACAATGGTATTGTTAATAAAATCATTCGTTTGATACAACTCGCACTTCACCGATATTTCCTTCATAACCAGAATGTCAGTAGGCAGTGCGTACAACACTTATGAGAACAACGCACTACTTGTGTTTACTTCAACATTAAGCAACATTATTTTTGTAAAAAGTCTTCTCAAATTCCGCAAAAAATAAAATGTATTATTAATAATTCAAATATATATATATATATATATATATATATATATATATATATATATATATATATATATATATATATATATATATATATATATATATATATATATATATATATATATATATATATATATATATATATATATATATATATATATATATATATATATATATATATTTATATATATATATATATATATATATATATATATATATATATATATATATATATATATATATATATATATATATATATATATATATATATATATATATATATATATATATATATATATATACATCACAGAAATGCTTATATTCCTTTTATACATATAATGTTACTTAATAACATAAATAGAATGGCACCGTCCCAGCAGACACGCCCTGGACACCTTACCTCCAGAATTACATATTGTGAAACGTCTTTTATATTTAGATGCCAATATACTTGATTGTCGCGCGATAGCTGTCACTGTTCCCCTACTAGCAGAGTGGAGGTAAACCAGTAACATATAGTTACAATTGTTTTCTTGCTAATATCTATTCTATACAACATATGCAATTCTTTATAAATATCTTTCTCATCCACCTAGTTTGCTTTCCGACTCAAGCTACTCCACTTAGCACGGTCTTTAGCATCCTAGGTGGTTAGTCCATTGGCTCTCATATCCTGCACACGACGTCCAGCTATCGCTTCCTGGGGTGCCCGGGCAGTCTCACTCCAGGAACCGACATGAGAAGGCACTGTCTTTCGACATAGTTCCTAGGCTGGGGCAAAGCAATACCAATGCCGTGGCCAATTTTTTATAAATGTATGTTAAGAAAAAATATAGTCAATTCTCAACATACAACAACATATAATACGCAAGTAGGTAAATTTGTCACCAATCAGTGTTTATTACGTTTTCTAATATTCGTGCTGTCCCTACTCCAGTACGGCGGATCCAAAGGAAAGCGGAGAGGATCTATTATTAAAGCATTCCATTCTCAACTTCCACCCAAATTCATTGTTTTGATAATTCATTCCCGAGCTTGCAGCTGTGTTTATAGTAAAATATGTCATAGGAGATAAACAATTTGCCTGGAATTTTCCCGTTGCAATTGCCAAACGTCTGAATTGTAGCGTCTACATACAAATATAATCAATTTTAGCAATTCCGTTGACATTCAATCGTATATATATATATATATATATATATATATATATATATATATATATATATATATATATATATATATATATATATATATATATATATATATATATATATATATATATATATATATATATATATATATATATATATATATATATATATATATATATATATATATATATATATATATATATATATATATATATATATATATATATATATATATATATATATATATATATATATATATAATATATATATATATATATATATATATATATATATATATATATATATATATATATATATATATATATATATATATATATATATATATATATATATATATATATATATATATATATATATATATATATATATATATATATATATATATATATATATATATATATATATATATATATATATATATATATATATATATATATATATATATATATATATATATATATATATATATATATATATATATATATATATATATATATATGTATACAGTATGAACATGTGTACTGTAGAAATATATAAATTCTAAAAAATTCGAATATAACAGCAGTCTATAAATGTTAAAAAATATTATAATAACACAACTTCATTGTAGTTATAACGTAAGAGTACTTTAATACACAGCTAAGATTATGATGTCAGCACCTGCGCGTGCGCATCCAGGCTGTCCGGAATGATAACTCTGCACTAGTTATCTTCTCAATATAGTTCCAGGTACATTTATTACACAGTCCCGGGTTACCCGCTAAAATAAGATAAACAAGACATTTATACAGCACTTCTAGTAATTAATTTTAAATAGAATATTCAAAATAATTTGTTATAATTAAAAACAAAAACTCTTTCACGTATATAATACCTTTATATTTTGTTTACGTTTCTTAACTTATGACTTCTTATTAATTTCAAACACCGAAAACAATCTTACCAAGTGGTACCAAAATATCCATCAAAATGAAAATCTCATCGCCTTGTCGGTCGATAAAGTTTATTTTAATCCTTACACCCGAGTCCCGATACAGTCGTAAAGGAGTCACCGCCGCGCTCGCTGCCAACTATCCCAGTTATTTATGCGCTGTAAAAAACTCCAGTGCACTAATATTGTTGAATCACAAGCTATAATCGTTGAGAGTGTGGCGACGATGGCGCAGTGGTTGCGTTCGACTGTTGGGGACATCGTGGGTTTAAATTTTGAAATCAAACGAGAAGAAAACAATCTTACTCTGACGTAATGTCATGCTTTTCGAATAAATGGGTTTTTCAACACAAATATTTTATTTCATTCTTAGCTAGTCCCCGAACTTAACGTAGTTTACTTCTATACCATCTATAATACAACATTATTATAGATGGTATAGACGTAAACTACGTTATGAGACTATGTACAGGAGACACTAAAGGTGTGCCTGAGTTACGTATTGTTGATTGATGAAGCTAACGTTAGGGCAAAAAAGTGTTGTAAAAAAAATTAGGCGTAAGAAAACATATTATCCCTGTGCAATTACTGACCGGAACCGCAGCGCTTGTAGGTTTTATTCCCATGGGAAATAACGAAAAATATAAAATGTGAAAAGTCTTCTTCTTCTTCTTCTCTTTACTAATGGCGTTTCGAGCGTGCCAGTTGAGCACAATTCACTTCGCCAATGTCACGTTGAATGGAGAACACACAAAGGAGAATGTACGGTAAAAAGAGAGATATCATTACACAGTTGGAGTATGCATGTTTAAAAGAGATCCAGTTTAAATCCTTCACCTATAACAAAATCACAGATATCTACAATATATACAGATAATAAATGGGGTTAGTAATAAACAATATATTTACATGGGTGTTAGCTTATACTCTAATATTGTTATATTTAATATATTTACACAAAAATTTACACAAAGGACTAAACACAAACATTAACAAACATTGAACATTAAGGGGGCGAGGGACTTTAAGAGGGAGGACATCATAAATGGGGCGAGCTAATTTGGGGCAAGAAAAAAGGATATGGGCAGGAGAACCGTCGTCTAGGCCACATTCACACAGTGAATGGTCCCTGACCCTGATCTTGGCCAGATGAATAGGTGTACATGCATGTCCAAGGCGTAAACGACAAATTGTTGAAATAACTTTCCGTTCTGCAAATTTTTGAGAGTAAAACCAAGGACGCTTTGGGATATCAGGTTGAAGAAATGCATAATATTTTCCTTTCTGAGATTTTGACGTATCCCAGTATTTAGACCAGGACTTATCCAAATGAGTTCTTGCAAGAGACAACAGATCATGAGCCGAATTAACAAAATGTTCCAAGGTACCACACTGGACAGCTAATTTAGCACAAGAGTCTGCAGATTCGTTCCCACTGATTCCAGAATGGCCTGGGATCCAAACCAGAGTAATATCCAAACCCTTGAGATGACATGAGTATAATTCTTCACGAATCCTTAAAACAATTGAAGATCTTAATTTACTTTGAAACGGGTTACCCTTTATAGCCATTAAGCAGCTTAGTGAGTCAGTAAAAATAACAGTTTGTTTAACGTTATGGGACTGTGAGAACAGGATTGCTTCTAATAAAGCAACAGCCTCATCTGTAAACACTGAGGACTCGGGGGGACATTTGAATTGTAAAATAATTTTGAATTTTGGAATCCAGCAAGCTGCACCAACACAGCCTTCTTTTGAAAGCTTTGAAGCATCCGTGTAGATGTGTAAGTAATTCAACCATTTTTCATTTACTGCCTCTAGAAATTTTGTGTTAGTGCCCGGATCACCCTTGGTCAAGCCAAGATCTGTGATGATATGTGGAAAATAAACCAATGCATTGTACGGTGTACAATACAAAGGATTAGATGGAAAACGTGACAGAGGATTTGGAAGATTAGTGAACTTAAGGAAGCTATTAAGCAGGTATGGTAAAGGCTTATTACGGGGTAATAGGCCAGCTAGCTCAGTTAGCTTAGACCACAGAGGATGGGACGAAAGCTGCAGCATTTTACCCACAAATCGGTCTGCAAGGAATTGTCTACGAATAGGCAAGGGGGGATCAACACATTCCACTTGAAGTGCGTTGGTAGGAGTAGACTTCATTGCTCCTAGGATAATGCGCAGGCATTTGTACTGAATACGATTAAGTTTTTCTGTGGCTACTTTGTTGAATGGGTCCAGAACAAATAAAGCATAATCAATATGACTACGGATAAGAGCACCGTACAGAAGCTTTTGAGTATAAGGGTGTGCACCCCACCACACACCAGATACAGCTCTTAAAGCGTTAATGCCTTTTTCGCATTTTTTACTGAGATATTCAGCGTGCGCAATTCCGTTCAGTCGTTTATCGAGTACTATGCCAAGAAATTTCGCAGTATCCGTTACCTGAATAGGAGTACCATCATACATTATATGAAAATTTGGAGTACTCCTCTTTTTAGAGAATACCACAACTTGGCACTTTGCAATGGATAGTGCAAGGCCATGATTAAACAACCACTGATCAAGATAGTGCAAAGCAGAATTTAAGCGAAAAGTTATGTCCTGTACAGAATTTGAGCTGTAATAAAGGACGATGTCATCAGCATATTGAAGGATCTTACAAAAATTGTTAACAGCTAATTCGAGGTCATGTGTATAAATGTTATATAACAGAGGACTAAGAGCGGAACCCTGAGGAAGACCTTTCCAGACAAGTCTGGAAGGTACAGTAAGAAGCGGGTGTTTAACAGATACCGTACGACCGGTTAGCAAATTACAAATGAAATGACTCATCCTCATCGGAATACTCAGCTGTTGCATTTTCTGCCTGAGCATCGGAAGATTGACATTATCATAAGCAGATGCAACATCTAGGAAAACACCTACCAAATACTCTCCTTTGGCAAAAGCTCGTCGAATGTCTGTAGTAAAAATACTGAGACTATCTACCGTACTAACCCCCTTTCTAAAGCCAAACTGAGAGGGAGCTAAGATATTTCTGCTTTCCATTATCCATTCTAATCGGTTTTTTCAAAAGCCGTTCAGTAATTTTTGCTAATGTAGATGATAGCGCAATGGGTCTATAGGAATCCGGATCAGAAGGGCATTTTCCAGGCTTAAGGATAGGGATAACAAACTGGGATTTCCATGAACTAGGAATGTTGCCTGATTGAAATATAATATTAATCAAATTTAAAAAATAAAGTTTAGATTTTTCATTCAATTTTGTTATGAATGAATAAGGGACACCATCTTCGCCTGGACTAGTGTCTTTCAAATCCGTTAAGACGCTTTTGAGCTCTTCCAAAGAAAAGGGATCATCCATTTCCTCTGAAGACTCAATCGGCAACTCAAAGGACAAATCAGAGGGCGGAACGAAAGGAGGAGCCAATTTGTCAGCAAAATCGTTAAGCCATTTAGACGGATTATTGGAATTAGGACTAGGGATACTGCTAAGAGATCGGCGAAACCTCTTAACATTTGTCCACACAACAGAGGAAGGAGTGCGAGGATTAAGGGATTCACAGAAATTAACCCACCCAACTCTTTTCTTCTTCCAAATAAGTTTCCTGAAATTAGCATCGCTTCGTTTAAAATCAATATAATTTTCCATTGTCATACAGGCTGCGTATGACACCTCAGCAGATGTTCGCCGATTGACAGAATCAGAGCATTCCTGATCCCACCAGGGATTGGAAGGCAGCCGATTCTGAATGGAATGTTTTTTGGGGATATGTAAGTCAGCTGCAGATAAAATGACAGAGACAAACCGATCATAGCAAAGAATGACATTCTCATAATTAACAGAATCAGGAAGACTATCCAACATGCGATCCACAGAGTCAGCATACTCATTCCAGTTGGCTTTTTTTAAGTTAAATTTTAGAAGCGGGTAAGTATTAAGTGGGGTAGGAAGTCGATTATCAATCGACAAAAGAATTGGGAAATGATCACTACCATAGGTGGAAGGAAGTACGGACCATGATAGTAAGGAAGCAAGAGAAGGAGATGATAAGGAAAGGTCAATAGCAGTCCTAGGATTCTGATTCGGATTAACCCTACGGGTCGGTGAACCATCATTGAGGATGCAGAGATCAACATCATCAATCATATCCACCAACGAAGGAGAGAATCCATCACAGTAATAACACCCCCACAAAGTGTGATGGGTGTTAAAATCACCCAGGACCAGCACAGGAAGAGGAAGCGAAGAAATAATAGATTTTAGCTCAAGGAAAAGGGAAGAGGAAGGATGAGGAATATAAACAGAAAGAAAGGAGATATTAAAGGCTCTCACAGCAACAGCATTAATCTGTTGACTGTGAGAAGGGAGAGGGATACGGGAATAAGGAGAGGAGTGCCGGATAAGGATGGCACTACCTCCATACCCATCATTCCTGTCCTCCCTTAGACAGGAGAAACCTGACACCCTGAATCGGTCATCAGGCAACAGCCATGTCTCTGAGAGGGCAACAATAACAGGATTATATAGTGAAACAATATGAAGTAGTTCAGGCTTTTTAGGCCGAACACTTTTACTGTTCCACTGGAGGAAGTTCAGTGGAGCCATTATTAAGGATCTTGAATATCTTGAGTAGGTTTTGGGCAACGTTGGACGGTAAGGGAAGTTCATCGCAGGTTGAGATTATGCTTACAAGGGTTTCTGTAAGAGCAACTAACAGATCCTTGCGGGAATCAGTTGAATTATCAACACCCTGCCCGAGTGCACAACCATTGGGAAGGGAAGAGGAGCAATTACCAACTAGGGCTTGATGAGCTTGTCTATCAAATCCCTTTGCTAGAGGAGCGCGGGGACGGGGAGATTGCAAAACAGTTTTGCGATAGGACTTGGTGCAAGGAGTGGTATTAGATTTCCTTTGATGGGGCATAACATTTGTGTATATAGGAGGGGAGAACAATTCCTTAGCAATATCTGCATAGGAACGTTGGACAGACGGGAAACGGGAGGCTGCTTCTATGTATGAAATGCATTCCTGTGACATAACAACTTTTATTGACTGTTGCCTTGCAAACTCAGGACAATCCTTGTCAGTAGCAAAATGTTTACTACCACAATAGAGACAATTTGAGTTCTCTTTAGTTTTGTCACATGCATCACCCGTATGTGACTGGGAACACCTATAACATCTTGGCTGAGATCTACACTGAGATTTTACATGTCCAAAACGACAGCAATTAAGGCATTGGATTGTTGGGAATTTGTAGGGTTCAACAGGAAGAGAGGAATGATAGGAAAAGACCCTATCAGGCAACTCCTGACCACGGAAAGTAACTACAACCGACTGTGTCGGGATCCATGTAGTTACTCCCTCACTTACATTCTTTCTATTTAATCTCCTTGCTTTCAATACTAGTCCAGACCCAGAGGGAAATACCAAAGACTCAACTAGTTCATCCAGAGAAAAATCCACAGGAACATCCCTAATTATACCCATTCGAGTAATATTGAAAGTTGGAATAATCGCAACATATTTACATAATTTTAATACAGGATTATTTAAAAACAAATTCGCTGCAGTGGCAGAAGAGAACTGAACGCTGATCTTATTCCGACCAACATTCTTAACTCCATCATTAGTAATACCTGTAATCTTATTTCTGTGTAAGAACTGGCCGAATTTAATTGCTCTTATAGAGGTACCAGCTGCTGGGTCAGGTATTTCCCTCGACACGTACACAATGAAAGGGCCTTTATCGGAATCTATATAGGATTTCGGACTTTCAGTAAGGGACGGGTGAACATATAAATTTTGGATAGAAGGCGTCGCGGTATTGGGATTTATAATTGTCTTTTTTGCACAAATTACATTATTAGAGGATGAAGCTTCCCCTTGTCTTTTACGTGTTCCTGAAGACTCGGAATTATTACCACCAGGATCAGGGGGATCAGGTGGAGGGTCAGGATCCATAATGAAAAAAAATAACCTAAACTTACTTAAACTAGTCTAACCTAAATAAAACAACACAAATACTCACTACAAACAACCACCTTGTTAGAATGGAACCTTTTATAACACAAAACAATTTCCACTATAGTAAAATAGAAAGAAAAAACACTATCCTAATAAAAACTCTCACTAACACGTGTGTCAACCAAAACAAACGTCAGCGAAAAAAAAAAAAGATGTGAAAAGTCAGTGAGTAATTGAATGTTAAATTTTTAATCTTGTTCATTTTGTCTCAAAATATTTATTTTTTTAAGTAAACGTCGAATCATGTGCAGTTGGACTCGTACATCGAAGATTTCGCATCAAGTGCATGATTGAATGTCAACGGGACTACTAAAATTGATAAAAGTTGTAAAAGCCAACATTGTAGCCCTATGCACTCATTTACATGAGATGAACGGAAACTATATATGTTTTTACTTATGATAATTTTTTTTTACTTCAGAGAGTTACACAAGTGAGTATATTATATTAATTTCCACGTGGAACTGAGAAAAATGGCCTAAAACATGGACCGACTGAACATAACATCAAAACGGCAATTTCTTATAAAGACGAGCAAGGCCAAGATATAAACCGGAAGACGGATATAACTCTTTTAGTTTATAGATTTGTAAGCCAAAATTTATAAATCCATATTCCCGAAATAATCTTAATTAAATAAACACTTTTAATTATTTATAAGAAAAATATAAAAAAATACTGAAGAATGAAAACAAGTTGATTAGGATCACTTGTCCTAAAAGAGTTTCGTTTTTATTTTTATTAAGACAATGTATAAAATAAAACAAAAATCCTCACAAAATCACAATAGAAAATACCTACATCTAACAAATTTCTTTAACAAAAGTATAGAATCAAAAGGAGAAAAATAACTATCAAAAAAATATAAATTTAAAAATTCATGATTTCAAAGAATTGAAAGTAATTAACCAAAACATCTACTAAAATAGAAAAAATTGACATTTAGCTATAACATTAAAATCATTAAAGGAACTGAACAGTCCACTTGGTCGATGACATTCTGGGTATAATTCTGGCCTCCATGAGTCATGAGTCATGTGTGCGGAGAGCGTCGGCCCACTTCACTGCACAGATATACCCCAATGTTTTCCCACCTGCGCGTGGAAATCGGGACGAGGACTCGCGCGAACGAAAACGTTTACTTCTATGAAATAAATAAATGTATTTGTTAGCATCAGGCTAAATGTAATGCAACTTAACCATGTCTCTGAAAAATTCCCGAAAAGCCAAAAATTATCAAATGTAATTAAACTTATATAAGGAGCATCCCAAAGTATGGAGAAGTCTACGCCATGTTTAGGGAAAATATTACTTCGTCGAATGGGAATCAAACTCGTTTACTAAATCCTTAAAATATGAACATCTATACAAGTTCGTTTTAACTCCTACACTCATCCTATAACCAAGCCAAACTAAACGATAAAAATATATTATAGTTTTCGTGCTTTTATATTTGTCAGGTAAGATGTTCAAGATGTTGTTAATATTTCTCCGCTCCCTGAATTGCTTGTTGAGTTGCGGAAATCAATGCTCCACATACATTAAAGTACATAAATAAAAGTGAAATATTAATAAGCTATTTAACTAAATTAACTAACATTTACTTAGGGAGTTCGTTATCAATTCATTTTATCGTTATACTGACTATGCCACTAAATAAGAGTATTTAGTGGCATAGTCAGGGACTTTGATATATTATAGTATTGAACCCTCCGTTTCTTATTTTACTCTCTTTTTAAAGCAATTTTGCATTGTAAAGGAGAATTCAATACTATATAAGGCTTCAAATAAAGTAAAACGATAGGAACCAAACTAAAGGTCTAGCCCTGTCATATTGTAATGATGATGGCACTTGCGTCAAGATCGGCTTATATTTGGATGTCTATAAAAATGGTTTCAAATAAATTGAATGAATAGCATAATTATTCGAAAAATCGTTTGAGTGTATAGAAGTTTTGCACGACTGTACCGCACTCTGTGACTAATAATATTCACGCCTGTATATGTAATATGCATATCTAATATCACAAAAATATGTTCTACAATATAACACGTTTTGAAAAAAATAAAAATATTCATATATATAATTTTAATTTTATATATGTAATATTAGTATTACAGCAGTCATAAGTGGTGTCTGTCCAAGGAATATTTTTACCATAATATTAAAGTATGATTTTACATTTTTTGTGTAACTGTTTACTTTTTGAAACTTTTTGATTTTATTAAAATTTTTATCGTTACACACCTGTTAGGTTCTGGGCAGAATCTAAACTATTATTGATAATGAAATGTTTCCATAATATAAGTTATTATATATCATAAGTATTTTAGAAATAAAATATAAAAATAGTTTAATAGAACGAGAAATAAGAAAGATGTTTAGTGAAATGTTCGAAATATATTTTAATATGTTGTAATCCAACATCTGTAACATCTCATGAAGAAACATGGAAGTGGCGCAGAGGCGTAGCGTCTGCCTGTAAACGCGACGGTTTGTGTGTTCGATTCCCACTCGGGGAGGATGGATTTTTCTATTTCCATTTTCTTCGCTCTCGAAACTAGGCAAAGCGTGGCGTTAAGTTCCGCCACTCAACACGCAATGCCTCGAAAACGGCGGAAAGCGGGGACGGAGAAAGCAGGAACTAAGCAACGGAGTGTCTTAACACTAGGTTCGTATGGTTCCTGTAGTTCCTTCTGCCTACCCTGCCATGTGCGGGATAAAGCGAGAAGCTAAAAAAAAAAGAAAAAAAATATTAAGGGATCTTTCCTTTGTCAGGGATAGATATACAGCATAACTACAAGTTAACAATAAATGATATATTACATATGAGAATGAGAATCATCCTACAGGCCAAAATACAGAGTGAATGAGCCCTGGGCGTAATATCCAACAGTTGTATATCGTCCCTTAGCTTCCAACACCGCTCAAGTAGAAAATTGGCGGATTTCACATTTTAATGCTATTCGATAGAGCCAATTATTGTGCATCTATCTATGGGTCACTTAAAAAAAAAATTACTGATTAGACTTTGTAATTTCAAAAACAGTAACAGCGCGTAAGTCAAATACCCTCCCAACACCGCTTAAGTCGTCATACTGCCGTATATTTCTTTAGCGTTTACTTTGCGTTCTTTGATTAGTACCTTTTATGTGAATGTTATATTTGAAACATCTTTAAAAATATTTTAGTGCAAGAATATGAGCTATTTTATTGAATAATTTGAAAATTTACTTACTTATATATTTGATAAACGTGGTGTTTCCAAATTGCTTTATTTTAGGCACTTTTTATAATTAGACATGATTCCATGAAGTACGACGCTCTATTTTTAGATCATACCTTTTTAATGATTTTTCAAAATAGTTAATTTTTACGACCTACGACCGGTTACATCAGTCGTAACAGATACACGTTTGTTAAAATACAGACTAAATGGCACAATTTGGTCTCAACTTAATTTTGATGATTGTTGAGATTTACAGGGCTTGAAAGGTGTTCATTATGAAGTGGCACATTAATATACTAGGTGTATATATTATTACATATTATATATTATAAAGTGTATATATAATATATTATACATTGTCAATAATACCGTAAAAAAATAATAATCTAAAAAAATATAAATCAACACAGCTGAAATCTGTTAATATAATCATATAAAATAGATAATAAATACAAAGCTCAAATTGCCATCTAATTGGCATTAGTTTCGTAATGACTTGACACAGTAAACACGAAAACTAAATATATTTAGAGATTTCTACAAATATTCTGCCATTATATAAAGAGTTATTTTATTACTTTGGTGAAAATTAATTCTATCATCATTATTATTTGTTTCTTAACATTATTTAATATTTTAGTTAAAATTTAATATATTTTTACTAAATTAATTTAGTTAAAATTTGTCTTTTAGAACACATCGTTAATATGACTGGAGCAACACCGCCTAAATCTAAAAAAGTATCGTTCAACACAGCTCAAGTCTGTTAATTTCGTCAAAATAAAATAAATAACTAAAATTACTATTATTAATGTCTTTGTTATATTCTTACTAAGAAATTTGTTAAGATTTTTTTTAAAAAACTTACTTTCATTTTGCAATAAACAGTTTTTTGTCTCCTCTAAAGTTGCGAAAAATGACTTGAGCGGTGTTGTTAGCTAAGGGACGATATGTATATATAAATATATATATATATATATATATATATATATATATATATATATATATATATATATATATATATATATATATATATATATATATATATATATATATATATATATATATATACATACATATATATATATATATATATATATATATATATATATATATATATATATATATATATATATATATATATATATATATATATATATATATATATATATATATATATATATATATATATTGCAATACACAGACGCTATGGCGATTGATTAAATGTTTATGAAAAACTTAATGCAATCTTAAAAACAGCAACATGACTAGTTAGTAGTGACTCGTCCTGAGTGTAAGGTGACGACGTCAAAGTCATAATTATAATTAGAAAAAATGAATCAGTAGTTGTAATCATTTTACGTGTTATTATGAATCACTACTTTCTGATCTTATTTTAATTTATACAATTAAAATTAAAAAAAACTTCTAGTGAAGGCGACAAGTAAAAATTGATCTATTTCTCCTTCTTCTCTGTGTTTATAGCGTTTAAAGTTTCGCGCTAAAAGGAAAACACACGACGAAGTAAATACGGTAAAAAAGAGATATCACACAACAAAAGGCATTTATAGAAAAATTGCATGAAAATAAAAATGATTTTAGTTGTTCTTCCAGTCATTGTCAGTCACGATATCGGTTAATCATCCCAGTATTGAATTAAATACATAACTCATACTCTAAAGAGAATCTGTCCAAATCCAATTTTTCAATCGAAAATGTCTATTTAAAAACTGAACTTATGAAGACCTGTAGGTATAACTTAATTCCATGCGGTGCTCACAAGTACAAGTAAAGACATGTGATCGTACATCATACAAGTATCTAATCAGCGGTCACTATCAAATCAATCAACTATATTTAGACTTATTTATTGTTTGTAAACATCTACCCGTCGCTGAGAGCTTGGGGTTAAATTAAAGAATGAACTTCTTCTAAGTTCATTGTGAAGTTCAGTTCAGATCGACCGTTTAACTACCTGCCAGATCACGGGCAATCTAGCAGCTAAGCCGCGATCTGGCACTCCCTGACGTGCCTCAGGATGCATTTCGTCTCAAGCATGGCGCCGCCCGCCACTACACGTGAAGGGATTTGGCAAATTTTTGGGCAAAACAAAGAAAAGAGAACCGCGACAGCGGCGTTAAGGCGGGCGTGTCTATAAAAGGCCGAGAGGGGGGTGCGCGGGGGTGGTAACACGATCCGAGAGCTCCAGCCGGCCGGCCGCCCTGGAGCCGCGGGCGAGGGCGACAGCGGCGTAGCCCCCCTCCCTGCCCCGGTAGGCGGGCGGGCGGAGTGAGGCGCGGGGGCGAGGGGCAGGAGTCCGGCTCGTGCGCCTGCGACTGCCGCTCCCGCTCTCACTAGTCGAACGGTGCCCGACCGGTAACGTAGCGCCGACTGCCGACCGAGAGACGAACCAGCGACAATGTCCGCCGTGGCGAAGACTTCCAAGTACACCTACCGCAGCAGCGGTGGCGGCACCACCGACGTCAACATCGAGTACAGCGCCGACCTGAGTGCTCTCTCCAGGCTGGAGGTACCGGCCGTGAGACTAGTGTGTGACCGGCAGTGTTTGTGAAGTGTTTTCGGACATGATAGAGTATGTTGTATTTTTCAGGACAAGATCCGTCTCCTCCAAGATGATCTGGAATCCGAAAGGGAGCTACGTCAGAGGGTAAGCCTTCGACCGCGCGAAATGTGATATGTCCGAGCGCCGCGGCCATAGCGGGCGCGCCGGCGCAGGTGTGGGCGGGGCGGCGCGGCGCCGCGAGCACACCTCTATTAATACCGACCCGTCCGATACCTTCCATTGCATTTACTTTTGTCTTTTTTGGACATTTAATAATCAATTTATGCTTCATTCATAATATTAATTTTATACTAATTTTATTCGTAAATTTATTATATTTCACTCTTAACATAATATTAAACTATTAAAAGTCCTCACGCCATATAATGATATTAAATATAAAAATTCTTGTGTAATAATTGGTTTTAAAAAGTTATAAAAGTGCAATTGCCATTAAAAAGCCATTACTATAAAAAATTGTAAGTATTTGATCAATCCTCAGATCAATACATATTTTGTCGACCATAAAATTATTTCATTAGATGTCACTCGAACATACAATAAGAGAACATAAAATAATGATAATCATCTGATCGAAGCACTCGCATAACGCGGATCGAGGTCGGGTTCTCATCACCGAGATTCGCATGATCTATTTCGGTCGACTGGAGCGCGGGCGGACGGCTCGAGCGGCGCAGGCGGCCGCCCGCCCGCCCGTCGCGTCGCTTTCTAGCCGACAAGCAAAAAGATATATTTAGGCGCGTAGCACGTATTCTCCGAAACCTCAACTTCTCGCTCTCCGGTCTTAGTTTTGAAACTGGGCCAAACGATGCTCGTTCCTGCTCAGAATGCCACAATATTGAAATATAATAATAGACTGCGGTAAACTGGCGAAAATATCCGACTTAGTCACAATCGTGAGACGTGGACCAGTCTATTTATAGATGGGCACAATACTGAAATATGCGAAGGACACGTTATCGAATACTGTTATTGCACAATTTAAAGTTATGTAAAAGTATTAACACCGATTTATAGAAGATATTTTAGTTTACGGTTGATTCCTAAGATAATAAAGATTTGTTTTGAAACGACGTAATGTCATATTTAACATTCATTAACACATATTACTAATGGTACTTGTATACGAAAAACATATAACTATATCTAACAATTAATTGTTAACAAATTATATGACTTGAAAAATAATATACGAGTAATATTTCAGATCGAAAGGGAGAAGGCAGATTTGAGCGTGCAAGTGATCCAGCTCTCTGAGAGGCTGGAAGAGGCTGAAGGCGGAGCTGAAAGCCAGGTAATTTTCACTTAGATTTATGATATTTTTATGCAGCTTTAGGTTTAAAACAGATAATGGAAAGGATGAGGACAACGTAAGGGACTATTATAAAAAATATACCACTGGGAAATGTCCTTGGATGTCTGGAAAATGAACAAAATAATCTGAACTGAGACCTTAATATACTCGTTTATTAGAAGTATATATAACTTATTGTAAATTTTAATTATTTTATATAACTATGCAATGCGAAAATTTATATATATATATTTTTAATGCGAAATTCTGTATGCCTTGCGACGTACCATTTTTTTATCATGGCAAATAAAATGTGCTTGTTTCAGGTTTAAAAGATGATTAGGTAGAAAAATATTACGATAACGTGTAAAGATTTAAAAAATACGCATAAGTAAAATATCATCTATACATATACTGTTATGTTACAAATAAGCTTATTAATGTAGTTATTAGCAGTAATAATAGTCAAATATGTTCCCAGTAAAATTCTTTGGGAGCACAATTTGAATAGTCTTCAAATTTTTCAGTTCGAGATCAACAGAAAACGTGATACCGAATTGACCAAACTTCGCAAGCTTCTTGAAGATGTACACCTGGAGTCAGAGGAGACCGCTCACCTGCTCAAGAAGAAGCACCAGGAGATCGTGGTCGACTTCCAGGAACAGATTGACAAACTCACCCATAGCAAAACCAGGTAAGACACATGAATTAACATTGTGCTCATTATTAACCAACAGTTCGAAATTGTAAACTAGAAATAAGTGCTACGCGCAAAATTGCGAACAATGCTGAGCGTCAAAAATGTTCATCACTTTATCGAAGTCATTTTACTCCTTTATAATCTCCCATATAAATGTGCACTTAGTGTTTTATGACTGGGCAAATAATTTCCTTGTTTCCAGAGTCGAGAAGGAGAAATCCAAATTCCAAGCTGAAGTTTACGAGCTCTTGGCCCAAGTGGAGAACTTGAGCAAGGAGAAGATCACAATCTCTAAGACTTGTGAAAAACTTGAAATCACCATCTCTGAACTCCATATCAAAATTGAAGAGCTGAACCGCACGATCGTCGACATCACGTCGCACAAGCAGCGCCTATCTCAGGAAAATGTTGAGCTCATCAAGGAAGTTCAAGACCTTAAGGTACGTTTCTAAAACTTTTAACACATTGATGAAAACCAATTATAGTAGTGATTACTACCACGAATGATAAACATATTATAATATAATAAATATATTTAATTAAATTTCAGGTGAACATTGAAAACGTTGTGTACCTTAGGAGCCAGCTGGCCGGCCAGCTCGAGGACGCGCGTCGCAAGCTTGAAGATGATGAGAGGAGGCGCTCTCTGCTTGAGGCCAACCTTCACCAGGTATAATTAGATATATGCAGATACGTTAATAATACTGAAACGTATCAAATAATGTTTCATTTTTTAACAAAATTTACCTTTAATCAGGTGGAAATCGATTTGGAATCCGTACGTGTCCAACTGGAAGAGGAATCCGAAGCTCGTTTAGACCTTGAGCGCCAGTTGGTCAAGTCCAACGGTGAAGTTCAGCACTGGAGGTCCAAGTTCGAGGCTGAGGCCGCAGCTAGGGCTGAAGAAATTGAAGAGATCCGTCGCAAGTACTCTGCGCGTATCCAAGAGCAAGAAGAACAAATCGAAACTCTTATTGTCAAGATCAACAACGTTGAAAAGCAAAAGTCGCGTCTGCAAAGCGAGGTGATTAAGGAATTTACTATTTCTTATTCCAAATATTTTATAATTTGATGAATTATTTTTTTACAAAGCATTTCTTTTCATCTCAGGTCGAAGTACTCATCATCGACTTGGAGAAGGCTAACGGAACAGCTCGCGAGCTCCAGAAGAGGACTGAGCAACTAGAACGCGTCAATATCGAGATCAAGTCGCGCTTGGAAGAAACTGTGCAACTGTACGAACAAAGTCAGAGGGACCTTCGCAACAAGCAGACTGAAATCCAACGTATCAGCCACGAGCTTGACAAGACCCGCGAACAGAAGGACGCTCTTGGCCGCGAAAACAAGAAATTGGGAGGTAAGCATATATTATGGTAGATATTAATAAATATTACTATATTACTCAAATCTACGTAGTAATTTCAGATGAAAATTGGAGCACAGAGTATTTTTTCACTAGGCAGTAGACTCTCTCTGTCTATTATACTATACAGAAGTAAAGCGGAAAGATTGCTTAAAAAAGAAAAGCATCTAAACCACTTCCTGCCCACAGATGAGTTGCACGACGCCCGCTCCACTGTCACGGAGTTGACCCGCCGTCTTCACGAGCTCGAGATCGAGCTGCGCCGTCTTGAGAACGAGCGAGAAGAACTCACTGCTGCCTACAAGGAGGCTGAAGCTGTAAGTAATTCAATAATGTTGTTATTTTAAATACAAGCGCAAGCTATTAAATATTCTTAATTTTTATACGTATATTTGTACGTATTGATTCGTTCTTAATTTTTAACGAATTTAATTTAATTTATTTTCAACAAACAATTTTATCTAAGGTTGTTGTACTTAATAGTGTATAACAATTATAACAAAATTTGTAAATTAATTTACCCACACATTACCAGACATAAGTATTTATTTTTTTTAAATAATTTTTAAATGGATAAATTTTACTCCGCCTGTCCTGTCATGTGCAGGATAAAGCGTGAACAACATTCTGACCAATTTACATGACAATATTAGTACAAAGACCGTTCTAGGTTATTCAAGAGTTGAGAATTGTTAATATGATTTTTTTACATAATTAATTAAACTGGAATGTTCAGAATTTGAATAAAAGTAAGATGTCCTTACACTATATCTGGTGACGTAACATGATAGTCGACGTAAACTGATTTCTGTAGCAAAAATAACTAAACAAGGTGCGCAGTATCATTATATGCAAAATTCGAAAACACTTTGCGTTAGCCACGTCTGTGTATGTACATGGTTTCGTTGGTCAGAGTCCATTTTTCATAAAAAAATACCACAGTGGTAGCAATTGGCTTATTCTCGTACAATAGTTAACAGAAGAGATTGACATTACATAATTCAGTCCTTTTATTAATTTAACAGCTGACATATCTGTTCAATATTCAAAATTAATATTATGAAGAACTTAACATTACAAATAGGTTTAACTGATTTCAATAATTAAACATTAATTCCAATACTAAATACTATCGTTACAATAGAATCATAAAATGTACCTATATTGATATATACTACATACGTATATGAGTCGTAGATACTTCGTTCAATATGCGTTCTGCTACATTTGTTTACTGAAGTTAGAGTTTTACACACACATACTCGTGTAGATAATGTATTTATTATTGTATTAACATATCCATTTAAATTTGGTAATGTTTTTATATATTTTAGATCCTTTTCTAAAGAAATAATATTAAAGATTATTTTTTGAAGACAGCAACAATGTTATTTTGCGTGTATATTTTTATTAATGATGTTGGCACGAACTCTACATCGTTCACGGATTTCTAATTAATTTCCTAACTCCTACCAACTGCCAATGGTTTTTGCCAACTATATAATAAACTTGAATGAGTAATACAATAAAAATGCAGATTATTTCTGATGCCAGATTGCAACTAAGTAAGGCAACGTAAAATGATTACCACTGCACTACTACTAACTTATAAGATTAAAGCAAGTCTTGTATATTAAGCTACAGTTTTTTTATGTATAGTACGTCATATTAAATATCTATATGTAATTATCGTTGGAATTGAGAGAAACCACTACTACACTTATTATTAAAATGTTTTTATTGAAGAATAGATTATGATTTACGATAAATGAATTTCAACTCAAATTAATATATGGTGCAAAGTGATAATGGAGTTGCTGAAAGATGGATGATTAAGTTTATGTTAGATATAATGCCGGCATCAGATAATGTGCGTCAGTATATACATCTGCTTAAAAAATTGAAATATATACTTTTTTTTCAAATAAGCAGTAAAGTCTAAAATACATATAAAAATTCTTATGACACAATATTAAAAGTCAAGATACTTCAGAAATTCACAAATAATGAATCTAGCTATAAATAAACAGTGCGTTAACATTCAAAACTCAAATTAAATTATATTCGATACCTTGGCAACGATACTTGAGTGGATGCTAAAATACACGCAATGTTGCATAACAGTTATGAAGTTAGCAACTATAAAAGTATAGTATAAACTTCTTTCTGATTGAATAAATTAGTTTTAATATTTATTGTAATTCATAGTAACTTTATTTATAACAAGTTTTACTTATATTTTCTATAGGGACGTAAAGCCGAGGAGCAACGCGCCCAGAGGCTAACCGCCGAGCTTGGCCAGTTCCGTCACGAGGCTGAGCGCCGCCTCCAAGAGAAGGACGAGGAAATTGAATCTATCCGGTAAGAACTAGTAAAAATATACATAATTTTAAACTATTTATTAAAATATATTCTTTGCTTGTAATATATGTTCGCCCTATATAAATAAGAGTAATTAACTTGTATATAAGTACGTGTACAAATAGTGTTAATAAGTTTCAATTAATTTTTTTCATTAAATTCGAAATCGATATGATTATTATCATACTCATTATTTCCGGCTAATCTGTTACGTCCATTCTTTATTTATCTTACACTATTGGCAAGCACATCGGTCAAAAATATCTCGATCCCCGATTGGTGCATCTACGCAATTGACTAATAGAAGCGTTGGCATCGATATGGATGTGAATTGCACAGACGTCAGTGTTGTTTTCCCCCACGCAGTATACGATTATAAACAGACAAAATAAATCCAGTCATTAGTTTTTACGACACACAAGCAAATTACATTCGAAAGCTTCAACATGCCCCCAGTTAAAGTTCCCGAACGAAATAAATGGACCAAGCCTCCTACTGCGATATACGAAAACAATTATGGCTACGGAATCAACTATTATCAACCGATGATCGATTATATCACTGCTAAAGAACAAGGATCAAATGCTAAGCCCCCGCATCTTCCGTGGAACAATGAAAGAGGACTTGAAAAATATAGATTTGATAAACCAGTGAAAACGTACTCTGAAAATGATGTGTTAAAGTTATCACAAGAAGTATCGGAAAGAGCTAAACGGGATCTTAACACTTTTAATGTTGGAAGAAGAACCCCTTTCACAGTAGTCGCTACAGCAGCAGCAACAAACTTATCTAAACATGTGGGCGTTAAAAGTGTATCGGTGAAGACACGAAAGAAAAAGGTTGAAAAGGAAAATATCAAAATCGAACGACAATCCAAAAGGGATGACTTAATGAAGTCTTTGGATTTGTATAATGCTCAATTAAATGCTGGTGCTGAGCTTAAGAGTAAAGCTACAATTTATCGAGGAAAATCTGCTAAAGCCATCGCACAAACATTGTTGGAGGAAACTAGGAACAAAGTTGGTGAAGGGAAAGTAAAAAACATTGATGTAAATATTGGAAAGTTTGATTCTGGGGGCGTTGTGCAGTTGGCCAGATCATCAAAAAATGTTATATCTGATTACTCAGCTACCCGATCACAAAATACGTTCGAAAACAAATTGGATGAAATAGCAGCTATTGCCATGAAAACACCGAAAGTATGTGTCGTGCAAATCGAAACAGAAATTCCGACTATAAACACTGAATATGTGCAAAAAATAAACGAATTGAAACAAACGATTAATCAATTTGAGCAACTAAATACGAGTTTGGTTTATGATCAGAGGTATAATTGAACTGGCCGTTTTATAAAAATGTGCTTGGCAGAAATGTCAATACACTATATTGAACTAAATCCTAATACTATTGAAATAAAATTATTTTTAACTTTCTTGTCAACAGCAAGCAAACCAGCATCGAGATCGAGCAGTTGAACGCTCGCGTCGTAGAGGCTGAGACCAAGCTGAAGACCGAAGTAACTCGCATCAAGAAGAAGTTGCAGATTCAAATTACTGAACTCGAGCTTTCTCTTGATGTCGCCAACAAGACCAACATTGACTTGCAGAAGACCATCAAGAAACAGTCTCTACAGGTTTGACATAGATTTACATTAAATTAATTTATTTTTTAATTATTCTTAGTGTAACTATATTTTAATAATTAATCACCACACAACAGCTCACCGAGATTCAAGCCCACTACGATGAAGTCCAGAGGCAGTTGCAAGTTACACTCGACCAGTACGGCGTCGCTCAGCGCAGAATCCAGTCTCTCACGGGCGAGGTTGAAGAGATCCGTGGCAACTACGAGCAGGTTATTATATTTACTTATTAAAAATAAACAAAATAAACGCAATCGCATTAAGAAGAGGAGAAACTGTTTAACATTATAAGGATTACCGTAAACATTTAATATTAATTATTTTTTTTTATTTACTCCAGGCTCTTCGTGCCAAGCGTTCTGTTGAACAGTCCTTCGAAGAAGCGCAGACTCGCATCAATGAGCTGACCGTCATCAACGTGAACTTGTCCAGCAGCAAGGCCAAGATCGAGCAGGAACTCGCTGCCGTCGCTGCTGACTACGACGAGATCACCAAGGAGCTGCGCGTTGCTGACGAGAGATACCAGCGCGTCCAGGTGAGCCAAAAAACTAGCTAGCATAAGGACAAAACAAAAATTGTTCTACGACTCTATCCACTTATTGAGTTGGTAAACAATTATATAAGAGTATTTATAATATTTATTTTATGTTTTAGACTGAGCTGAAGCACACCGTAGAAATCTTGCACGAAGAACAAGAAAGGATTGTTAAGATTGAAGCTATCAAGAAGTCTCTCGAGATTGAAGTTAAGGTAAATTTGAGGACTATTTAATTTAAAATATAAACCGCCTGTCACTCATAACAAACACTTTAAGAACGGACTATACAATATATTTTATACGATTTACAGAACTTGTCTGTCCGTTTGGAAGAAGTTGAAGCCAATGCTATCGTTGGAGGTAAGCGCATCATCAGCAAACTGGAAGCCCGCATCAAGGATATGGAGCTCGAGATGGATGAGGAAAAGAGGAGACACGCTGAAACCATCAAAATCCTCCGCAAGAAGGAGCGTCAGCTCAAGGAAATCATCATTCAGTGCGAGGAAGACCAGAAGAACATCTCTCTCCTCCAAGACTCCTTGGAGAAGGTCACCCAGAAGGTATCCATCTACAAGAGGCAGTTGGCAGAACAGGTTAGTCAAAGTGACTTTTATACATTACTGCATGTTTTGATCCATTACTAAAGGAAACATACTAATATGTAATCGTATATAATTATCTATACAGGAAGGAGTATCCCAGCAGAGTGTGACGCGAGTACGACGATTCCAGCGCGAACTGGAAGCTGCAGAGGACCGCGCTGACGTCGCTGAGAGCAATCTGTCTCTCATCCGCGCCAAGCACCGTACCTTTGTGACCACCTCCACTGTGCCCGGCTCCCAGGTGTACCTAGTCCAGGAGTCCCGCGCCCTCAGCTCGGAGTGAACCCCCTCCCCACCCCGTACCAGCATTTCTCACCAACACGCATAAGGGGCAATTCCGGTCGGGTATAAACCTAGTCGTTCGTTAAGTGATGTTTAAGTTCCGATTAACGTCAAGCGGGACGGTCGCTCGCTGCGCGGCCCGCCCTAACTGTGTCTCAGTCGCCGCCCTCCGACCGACCGTCCCCTTACATTTTGTATGCTAAATCATCAATAAAGGAACCAAAAACTCAGTAAGCTTTTTTTATTCTAATTATATAAGGTCACCGCTTCGTTATACCGTAATTAAGGTGCAGTAGTTTAAAGTAAAGAAATATTTTATAATTATTTATTATTATATGTGAAACGCGCTATGTACGTGTGTAACTCTAATTACAAATAAATGCTATTTATGTTACAGACTTAAATAAAACAAAAAACGCAATAAAAATTCAAAAACTAAATGGATTTTTATTTTAAAATAACGAATAATAACGAGCACTCCTGAAATTGTCCATTGGTCTAATTGAAAATATTACAAGGTATTACGAAGATTCAAGTCTATTTAAAATATATAATATAATACTTTAGATGTAGAATGTATTAAGTACATCCCCAAATAATATTGTTTACCTTCAATAAATACCAAAAATTAGTTTATTTTTAATGTTCTATTATATATTACCACCATTCGTAGGACGTACCATCGAGCAAGCTCGTGCACTACTGATGCTGAGTATAGTTAAAACTTCATCAAACGAAAAAAAAAATAAAGAACATGCAAACGCTGGAGCGTAAGCAATCTTCTCTAATAAAATAAATTCTTACGCATCGTTGACACATTGCGGGTAGTGTCGTTTACAACGTACTTGTAACGTGTTGCAGTTCTCTTGTGGCCAGTTGTCTATAGTAAAAGAAATAATAATATACAGCTCAAGAATTTGTATTTAAAAATTAAAGAAGACTTTAAGCGGATATTCGTTCCCAAGGACGAGTACTATTTCTTACAGTTAATAAACTAGACTTAAATATAAATTAAACGAGGAATGATTGCATAAAGAAACAAAAACACACGGAAATGTTTTGTGTCAAATTTGCGCAGCGTCTGCCTACTCATTTACAGGCAGACGCTGCGCCCTCGCGTTACGACATACCGTGTGTTCAATCTCACTCGAAGAGGGTTTCCATTTTCTTCGTTCTGGTAACGAGACAGGTGCATATTTAAGTTCCGCCACTCCACACGCATTTACTCGAAAGCGAGGAAACGCAGAAGCGAGGAACGGAGTGTCTTAACACTTGGTTCCCAAGGTTCCAACGGTTCTCTCTGCCTACGCTGCTGTGAGCGGGATAACACGTGAAGGTTATAAATAAATTTATAATATGTCATAATGCTTACTGAACATGATATATCAAAATATAAATATTGCGTACCATTTAAATATATACCTAAATATTTTGTAAACATCACTGTAATATTTATAAATCTTTGAATATAAAAGGGAGTGGTTGATATACAACTCACAGCTGCGCGTAGAAATCTAAAAACTAGATATATAAAAGACTCTTTGAGCATTGTAGCAGAAATTTGTACTATTGAGCGTTTTTCCTTTCTATAATTAACGCAACTCGAGTTACCATACTGGAACAGCAAACAATTTCCACAGTTATAATGATTCCGATCGAAAGGTATTTATAGAGAATGAGTGGGCGAGAGCCTTGATTAGCCACTTGTTTGAGATGTTACAGTCTTAGAAAGATTTACGTGTAGAAGCTTTAGCTTTACTTATGGCTTTTATAAAACTGAGTGACAACCAGTAGCGATATTGTAGGGAGACGCACACAGGTGCGTGTAAAGATGCCAAATTGGGAAAAAGCTCCTAATGTAGAAATAAAACAAATATAAATAAAATTTAAATATCTGTTAATAACGTTAAAATAGATGTTGAATAAAGGCAAATTTAATCATTTAGTCCCCACCAAAATGTTACTAATTTGAAGGGAAATGAATTACGATATGTACTGAAAATATTAACTAACCAGTCTTATGACTGTGGGCAGATTTGTTAAATGACTGTGGCGAGTAAATCACATTAGAAGAAGCTTTTATAAATCATTTTGATATTATGCAAGCCAATGTTATGAAATATTATGGCGCAGTATTTCGGAACAACCTTGGGGAACTCCAGCACCATATATACGTAAAAGGTAAAAGTAGCAGAACCTTCCTTAATTATAAACTTCTTTAAGACAAGTAGGACTTAATAATATCAAAGAAGTGTGTAGTAAGATATTTGATCTTAAAAAGTGTTCCTGTATACTATAATAATAATAAGAAGCCCACGTAAATCCTGTTAACGTCCGAGTCGACACAAGGACAACTTATCTGGCTAACGAGCAGGTAACCTTTTATGGAGAAGTGAATAAAAATTACAATCTTTGCCTTCTGTGGGTCGCCGGGGCACATCATTGAACAGGCGGGCTCGCAACGTGGAATTTACAGCCGATCTCTTAAGCGTTGTCTAATCTCCTAGTTCACCCTAGTCACTCAGTTCAGCTAAATGATCATGCTCATCCAAAAATGGGCTGGTGATTGGATATTAACGACTTTTCCTGGATTGCTTTACGTAGCCTAAGCAAGAAAACTCTTGCAAATAGTTTGGATATGACAAGTAGTAGACTTATTGAGTGATACAAAGATATATCATAGACTGATTTTACTGGTTTCTGAATCATTATAACTTGAGAAATTTTCCATTTAACAGAAAAGTGGCTTACTCTTATGATGGCGTTAAAAAGACCAGACAAATACATATGCATTGTGTAGGTAGTTCTTGAAATACGTTTTTGTCAATTGGGTTATATAAATTCTCGTTCTATAAATTTCCAATTTTTTAATTTTTCTTATTACCTGTACTTATTGATAAATTTCGTAAATCTAGGATGACAGGAACTAACGTGTAGATGTTGAATATCAGGCAATTTTCATACAAAATGGAAAAAAAATAGCCATGAACGCTCCAATAGTTACGACTAGGGATTCATCTACTTTTCAAGTTTATTGTCATTGAACTTACAAACTTAAACAGTGTACTTAAAAGTACGTAAATTTTCATTGTTATTATATTTTGCCATTACTTTTTTGTGATTGCTTTGTTTTTTATATGATTTTGAGATATTGTAATTGAAAAATTTATTATTTCATTCAAGGTTATAAAAATGATATTATTATAAAAGAAGATAGAACGATAACGCGTAACGATTACGCCTCTCATAATTTATGAAACAAACAAACGTTTTAACTTATGTTAAATTCACATCTGTCTACTGAAACAGTTATATAGGCTGTCCCACAGTGACACGATGGCTTTGAATATAGTAAATAAAAAAACATTAATACAAATAAAATTATTATACTATTATATTACATTTTAAAATCATCTTAATTGCGAAAGGCGAGTTATTGACCTAAAACTTCACTTTTTGTACTGTTTTAAAGAACTCGAAAAGGCTGATTGACGAATAATAAAGTCGATATGGTATTAAACAGCTTGATTAGTAATTAAGCAAATTTTACACGATAGCCAATTACATTTGTTTGAAACACTTTGACCCTTAACAAAAAAAGATTTTTAACTTTACCATCCCTAAAAAGTGTTAAGCAAATAATACTTATCCAGATCCCGAATCCCAATAATATCTAACATTAATTTGTAACCCATTTACAAGTTTTATAAACATTACAACGACATCTATGTGGCAGTAGCGGAAATAGACAACAAAAGAAACAGTCAGCGTGAGCGAGTCCGATGAGGTTCCTATCTACAACAAGATGGCGCTGTACTGTACCTTCCCCGTGCGTATCGTTTTGTTTATTATATTTTGTAAAAGGTTTTAAATGAAAATACATATCATATATAAATAGATTTTAGAAGCAAAAATATATTTAGAAACAATGTTATTTTTTATTAACTTCAAATTAATCATTTGATCTTTAAAAATTTTAGAATACGGACACTAGCCATTAAATAATACACACACTACGAAACATAACAAAAAATGTGCCATAATTTCTTATTTTACCGTAAATATTCCAGAACAAAAATGAACAACACGGAGACTTTAGTAATACTTCAATTCTTAATGTGACTACGGATAAAAGTTCTCTTTAAAGATCACCATCATGTAAAAATATACATACATTTTCAACGAGAAACCAAGTTAATGTTTCTTCTAATATGTCACATCTGCTGTCACTTTGACCACGATATTGTCATCACTGAAAAATATTTTCAAGCAATAGATGTCTCCAACTGTACGGTGCATAGAATACAGGTGAAGGAAGTTACTTAAAAATCAACTCTTCCAAATCGTCTCAACTCTCATGTAACAGATTTTTTTTAATAAGAGTGGACATAATTGCTATAAAATTAATTATTAAAACGATTAGAAAATATACACAATAAACTTACTTAAGTACGAAAACTTCTTACTATATATTATTACATGTTCAATTTAAATTTTCTAAGAAATAACCTGCATGAGTTTGACAAGAAATATTGAAGTACACACCGATACTAATTTCACATTTGCTATCCCATATTAAAAAAAATAACTAAAGAGTTACGAATAAAAAACACATTTTACCTAATATCATTAAAAAAAAATTAGTATATACACATACATATTTAATAAATGTTCTCAATAACAAAAGAATACTAAAGTTAATATATCAAGCGTTATTTACATTTGCCGACATAGTGCGCGTGCGCATCGCCCGCCCAGTCGCCGCCCGCCCTCCGCTGCACGCGCACCTCTCACACTTACACGCTACAGGTAAGTGAAAACTCTATTTTTACCTAATTATACTATTTATAATTACATAAATTAATATTATATCAAAATAAGCATATATTCAATAGACTATGTATAGATATACATATATATGTCATATTTAAAGTGATATTTTGGTAGTTATTTCTGTTCTGCAACGTCTCGCTGCAGCCGAGCTGACGATACGGTATTTTGTGTTAGTTTTACTGCTTCTTGTGAGTTTTAATGTGATTTGGAAACGTTGGTTTTTTAGTTAAGTCGAAATTTAGTTTTTTATAAAATATTTCATAGAAGTGTGTTTAAATTCATATGAACAAGAACGCAAACAATGACGTGGAAGTTAACATGTGAATATTTTTAAGCCTATAGTATAGCGAAGTCTGAAATATATTTAACTTATCAATCACCTACAACCAAGAGTACGTCTTGTTAAGAACGTGCACAATCCCGTATATTGAGTACTTTAAACACAACGAATTTAGTTGTAAACCGATTACATACATATACATATATATGTATAACAGTGCAGTGACCTATTTATGCACGAATCGAAACTGTTTCTTTGCGAAAATTGTTGTCATATACTCTATGAGTATATAATATCTATATATTACCTCAAGTGGGAAACAAACCCTCGGCCATCGTGGTTTTAAATGATAGTTTCAGTAGTGGCGTCTTACATGGCAAGAATCTTTTAAATATTTTCAATTTCCCATATTGTAACCTTTTGATCCATTATTAAAATTTACTAATTTAATATATATCGAAAAATGTATCTAAAACTTTAATAATGACCATAACGAAATTTAGTATATTGGTCTGTTAAATTTACTACGACTAAACGATTAGTATAAGTAATCCTGGGCGGGCGGATGAAGTGATTCATCACTTCTATGATGATGTTTTGTACTGTTTCGATCTATTTATAGTGCAGCTTGAGAATCGCGGGGTAGCTGGGGTAGTCCTGGTGGTGTTTGCGGACCAACGTTTATTATTTAACCATTTCTTCATATATTTTTGGACCTCTTCTTTAGTAACATTGATAATAATATTTGATATCTGATCAACTAGACTCTTAAGGAGAGAATACGAGAAGTTATATATTATCAATTAATTTGATTACATTTAATAAAACGTGTTTTGTTTTTTATTTGTAAAAAAAAACTAACAAAAAGTACGTTATTACTTTAATGTTCGAACCAAAGTATAAACTGTACGGAGGGACAAACGTATGTGTGATATATTACCTTGATAATATATGAGAGAATATACTGTCATCCAGTTGAAGTACTTCTGCCATTATTTATACTATCTCTATTATAGCTAAACTGGTCTATGATAGCGTATCGACTAATACTTAAATTTATCCAAATCGGTCGCGGTATACATTTTCCAGTATGTATATATTATTTGGAACTAATGTATTTATAGTGAAAAAGCGGATGAAACCACCGCCACAGCCAGAATGGAACAGACGGCTGTGCACATTTAATAATGAACAGTAACTAAATTAGATTTGCCAATAATATTAATAGAGTAACACAGATATAAACTACAGAAGAATATCAAATGTTATTATTAAAGAAGTAAATTATATTTTTAAATATAATTTTAACGTTTATGCTATCTCTTGCTAATGAAAGTTCCAAAAAGCGTACAAAAACTTAGCACCAGCTGGCGAGCTTCACTATGCAGCTTTTCTCCGAATTCACAAGCTTTGCAATGAGAGCCAAATGCTCAAAATCAGAAACTGAATTTTTCAGATTCTCTTACGCGAAGGCTGTATTTCTATATTATAATAGGGTACTACTATGCTTCTTCGCCAGACGCTTCAGATCTTTGACATTAAATACTTACCACGCTGTAAAAAATATAACATTTTCTTATTTATTATGGCTTAATCGAACTACTTATTATTCTATTGCTTCATTATCAGATATTGTTGACTTCTAATTTTTAAATAGTAACGGATAATGCTACCTTTAAGAAACTATTAATTTTAAATATCAAACTCCTTAGCCATTTTATCGTTTGTTCTTATGCAACGCGTGATATTACTATTTTACAGATTTTATTCTTTTAAGCTTTGGCCACTTGCTGATAAAGTCTTAGGTAGAATATAAACAACATATTTGGTTTCAAAGGTCTCAGATAAAAATATCTAGTAGATAAAACTTTAAAGTATTAACTTTTATCTGGTACGCAGTAATATCTACGGGATTAATATGTAACACTTTATCCGTAACCAGTAGTTTTTTTAAATAATTACTGAAGAAAATCTTTTAATTTTTATATTATAGCATGATTTACTAAATTTAGTACCAAATTTAGTAGTTTCATTGAAGCATTCCAAATATTATATAAACAACTTCATATTACTGAAATGGTAATATGAAATAATAATTCGACTCAACTAAATATACACGAGTATGTACACTAACTACATTTGAATGCTTTTCCGAACTAACGATACTTTAAATACGATCTTCAATTTGAATTGAATTGAATTTGGATTCATTTGAACTAAACATCTCCTCATAATTTACCCACATTTACCCAAGTTGACCTACCTTTAAGGTGACACTGACTTCAATTAGTTTATTACTCGTTTAACAGACATACTGTCAATACATCTTTTTTATATCTTCACGCTTTATCCCTCACATGGCAGAGGTAACTGCAGAAACCATAGGAACTTAGTGTTTAGGTCACTACCTTATAGTGGAAAATAAGAAAACAAATAAACGAGTCACTAAAAGTGTTTCGTCAAATATATATAAAAACTTTATGAAAAAACAATGTCTAATAAGATTTGTACAGTCTTCTTCTTCTCCTTCTGTATGTTGCTCGAATACTATATTGCCACGTTGACAATAATGATGCAAGTAGACGGACAGCTAGGGCACAATAAGTGAGTAGATTAAGAGTTTAATTTTGCCCTATTCATTATTTGACTAGGAGTTTGGATGTATTCGTAACAATTTTATTTTGCCGTGGTATCAAATTCCATATAATAAATCAATCGACAAGTTCTTCGACAAATTTTGCACAAAGACGCAATTCCTAAAACTACATTCCTGTGATTATATTAAATTAACAAACTCAAATCACATATATATGTTCCTCGTTTTTCGAATCTTTTACAACAATGGACACGTGGTCTGTATTCATTGTTATTTTTTCCTAGAAATATCTTTTTTGAGGACCGTCGTGGCGCAGAGGCGCAACGTGTGCCTGTAACGCGACGGTTTCTGGGTTCCATCCCCAGTCGGGGAAGATGGATTTTTCTATTTACATTTTCTTCGACTAGGCAAAGCGCGGCGTTGAGTTCCGTCACTCAACACGCTATGCCTTGAAAAAGGCGTAAAGCGGGTACGGAGAAAGCAGGGAATAAGCAACGGAGTGTCTTAACACCAGGTTCCCACGGTCCCTGCAGTTCCCTCTGCCTACCCTGCTATGTGCGGGATAAAGCGTGAAGCTAAAAAAAAATATTTTTTTGTATATAAACAGACGGACATTTGAATATATTTCGACTGTCACTTAAACCAATCTAAAAAAAGATATAATAATATCTAAGTGAATATTTAATGAGAGAGTGCAAGAGTCGAGACACTCCGCTTTCCTGCAACACATCGCAATCGCGGCCGAGTCATGTTGTCGCGGTGGAAATAAACTGTTAACGTGTGTTTTTACGAAACAGAGTTGGCAGACGCCAGCAAGTGTGTCAAGTTCGCGTAAGACAGCTATTATTCTGCATCGAAACAGGCGTTTTACTTTATTCCATACTCAATCGCGTGTACTCTAATGTACGAGTATATTGTGATTTGTGATCGTTGTAACACACTGTGGCAGAGATTCAAAGAGGTTGTCGAAAATAATGTAGTTTATAGCATTCTTGCAATCTATGTTTAACCAAACTAGTGTGTAAAAAAACCAGTGTGTTTGTGTGTTTATGTGTGTATTTTAACGTCACCATTTATGTACAAATGAAAGTAAAGTATCGCTTATATGGTGCCATCGTAGCGCAGTGGCACAGTGTCGGCCTGTAGTCTGTGCCTATGAGATTGTTGCTGGGTTCGATTTTCACTCGGAGGAACGCGAACGGTGAGCATTTATTTTCAACTAAAAGGCGGCTTTCGGGCCGCCATAGGTTCATAGTGAGTTTTATAGGTTTAAATAATACATTGATAGCTTCACGGTGAACCCCTCTGTATACAGCGTAGAGCAGATCTACTCTTTAAGCACTTTGATACTTAACGAAAAACTCGACTCGAAATTCAACCCGCATCTCTTATTATTTTTATTTTACACAATTTTAGTACAAAAACAATATTTATGTCATATGTGTCATCCTCTGACGACGACGCGTCTCACGCGTCTTGCGTAATTCATGTAAGTATTATTATTATACAAATGATATTGTAATATTGTAAAAATAAACTCTAAAGGGATATTTATAAGGCAATTAGTTCATCCAGTACAAGCACTTGGTATATAGCGCCGAACTATATATTCGTACATGGCAGATGTAGGTGAATAGCCCTAGAGCGACAGGTTTTTGTACGGAAAATTTGCGGACTCAATGTTGAAAAATTGTGTTTACAAACGCAAACTCTTTGTATGTCAGTAAAATAACTAGAAATGAATTCTCGTATAAATTCGATATAGAATGCCCAAATTGAGAGAGAGAAGGCGTTCTCTATCCTCGCCTGACTATTAAAAATTAAACACACTGTATATATAATATTTAAAACAAATATTATATAGCAATCTTATCCAAAAGTCAAAGTAATACTTTGGCGAATTAATTTATATTTCCATAAAATGCATTGTCGCACTTTAACTATGTACACGAAACGAAGCGGAGAGTTTTCAACAGACGTCCTTGGAGGAAAGGGCTCGGCTCGCGCCCGGGGCCAACTGGGAAGTGCAAATTGCATTTGAAAGAATAAATCGAAATGCCATAGACTGGAATAACTGCAACTTGTTATCTGGCCAGCCTGTGTACGTCTTAGCGAACTTTAAACGTTTTACTGTTATTTTTGTTATATATATATATAGAATTTTGTTAAATATATTTAGAATATGACCTGTCGTTTTGCCTCATTAGATGAGTTGTATTAGAAACACGCTCGTAAAGGAATTATAACTTATAGAGATAGAGTACGCAGCTAAGACCTTTCAATTTATTCAGTAACAGTCTACAACTGACAAAAGAGCACACGCTATAAAAACTTGTTAAAATTTGACTGACACATTTACGATGATGATGATAGAAATATTGGATGACGATTAGTATTTGTGAGTAATGAAATTGTTTCTAGAACGCTTAAAATATATTTTCATTTTACGAGTAGATAAAATTAATTGAATTAGTAAAATAAATTATTAATGAAATCAAGTGGGGTATTCAATTGGATGGGTCTATGGGCCTTGAGACACTGTGTTTTACTTCAAGGTAACACTAAAATTACTTATATTTTGAACTGCTTTTCATTAGAAATGTTACTTTCTTCGGTGTTTAATCAAAAACGTAAACAAATACGTCGCTTCTGGAATAGCGTAGAGCTTATTCGGCAACATTATCGTAAAAAATCTAATAATTGATTTCTAAAAAATCTAATACTTAAAATATGAATTTCCGTAAACAGCTCTCTTTTGAGTAACAAATTTAATTTTAAATTACTAATAAGCTAGTTCATTAAAGCGTTAGGGACGTCCTCTTTTCTTATATATCTACCCTCCATCATCAATAATCTTCACGAATTAATCTTTTCTAGGATATTCTAGAGAAATAATTAATGGTAACAAGAAGAGAGTATCAATCGAGTGCACTGACTTCCTGTGTTAGATAATTTCTAGATTTAATAAGATTGACATTGCTAAAAACATCCTGTATAAACGGATATTAGGAGGAGTTCAAACAAAAATACTTTAGTCAGGATGTCCCATTGCTGGCTCTAATTTTAACTGGCGACGGCTTATTCTTAAGAATATATCTTACACATACACACACACACACACACACACTTACAGAAACGCACACTATAACATAATTGTTAATATCGACTTGAGTACTGTCATCTAAGACGCGAGTCGAATGTTACAAAGAAAAAGCTCTACTGAGCTTATTTGTGTACTTGGACATAGCTGATTATCTCGATTATCTCGTTTATTATAATCTCTTCAAATATATATATATATATATATATATATATATATATATATATATATATATATATATATATATATATATATATATATATATATATATATATATATATATATATATATATATATATATATATATATATATATATATATAATATATATATATATATATATATATATATATATATATTTACATATATATATATATATATATATATATATATATATATATATATATATATATATATATATATATATATATATATATATATATATATATATATATGTAAATATATATATATATATATATATATATATATATATATATATATATATATATTATATATATATATATATATATATATATATATATATATATATATATATATTATATATATATATATATATATATATATCACTCAAAAATAATTTTATTTGAATTAACAGACGTTTAAATATTGCAACAAAATTAGAATCAACAATGATTGATTGAGGGCCGTCGTGGCGCAGAGGTGTAGCGTCTGTCTGTAAATGCGACGGTTTATTGGTTCGAGGAAACTAGTCATAGCGCGGCGTTGAGTTCCGCCATGTATGTAATATGCGGATAACGATAATAAAAGAAAAATAGCATTTATTTATATTACGATAGCAAATATGATTTTTGATGATATAATATATTTTTATAATTTTATATTTGTTTGTCTAATAGCTCATAAAGAAATATCATCAACCTATTTCCCGTATTTTTTACCCAAACAATTTAACACAAATAATTAGAAATGCCTATAATTATTTTCTACTTCAAACGAACGCAAAATCTAGTGTCTTTTGCGGACAGACTCTCCCTCCTCTCTCCGTCACCATGGCACAGTGGGTCGACCGATTGTTGAAGTGATTTTGGGTTCAAAACTCACTTACTTATAAACGTATGGCAGTGTCACAACATTTTCGTATCAATTATAACTTTGCTAGTTTTTCTAAAAATACAGAGTGAACCAGTTACATTAACATCCGGATGAACTCAAGTGACCTTTCAGTAAAAATTCTCCGGAGAGTTTGAACCCTAGGAGTTGGCAGTGTCCCGACAGAACTGTGCCAACGGGGTCATTGGAATAGTCTTCAATTTGTAATTTGTAGTTTGTCGAACTTTATTTGTGTTTTGCTCGTTAAATGGTGTATTTTGGACGTTTTTGTGGACACTTCCTTGTACTAAAATATTCTTATACAAGTGGACTCCTGTAGATGGTATCATTTATCATTACAATTTTTTTCTATTAAGTATTTTATATATTTAAAATATATTAAATATAGCTGGCACATTATTATTTTAAAACATATTAGATGCTTGTTTATGCTAAATATGAGTGGCACAGTGATAGAGGAACCGTCATCGCGACAGTTGTTGGTTCAATTTCCACTTAATGTAGTGAATGATTTTGTTTTCCCTACTGGCTTGAGGGCAAATAAAGTTTAATTTTACACTAATAATACAAAAGCTCTGAAGTAAATGTGTGAAAATAAGATGGATGAAGTGTCTTCACATTTCGTTAACAGAAAGCTTCAGATAAGCGAGGCCTTCCTCGCTAACTTCACTTTTCTCACTTTTGCCTGGGATTTTACGTACATTTCAATTACGTTCAAGTAAACTGGTGAAATCTCGCGTGTAGCCAAAAATCGCTCGCAATGAAGAGCTGTCAATAGCTTTTGCTTGGTTGGTTCGTAGCAACATGAAAAAAAAACAACGTTAAATGTTGTTTAAGTTCTATTGTAGGATAAAAATATTTTTGTTTTCCTAAAAAAAAATGTAAAGATTAGATACGAGTTCATTATGATTAAATTAATTCTATAAACTATGTATAAACATTAATATAATATATATAATATTTGTGACAAGAACATATAGTACACGTCAAAAAGGGTGCGGACTAAGTATATGTGTTTTAAATATATTTCAAATAAAAAAAATGTTTAAATATAGTGACTTTATATATTAATATGTCGAATTACAAATTTGAGTTCACATTAAAAGCTGAAATTGGGATCGACTTCCTTTTAGAAAAAATTTAACGTATACGTTACAAAATATTATAAATCGCTCATTGTTCTAACATTGATATAACATTAAAATAATTGAACCTGCTTCACATGAACCTGTCTCTACTATCAGATCGTACCACTGTGCTACGATAATCATAAAAAAATCTTTCAATGAAACGAATTATTATTAAGTATAAATATCCTAATAGCAGCAGAGTCTTTACCATGTAATCTCCTATTGACAATTAGTTCTTTTCCTTTATTCCAGTACAAGCCGCATAACCGATTCACCGCAAACTGACATTCACACTGTAATGATTATTTCTTCTATACCCTTTTTTTTATAGCTTCATGCTTTTATCTCTCCGCAGGAACCGTGAGAATATAGTATTAGGACACTCTGAGTGCGTGAGTGGCGGAACAACATGTAGAGCTATGTTGAGGGAATGACACACACACATATATTTATATATATATATATATATATATATATATATATATATATATATATATATATATATATATATATATATATATATATATTATATATATATATAATATATATATATATATATATATATATATATATATATAATATATATATATATATATATATATATATATATATATATATATATATATATATATATATATATATATATATATATATATATATATATATACTATATATATATATATATATATATATATATATATATATATATATATATATATATATTTTTAATATATAAATATAATATATATATATTATATTATACTAGCTGCCCCGGCAGACTTGTACGCCTTTCGATAAAAAAAAACCTAATTTTTTGGGTTAAAATGATTAAAACAAACAAAATCGAAATCCATATTTAAAAAAAAGCATTTATAAACAAAGCATAAAGATTTTATTATTTTCGATACATCATGTTGCTTACTTAGAAAACAGAGTTTTCCTGAAATACTGGCTATTTATAAGGTTTAAATTTGATATACACAGACACACATTTTTAAAAAAAGTCTGTTAATAATTTAAAACTTTCTCATAAAACTATATTTTTTGTTTGTTTGTGGGCGTAAAAAAAACAAAAAACGGTTTTCCGACGCGCGAACACGCGAGTATAATTGTCCATGCGCGAAACAGGGAAACTCCAAGGTTGATTCCACCAAAATTCTAACGACTGTCCTTGCGATTTATTTATGGTCATTGCAAAGGCCAGACGTACTGGAAATTGTAAGCGTTTAAAATCGAATGCTAAGTCCATTGGAACATGGTATCCGCGGGATCAAGACATCTCTCCTCTTTGTATTTTCCTTTTAAGATTGTCGCCGCAATGACGTTATTCATATCAGTCTTTTCACAGCCAGTCCTTGTTCCATTGCATAGTCGAGGTTGATTAATGTTACGGAGCATGATGACAACTGATCCTACTTTTAACTTCTGCAATTGTGAGGTGGTAATTCAGGCAATTCCAGTGAATTTAAAAACTCAGTGGATATTTGATTACGTCCATCCTGGTTCATTACGGTGTCGACTGATTTAAAGGAACCAACTGTCCTGGAAGAAAATTCTGAATGGTCGCATTAAGATCCTCGACATCTTTATTTTTCGCTGCTAATATTGGCTCGTTCACCCAGCCAATTATGGTTATTGAATTTTTGCGCTACATCTGGGAAAACTCGCTGAATAGAGCTCCACTTTTGAGTCTGTGATGTACAGATCTGTAGGTAATTTGATGAATCCGGTCGAGGTGTCCACCTGTAACTTATTATTTCCAATGTCTAACAACTGCTTGCGGCAAACACATTTGTCAGTTCATCTCGTTGCAAAATACTCGCATGTTAGTTGTTAAGTGGAGTGTCTTTACATACTGCCACAAATTTGATGATTTTAGGCATGAATTTAGTTGATCAGCAAACAGTTGATCGG